>JAQFVV010000056.1:2830952-3430952 GCA_028023455.1 Epiperipatus broadwayi | reverse complement strand
AATATGAGACAGTTCTTCCAATTCCAGCATTCTTTCTTCACTTGAAAGTGATCTTAAGTTGTAAGTACTTAAGTAAAAAGTCATGATCAAATTGCCACCTCGGTCCACAATCAGAGGATTTTAATACCCTCCGCCTATTCTGAGTGCTTGCATTTCGAATATACAACAAGTTGGCGCAGTTACTATCTTGATCCTGAGAGTAGCGAATAAGTTAAAAAGTTAACAATCTACAGAATAGTAAAACTAGGTCAGTTCGTAATAACAGAATTTAATGTGATTAGCAAGAATGGAGTAAGAGTGGAAATTTTCTTTTATTAAAGAAAAAAAAAAAAAAAAAAAAAAGTTAGGGGGAGAAAAAAAAAAAGAAAAAAATGAAGAAATAATCAATAAGTTGAGTGAACATTTAATCCCAGATCATCGAGACACATTGCCAGACTAGCATTAAGAAGCAGGAGGCAATGGAAGGGCGGATTCATAAAACAGTATAGAATCATTAAAGAACTGTCTAAAGAGTGTAGGTATGATGAGTTTGTAGACAAAATTCTATTAGATCAATTAATCTGGGGCATGTCAGAGAACAGATTCTGACAAGACCTGCTTGTTGATGTAGAATTAAAATTTGAAAAAGCCATTAAAAAGAGAGTGGCCCATTAACTTATTGTGGAACAGGCAGCGCTTTTCAATAATGAAAATTACAGCAAAACAACACTGTATAAGACAGAGCTTGAAGCAGAAATTTAAAATAATTTCTGTGCAAACAAAGGTTTTAGAAAAAGAATAAAGTGCTTTTGCTGTGGAAAACCAGGGCACTTCAAAAAGGACTATAGATTTTAAGACGAATGATGTCATATCTGTAAACAGAAAGGCCACCTAGCATGTACATGTAGAGAATCACCGGAAAGGAATAGTCGAGAAAGATAATCTAACTCAGGTACAAATGATAGAACTTATAGCATTAACTATATATCAACTAATGGGCAAAGGATTACTGTGAGGGATAGGAACAATTCGCAAGGATAACACCCCAAACATAGGATCAGAAAACCAAATAATGTTAAATGTCAAATTGAGATCACTAAATTACAAACAGAAAATAAGAATTTAAAGGAAACTGTGAATAGTTGTCAGATACAGTTACAATGCTAAAACCATCGTGTGAATGAATTGACTTGTAACATGAAAGACAAAAAACAATATGAGTGTGTCATTACAGACCAAACTGCAAGAGTTGGAATCAATGGTGAACCTACTAGAAAAGAAATCAGAGGTCTTACAATCTACAAATAGTGAAATATATAATGAGCTAGAGCAGAAATTGCAAGAAAATCAACGTTTACTGCAGAAGAATAATCAGTAGCTTAAAGAAGCCAAATAATGGGAGGAAAAAGGAAAAGAATTATCTAAACAGGTAGAGAGCTGACAGCGAAAATGGACACTTTCAAAGATTTTTTAGAAGAACTGCAATCTTTAGACAGTGAGCTGCCAGATGCAAAAACTGAAGAACAGGGAAAAACCCAGAATGTCTCCAAATGGGAGAAAAAAATCATACACAGCAGGGAGGAAAAACACGAGTTTAAATAAATTCCAAGGTTACATTGACTAATTGAGTTTTTTCTGGAATAGGGACAGGTGTTGTGTTTTGTATAAAAATGCACATGGAAATTCAACTATAAGTTTTGGACTCCAGAAAAAATAAAGAAAATATATTTATTACAGAAATATATTTTAGATCAATAACTAATAAGGACTTAATTAGTGATTAAATTTGCATGGAGTGTAACAATGGAAAATATTTACGTATTTGCAATTAGAAAATTGCGTTTGATAGTCGCCAAAAAATATTTGTTAATTAAAAATATTTTTTGATATAATGAAAATTGAAAACACTGATGAAAAACATTAATGGGAAATACAAGATTGATAATGGTCAAGAATGAAGCCTGGATTACCAGAGACCAAAAGGCGGATATAAATAATTTGAACAACAAAGTGCATGGTTCTAATTTCTAGTGAACTTACCAAGTGAACGAGTGCTTAGAAATTTTTAATGACAATAGCTGAAAGAAGCTTAAGTGCCAATGCAGTGCTCTAGTGTGAAGCGAACATGTTCGCAAGCAACAGCATAACCAAGCCAAAGAGTTTGAGAAACTGTGCAGAAAGCAGACAGTTGTGAAATGTGTCTTAGGAAGTGAACCATATATATTGTGTTTGTGTGTAGTGATAACGTTTCGCTAATTATTTTTCGTCATTTATTTGTGATTTTTATTTATTATTTTGTTTGTTGGTATTCTGAATGCTTGCATTTCGAATACAAAACAAAAGCCATGATTTATTTTTGTCTGTCATAATTGTAAATATCAGAAATTTTTTTTTTTCATTTACGCACACATTTATTCTGCCTTATTAGGCAACTGAAAAGAAAGACCATGGTGTTTCTTGATCTTGAACTTGGAGGTAAAATGCCAATAAACTCACCATGCTCAACCATGTTTCTATACTATATGAATAATCACATAGTAATAACAGCGATTTAGATAAGGAAAGCTTTTATTCCTTGTTAAATAGCATTTTTACAACAATACCATTAAAATATCAATTTTTTGTTCTCAGAGTGTCCAAAAGTTATTGGAAAGAATGATATCGTTTATTATTATTGAATTTTTATACAGCTCATGGATTGACTATGACAAACACTTTGTTTAGGCAGAAAATGGCTATAAAGGAATATTAATACATCCATGCTCTAAACAATGACATCTAATAGATTACATTATAATTAGGAGTCGGAATACATGAGCACTTATAAGTGCAGATTTATGAACAGATCATAAATTAGTAAGTTCCAATATTAAAATTATTGCTGCAGAAAAATGTATATTATTTCAATCACATTCACAAGAAAATTGACATTCATTCTTTAGAAAAATATATTGTAGCATTCTCAAACAAGCTACTTGAAATAGCCAGTGAAAGAATAAAGAGAATGGCTAAATGCAGCTAGTTACTTTTGAAACAAGTGTTTTAAAACGAAAATAAATTAATAAATAAGTATTACATTTGTTTTAATGTCAATATAGTTTTAATTCGAAATTTTATTTCATTGGAATGTCATGATTATAAAAATAAAAAAAACATACTTGTACTATAATTAATTAAAACTACATGAAAAAAAGGAAGGATAAGAAAAGCAGAGAAAATATAGCTTAGGTAATGTACACTGTAAGTGTTTTAAAAGGTCATTAGAATTTTTATTAAAATAAAGAAAGGAAGAAAGAGCTCATACTCTACCATGTATTTGTTTTTTTTTCTTTCTCAAGTTTGTTATTCAGCAGCCAAGCCATTAACAAAAATTGGTGTTATAAATCCATCCCGATGGTGCATTGCTGAATTCCCAACTATGTGCCCATTTGTTGGATCATGATGTAGTTCTTGATGAATTATCCATACAAAGCCTGGAATGTGATAAGGATTGAACGCCATTTCTTACATTATGTTTACCTATGATAAGTCTTATGCCCACACCAGCACATGTTAAATGGAAGTTTTTATTGTGGAATATATGCATTTGTAGAGGATGAAGAAACATGACTTGAATACTTTAAATGTTGAGCAGCTAAGAAAGTTGATGTCTTAATGTTTTAAAGTCTATCAGAATGGACTCTGTAGTGTCCAAAAGAAGAAACCAAAACAATAAAAATATCTCTAAACCCCATAATAAAAAATAAAAAAAACAAATGAAAGAAATCGAAAATGAACTAATAAATTTTAGCTTAATGAAAAGGACTTATAACCAGAGACTCTAACAAAAATTTACAATATACTACAAAGGTGATCACTTAAAGGGCAGTAATATTATAATTATTTATCTGGTTGTGTTAAATTATTTTATATATTATATAATTTAAAGATGTAATATTTTATTGGGTTACTATACAATACTGGGTTAATAAATAGTATTATATAATATTTTTATTTTATTTGTTAATCTAGCTTTCTTTCTCTTTTTCATGGGTTCTAGTTATTTAAAATATAATAAGCTATTTTACAGTAAGATGAATAAATTGCTTGTATAGATTATTATTTGCTTAAAATATAGGTCAAATCATGATAGTCAGTAGGATGGGATTCTTCTTCATTTTATTTAATCATGGCATAATTTAATAATGCTGAAGGGCGTATAAATTCATTCCATGGATTTCCTGATATCCAAGTGGTGCCTTAGTTTAAACTTAGCATAAATTCTGTATCCATTGAGAATTTAATTTCTTTTAGTTAATTAGGAGGGGTTTAATGGTCTTGACAAATTGTTTGTTGACTATGATATTTATATAATTAATATTCTGTCTGACCATTAGTGTAACTTATATAAAGTTTATAAATGAAAATAAAATTTAAAGACAAATTATATCCCCCCCCCCTTTTTTTTTTTTTTTTTTTAGGAACATCTTAAATCTATTTTGAGATCATTAAAATATATATTTCTAAATTTTAACAGCAAATTGCTAATTTGGATATTCAGGAGTAGCATGGAATTCTCTTAAGGACTTGTTATGAATGCATGTAAATCTTTTTTTGGGTTCACTAAAAGAAGAATGATGACTCATTTTTTGACAATGTGTGGTATTTTCTGCTTATCATAATAACAGATTGAATGTTGAATTTCGTAAAAAATATAAAGATTTAAAAGCAGAAGTTCAGTGACTGACAGGAAGGTTTAAAAATTAACTGGCAGTTTAAAACTGCAAAGAAGATAGATATTCATTAATTGTGGTCATTTTAGATCTTCTTTTTTTTTTTGATGCATTGAAAGCAACATTTGGACATGAGAAATGACATCACAATTTTATTAAATCCAGCAATGATACTCTTTTATATAATGGTAATGGTATTTTGTAAAAGTCGAAGGAGTATTTTTTTTCTTTTGAATAATGATACAGGAATTGAGATGACGACTTTCAATGATATATCCATTTTATTTATTCATTTAGATTTGACAAAGATATTCAGTTTAATGGAGTCAAAATTACTCTTAAAATAGGAAGGCTGCAAGTCCTGATGAAATATCCATGAAAAGTTTTAAAATATAGAGAAATGTCGTTAGCTTAATTTTAAGAATATATGAATCCATGAAGTTGTCCCAATCTAATCTTAAGGATACTTTTATTGTATCTATTTTTAAAAACAAGAAGAGTAGTAAAGATTGCAATAATTATCATGGAATATCATTATTCATCTTTATCGTTAAAAGGAGATTGCCTTGACAACAGTTTGAAATTGTTGATTGTTATTAATATTGGGAATGTCTAAGTGTTAACTGGTTTTTAATGATTATTATAGTTAATGTACTTCCAAGAATTTTATTGATAGGTCACTTTTATTCACAGATGAATGGTTATCAGAGACTTAGTGTGCTTTTACAAATTCAAGAAATACTATAGTTGTGGTTTTTGTTGACAGATAAATATAAAAGAAGTGTCTGAGACAAAAGAATATATTGCTTTTATTGATTTGGTTAAGGGATTTGATTCACTTAATAGGACAAGCCTATGGCATTGTTTGATATTGATTGGTTATTCACCAAAATTTATTCACAATATACATCTATCTGATGGAATAAGAGGATGTGCTATTACTGCAGATGGAAAATCTGAGGCATTTGATATAAAAACTGATGTTAAGCAAGAATGTTCGAATTTTTATAATAATCATCTTGGGAATTGTTTATAAATGGTAAATAGGGACTAAGATACAATACAGGTTTGATGGTAGAATTTTTAATTTGAATTGATTGAAAATGAAAAGAACTTATATAGAAATCTGGATTGTTCACTATATTGATGATTGTACTATATTTTATATTCTGAAGCATTTTATCAAAATGCAAAAGTAATGATTAGATTACATAGTAATACTAAGAAGATTGTATGATAGGATGATTTCGTATTTCCAAAACTTTTTAAGATAGTTTTTAAATGAAGTATTTTGTGGATTAAAATGGGAAACTAAGGGGATAAATAAATGGAAACTATGAACGTTAATGTGTTTTTGCAAATAATGCTTTAGCGCTTAGAAAATAATAGAACTAAAGATAAAAGCAAAAAGATTAATAATGGATTTATTTTCAAAAAAAGAAAATAATTGATATTTATGAATTAGAACAAGTTAATAACTATAAATATTTTGTTTAGATTCTTAATATTGATGGAAACATAATGAATGAAGACTAGTTTCACATAGATGTGTTTTAGCAAGGTTTTATTTATGGATTTGAGATTTTAATATCTGAATAGAAGACCAATATAGAGATATTTAAGATCATTTATTGAAATGTATGTTGAAAATAAAAAGAAGGATTGAAAGTAAAATATTTGGATAAGAGAACAAACAGATATTAGTGACGTTTTTGAAAGAATTAAAAACATATTGCTAGAACAGATAATTATAGATAAGGAGTTGAATTTTTAAATTGGAATCCAAGAGATTTTAAAAGACTTGGAAGGTGATCACATATGAGCTGAATGGATGAAATATGGAAATTTGTTGGTGTGATGAGAAGAAAGAAATGAATTGGAGACTTATTAAACTTGAAAAGACCATTCTGCAGTGGATGAATAATGATTCAAAATAGTAACCATGATGACAGCAGGAAATATAGATTGTAATAAAAACCAAATAGTAGTAACCTATGAAGAGTGGTAAACTCTATTTCAGTGGTTAGTTAATCCACAACTGTTAGAGGGTGCAATGAATTTATTTATGTTACAGCTGCGCCAAAATTTCTTCAAATATATTATAGATAAATATGCACCAAGTTCTTTCTATTGGATCCATTTAATTATTAGTTCAAGTAAGTTGTCTGATATCCTTATGCAATCATAAGAAATCATAGGATGTTATACTTTCTATTGGTTATAAAAACCAGTCAGAAATAAACATTATATATGTTCTAAACAATGCTGAAATAGAAGAGATTAGCACAATGCTAAGCATAGATATGATTAAAGCCAACATAAGATTACACATAAACTTTTCAAAATTTATTTGTAATTTTTTTTTTATGAACATATAAAATAGATTTAAAATATTTATTGTGAACCTCTTTTTATGAATATGAATTCTATTATTATGACCAAAACTCTTTTTCCATAAAATAATCTTTACCAGAGAATCATGGATTTGTAAACATTTCACGATTTTCATTTAGTACCTGTTTTTTTTCTAATGCTAAAATTAATTTTGAAAGGATCATGTGGTACTTTTTTTTATAAAAAAAAATAATGAAGGAAAAGAGAAATTAAAAACCCTTTTTTATACAAAGTAAAGAAAGTAAATCAATTTAATGAAAATATGTTTAAAAAATTTTATAGGTTTTTTTTTGTAGATATTAAAATGGATTGTGCTTAATAATTTATTTATTAGCTTGATAAGGTTTATGGAATATAATGAAACTAATTGATAGTTTGCTTCAACATTTTTTTTTTTCAGTTTCGCTTTTAGTATACATGTATATATTTTAAAACAAATTTACTTTATATTTCCATATCTTTTTATTAATCAATTTCTAATTCAAAACAATGAGCTTTAATAAGTACTTAAATCACTATTAACCATTTTTGTTATAAATTCTTGTGTTCTATTTAGTTTTAGATATTGACTTAATAAAATTCATACTTATCTGCAATATTCTTTAAACCAAATGCATAGCAATTTGTCTTTTAAAATTTTTTTTAAAAAAACAAAAGTAATGAAATGGTTAAAAAAAGAATTTTTATTTTCATAATTTTTGCTTTTAAAAATAATTAATTAAAATCAAATTGAATGTAAACAGTATTAATTGAAAAAAAGTACATAATTTATTATCAATATTTGGAATGATACTTTTCTGTTTACTGGCTATATTAAATATAAGCCATTTTAATTAAATTCCAATAACATGGGAGTTGATTTTATTTACCCTTAAGTCTATCTAATCTATTAATATAGAACCTTAGCAGTTTTTTTTGTCCAATATGGATAATATATAAGGGAGTGTTCTATTAATATATTTAGCACTGAGATTTATCACTTCAAGTATTTATTAGTGCTGTAAAATTTTATTATTACATAATTAGTGAATATGGTTTAAAGAAGATTATTAATTAAAATAAAATGAAATTTAATTTATTATTTATAATAATTTAATTACTAAAAATTTTTGAATTGTGTAAGTATTAGAAAATTGAGTAATGAAAGTCTCTCTTTTTTTTATTTTTATTGCAGTTCTTATGTGCAGTTTGATAAATTGTGGTCTTTGGGCATAAATATTGACATAAAAATGTTTGGATATTAGATACTTGACTGACAGTCTTTAGTGTAGAATTGTTGTTTTATATTTCATACATAATTGAAAACTAATAATAGATAAGCTGGCCTAATTTTTTAACAATTCAACTTTTTTGTGACTTTTGCTGCTTCATAAATTCTAGTCTGCACATATTTTCTACAAGTTTAAAAATGTCTAATTATTAGATCTCCTTTATTGGTTTCTGTTAGCATTTGTTTTGCAAATAAACATTAGGTGTAAAATTGCAAAGATTTTGTTTTTGTATGTCATACAACTAATATCTGTTAAAGGTATTTATTTATCATATGAATAAACAACTCACTTTGAATAGATTTTTTTTTTTTTTTAACAGTTCACCTTTTAATAATGATTGTACTATGAAAATTATAAACGATTGGATATACTTTTGCTATGCATGATGGCTGATCTAAAAGTGTTTGAATATTACTAACATTTTGAATTTAAGATTTCACAATAATAGTGTTCAATCTGTGGAGTATTAGGCTTATCAGGATAATTTTTAAAATTAGTTCTAAACTAAGAAAAAGTGACTAGTTAAAAGTTTGATGTCTTAAGTATTTTTATTTCATAATATGAGATTAATATTTCTGTATTTTTTAAAACAAATTGAAAAACTGAAATGATGGGGGAAAAAATGTGCATATAAAAATATTATTTTTTAAATCAAGATATGTATTTCTTTTTGGCTGCAAAAAAATTATGATATAAATTAATCATGAATTCAGCACATTATAAAAATTTTTGTGAATAAAAAATTAACATACTTTTTAATATACTATGTCCATTTGGCAAAGAGAGAGAAATGCTATTAAGCTTTATGAGATTCAGCAAAAAAAAAAAAAAAAAAATGCAAACTTACTAAAAAAATAATCAAGACTAAATCTTTTTATTCCCAGGAAAGCTCAAAATATTGTTAGCAATCTATAATAATAAAAGCAGGAAATGTATTTTAATAGTATCACTTTTAAATTTTTATACTTTTAATAAAATTAATGTTTGGAATCCTCTGTACTCCCTACATCTGCTGCTGCATAAACAATTCCTTTAAGGATATTTAGGTATAAAAGAGCTCAGGTTGATGAAATAAAATTTCAAGAAAATATACATTAATACTAATATATTTATATATAATGCAAAATAAAAGCCAAATACAAAAATCAGTACTCAGTTTTTAGTAATTTTTTTTTTTTTAATATTGGAATGACTTTAAAAGTTTTAACTTTTTTTATAAAAGTTTTCTTTTAAGTTAAAAAATTGTAAAGAAATTAAATTGTTATTGTATAGAAACTTTATAATTTTAGTTTAAGGATTTAGATTCAGCTAGTAATCTAGAAACATTTCAAATATATAAAATGAGTGATGTTTTTTTTTTTGTCCTTTTTATTTTAATAACTATTTAAAGCACATGTTAAAACTTTTTCATTTATAAGACAAATAAGTATAATATATATTGGTAATAATTGTTATTCCTGTTATGTTATCATGTTTCCTCGAAAATAAGACAACCAAAAAGTAAACCCTAGCATGATTTTGCAAGATGTTGATAATATAAGTCCTATCCTAGATATAAGACCTAGTACATGACAGACATATTGAATTATAAAATAATGAATATAAGGTTCAAAACTTATATTGTGAGAGTAAATAAAACTATCACATAAGTATATATGATTAGTATATACATTATATTTTTTTATTGTTGTCTTAATAAAATTAAGACAATTAAAAATAATTATTTTTCATTCATTTATATAAAACTTGTTTAAATTAATACCAAGACGTTGACATAGAGATAATCTCGAGGTCAAGTCGCAGCCTAACAACTAATACAAAGGCAATGAAATTAAGTTCAATTATTGATTATTAATGTAATTAACAATTACGGAATGCAAAAATCATGAAAACCAAATGATATATGCAGTACATGCTACTGGAAGTTGATTCTACTATAAATATTGAATTAAATAATTTATTAGAGAATTCTATCTCTTGCCAATGTACTAGCCACTACATACAATAATTTTACCATGTTCAAATATAGAATACTTCTAAAAGATAGATTGATAATTTGAATGATTTGCTTATTGATAAAAGTTTTATTAGAAAACAAATTCTAATATCACTCAAATAGAAAATTAAATAAATTACTCCTTACTAATATTATTCATATTTTTAAAATGAAATTATATATTTTATTAATTAGAGAAGCTTATAAAATCGTTCTAATTTGAAATTTTGAAACAGATAAATTTCTTCACAAAATATTTATTCAAACCAAAATTAATTTAAGATTATACCTATAGAAAAATGCATTGTGAATAAATACCACTTGTCATGGGATATAATGCTATAGTTTTAACCGAAGGTCAATGTAATTACTTATTCCTACTGAAATGCCTAAAATTATATAAATTTCATCTATATAATTTAAATGAAACTCCAATTGGTAGTGAATTCATTCGTGGAATAAAATGTCAACATCATGCAACAAGAATGTTTTGGATCAACTGGATATCTTGATTGCCTCTGCAATGATGAATGACCAAGGAATAAATAACTTTATTCTTAACAAACATTACTTCGCAAATATGGAAATGAATAGGACAATAATATGAACTTTTATTAGAACATATTATCTTCATGAACCGTCATTTAAAAATATTTAATTTTATTTCCTTTGTTACTAAAATCTGTTTGAAATTGGAATAACTCATTTAAGAAAGACTAAATGAAGAGGAATAGAAGATCATGAAGTCAATTTTTTTTTTTTTTTATATTTAATAAAATTTATGTATTCTATGAAAGTAACTTGAGGTATAAAAGTAAACTTACTATGAAGGTAAGATTTTACTATTCTTCATATTGGATTTATTCATGACATGACAGAACTTTGTTGTTACTAATTTAATTAATATGATAATGATTGTTTGTAAAATATCTTGCATGAACGATTTTATATTTTTTTTAATGATGACTATACATAGGAATGGTCTCATGAAATTGGAATTCTCTCATACAGATTGCATAATATAATATTACCATTTATTTGTATATGAGTTAAATCAAGATTAGCTAGTTTAGTATTTTTATAATTTTTTTTGTAAATTATAAAAATTTGTTTATTATGTTATAAATTATTAGAATCTGTTTGTGTTATGAGGTACATATCTAATATGAGAATGTATTAATTATTTAATATTATGAAATAGTAGAGATGTGATTAAAGTACTTATGATAATATTTTTTTATATTATATTAAATAAATTAGAATTGTTATTCGTTAATAAATATTGTCAAAGTTTTATTTAAATTTAAAGAAGTTTCTAATTCATTTAATTTATTTATTCATTTTACAAAACAAAATAAAGTTAAATATATATATATCCTCAAACATACATTATATTTATTTAATATCATAATAACTTGATTGAAATGAATTTTAAAAATATATTGAGATTATATTAAATATTGATATTGATGGAAACCCCTGAAGAGAGTTAACTGTAATACCTATGCTAAGTTTGAATTCTGAGCATAATGGAACAATTAATAAAAGTGTAGATTGAATGATTTACTTTAAATTGTATTTATGTTAAGTACTTGATATTAAATTATTCTATTTGAAACGAATTCAATTTTAGATCATGATTACATCATTCCATCCTTGGCATCCTATACGAAGATCTTAAGTCTGATTATAGTGAGATGTGACCACCTTTGGGAAACATTCATACCGTTACAATATATTCATTACAACTAGGATAAGAAAAGAAAAAACATTTCAAATTAAAGTAACAAATATAAATGTAGATTATTGTACTTGAATAAATGTTATTCAAAATTATTTTGCAGGCAGATTCATAACAAATTATTTTAATAAACTTGCAAACAATTTTACTTTTCGTTTATTAATACACTTTTATTCAATCTGATATGAAAATTCCTTTTTCATCTGACCTCCAATGTATATATTGTAAATAAATCAGCATTGATATATGAAAAGGCTGAAACTTATTACTAGTAGATGATCTTACTTTACAAATTTTTCAAACCAGCCTAACATTTTATATATTATTTCAAATTAAATATTACTAATTTCAAAAACATGTAAATAATTTTTAATATTCTCATATATAATGAGAACGTTCTGTGATATAATTATAATCCTAAATGTGATCTGCAAGCAGTAGTATAAGTTATTTACACATTGTTGAAATTGGGCATATTGAATCAATGTAGATTTTTGTATTTAAATAAATATATATTTTTTTTTACTTGAATTCCCTGAAAATAAGCCTTTAGCTGTATTTTTGAGGAAACGTGGTAAATGGTTGATTGGTAAGAAGTTTTAGTTTTTATTTGTCTCCTTATATAAAATATTATTATAATAAAAAAAAAAAAAGTGAAAACTATCACAGGTTTTGATGGGATTTGTATTCAAGATGATTTAGCAATAAATTTAATAAAATTAAATATCATATTTCACTTACTTTGAATAATAATATTGATTGTAAATTTTAATTATATTTAATAATTGTTAAAATGAAATTAGAAAACTTTTGGTGGTGAAAATAAATATTATTGAAAAATTGAAATAAATGTCAGAAAGGCACTTTAAATTATTTCATATCTGAAGCTTGATTATTAATAGAGTTTAATAACATTTACAATCATTTGTGAAAACCTAAAAGTTATGAAATATATAAATGATTTCCTAAAGTTTTAGATTATTGAATATGAGGTGAATAAATTGAATAAAAGAGGTACTGATTCTTTGAAAACGTTGGAAGTAAATATTTAAAAGAAAGTTTAAGAAATACTTGTAAATAAAATAAGTAAAAAAAATTAAAATTATATATGGCTAAGAATGGTTTTGATTTTATAACTAATAGATAAAAATATTTATTTGGAAAAGAAAGATTTTGTTCATCAAACATTTGTTTAAATGAAATAGTTTTATTAAAGAATAAAATACTTTGGAAGTATTAGTTAATTTATAATGTGTATTAAATGAAAAAAACAAATATATAAATTGTAAAAATTAATTAACTGAAGATTAAAAATTAGAAAATTTCAAGAATAAATGAGTCTAATTGAAGTATTAAAAAGTTTATTCTGTTAAATGAATGAAAAATTAAGAGGGATTGCCATTAAATATTTATAAGATTGTGACTCCCATCTTTTATTTATTTATATTAAGTATAAAATGATTTCTATTTATAAAGCAGATCTTGTATTAAAAAAAAGTAAACAAATAAGATTTTTTTTTTTTTTTGAAAGATTCAGAATTTTATGATAAAGTTTTAAATATTAGAACTTAGTAGAATTTACAGTTTTTCCCCCAAAATAAATGAATATTATTTACAAAATATTCTCTATTCAAGTTATATTATTTCTTATGTTTTTCTGTTTGAGTTGCAGTTAAAATTTATATATTAAATTTACTTAATTTGAGGAGAGCTTGCAAATAATTGGTAAAACTAAAAAGTAAAGTTTAAGAGATTGTGAAAGTCAATTGGCAAACTTTGATTATATATAATGTAACCAGTTGGGTTACATACCACACATTATAATGTGTGTGCATAAATATATAAAGAGTAAAGGAAAAGTAAAAATTATTGTAGATATTTTCTACATTCACTGAAATAAAAATAATAACTCTGATTTAAAATAAAATTTTGTTATGGATTAAACTTTTAAAAAGGTCTGATAAATAATATTTGTAATTCTGATTTTGAAATTAAAAAAAAAAAACAAGCATAATTTATTTTTAAAATCTTTTAATTAAAACTTGTACAAAATATTTTTTTAAATTAATGCTTGTTTGCATTTCTACTATGTAGTTAAAAATCTTTGTAGATTAAAATTCTAAAGGATTATCACACCTTTGGTCAAATTCCAAAGATTAAAGTAAAAACATGAATATCACACTTTGATAGAAATTCCCAGCTTGTTTTTAAATGGATTACACAGATTGAAAACAGTCACTATGTTTTTATCACATGACCCAACAAAAATTATAAAAAGACTGATAAAAAAATATCAGTTTTTGCTTGCAGTTTTGTAAAAGTTGACCAGAAGAGTCTAGTTTTGGTATTTTAAGCAGTGGCCAACTGCAAAAGTTTGGCTTTAGTTTTCTGAGAAGTGGTTAGCAGAAGAGCTAACTGCAGAGCTAGCTGGGAACTTATCTAAAGTATTTTGTGAAGAGTTGATAATTGTAGCAAAGAATGGCAACAGTAAAGCTAGCTGCAGAGATGGCTAGTAGAATTATGTACAGAACTGCCATGAAGTTGTAAGAAGCAAGGAAGTAGCTGCTATTCAGTTCAAAGGTGGAGTTTAAATTCACATGGAGGAAAACGGTCAAGATTCTTTGTAATTCATAGCCTTAAAAGTGTTCTGGAAAAACAGCTTGCTGACCTGAAGCTTACAAAATCCAAGCATAAGTGGAACTGACTACAGAGGGGAAAAAGCCAACCGTACCTGAATTATATACTTTTACCTGATGATGACAATTGCATGGATTGACCAAAAAACAGCTTGCCCAAGAGAAACAGCAGCTGAATAAAGAAGTAGTTATACATATGCTGCTGTGTCTATATGCAGAGGGGCACAGATAAACTTGCATACAAAAGTGAGTTGTTTTTCAATAATTCATTTGATAGACATTTTAAATCTATATTTTTAAATTTAAAGACATTATAATTAGTTAAGAGGTAACCTAATAAAGAGCTTTCTAACCTCTCGAAAATTGACTATTTTTTTTTAAAAGAATAAAAGAAAGCTGTAATAGAATTTGATAAACTGATTTTTTTAAATATTGATACACATGTATATATGTAAATTTTATGTATATTCAAAATGGAATTATTAATTAAAAAGTATTGTTATTTATTATTTGACAAAATTAAATTTGTTAATAATCTGTGCAATTCTATATACATGTTGTAGTAAACCTATCAAGTATTTGTATTATTTAAAATATAATTTAAAAGCTTAATCATGTATTATTATAGAGCAAGTTAAATATGTTCAGAAATATCACGCACATGTGTGCATATACCTGTCAATTATATTGCAAATACCAATGCTTGTCATGTATAACACATATGTAAATTTTAGTCATTTTTTTTTAATAATTATTTTATGTTTAATTGAAATGTTTTCATCATATATTATAAAACGCACGTCTATGTACGGATATATGTCTGCATTTATAGATACCCATTAAGAAATATTGTAAATCAATATAATAACTTTAATTGTGTATATAATTTTGTATATTATTCAAAATCAGAAGCCTGATTCTGCAGATCTTAATATTTATTTTTTTGTTATTAATAAACTTGTATTTAATTGTTAAAATTGTATTAAATCATCCTTTCTTGGTCACATACAGTAATAGAGCTTATGTTCTCTGAGCTAGATTCATGCACGGGATGAATATATGAATGGGGATATGTATTTAGTGCTTTTGGGGCATCCAGTGATGATCAATCATCATCATCCTGGTTGACGAATAAGATTATATTCTTTAGAGCCCATGTACTATCTTTTAGTTTAACCTTATTAGGAGTTAAGTTTATAGTTGGCCATTACAAGTGGCCAGAACATTGATGATGATCAGCATGTTTTAATGTCCCAGCCTTATTGTTTAGATTTTCTGAGTATTGTGTATTCTAATGGATTAGTACTTTAGTGGTGCATCTAAGTTATGTTTAAATAATTGCCGAAGCTGGCAAAGGCTCAATAGTTAGCCTGGTCTACAGAAGACCCATTTCCAATCCAGCCACAAGACGGACTGTTGATTTATTGTACAGATTTTATTATATTGTGGATTGTTCATGACAATGAATGGTTGTTTGAGTATTACTTATATTTATTTATTTATAATGCTGGTAGTTAATGATGCTTGTAGTTGCTCTTCTGATCTCTCGGTGATCATGCTCTTATGGAATACTATAGCTTGCTTATATACTTTGTAAATATATAATTATGTATTTACTTGGGGTGGATAATGATTTTCCCATCACCCCTTTTTCTTTCACCATTTCTACCACCCCATCCCGTTACAATATATTGTAACACATGTATGATCTCTTACAATTAAAACCTAATCATGGCATGCCAATTACGTATTAATCATCTAATATGAGGAATTAAAAAAAAAATTTGCAAATAATTTTATACACATAAATTACTCCATATTGAACACCAGGTACCCATTTTTGGAGGAATGGTGAAAGGTCTTAAAAGAAGGCCAATAATAGGTATAATATAAATGTCTGTATTTACCTGTTGACAATGCTAGTTTTGCAATGGAATAATAATACCCATATTATTGAACATGTGCTTCTTTATAAAAGTGCTTCAATTAAGTGATGGTGCATGCTAGAATAAAGTATTCTTAAAATTAAATAAAACGTACACAAATTCTTTCTCCCTGTAATGCAGATTGATTGACTTCAAAAAGAAACTTTCTCGGTCTTCTTTCTATATGTCTCTATCATCCCCAGAACAAAAAGATGGGAATGGATGATCATTGATTATTAATCTGTAGATATAAAACACACATACACCTTTTAGAGTTAGAATGTTTTAATTAAAGTTAATTCCTGGATAATTTGAATAAAAGTAATTTTAATAATAATGAATAATCTTACAATACATGGCTAATGTATAAATAAACACACTGCTATACAAATGTATGGGAAACCTTGGTCTATATTTTCATGTAGATTATTGCCCTTTTGTCTTCATTAAAGGTTAATCATTTATTTAATCTATAGAAGATGGTGCTGAAATCCACGTGCGATCACATATTACTATCATGACATGTATATTAATGACAGTAATGAAAGTAACTCAAACAGATTTTGTTATTTTCTTATTTAACTATAACATTTTATATAGAGAGCTAGCAAATAAGCTCTTAACAAGCTTTGCAGAATATCCCCAACCCCAGACCGGTTTCTGCTACTGGCTTTCCCAGTGAGGTGCTAGGATATTCAAGCATTAGATTAAAAATACCAGGACTAGCCCAGCACTTTATCTAATGGATAACTATTAAGCAGAAAATCTGAAATTTTCAGACATCCATATGTCTTCCAATCCAGCTATCTAACTTAAATAGCTATATGGGACTGAACTAAGTTCAGATACACCATATATTAGTAGCTTTAGCAATATAAAATTGCCAAATCCTTAATAGCAAAAAATAAAATTACAAAAAAGTCAAGTCAGATGTCACATGACCTAATAACAAGCTTGTATTACAAATGTTATATATAGAGCTTGAAAATAAGCTCTTAACAAGCTTTTCAGAATATCCCCAACTCCAGACTGGTTTCTGCTACTTGCTTTCTCAGTGAGTTGCTAGGATATTCAAGCAATCTCAAATTTTCAGACATTCATGTGTCTTCCAATCCAGCTATCTAACTTAAATACAAGCTTGTTAAATTAGGTCATGTGACATCTGACTTGATTTTTTTGTAATTTTATTTTTTGCTATTAAGGCTTTGGTGATTTTAAATTTCTAAAGCTATTAATATATGGTGTATCTGAACTTAGTTCAGTCCCATATGGCTATTTAAGTTAGATAGCTGGATTGGAAGACATATGAATGTCTGAAAATTTCAGATTTCTCTACTTAATAGCTATCCTTTAGATAAAGTGCTGGGCTGATTCTGGCATTTTTAATCTAAAGCTTGAATATCCTAGCACCTCACTGAGGAATCCAGTAGCAGAAACCAGTTTGGGGATCTTTTGCAAAGCTTGTTAAGAGCTTATTTGCGAGCTCTATATATAACATTTGTAATACAGGCTTATTAAATTAGATAATGTGACATCTGACTTGATTTTTTTGTAACTATACAATTATAAGCTTTAACTTGGGCTAAAATGTAATAATAAATATACAAAAAAAAAAGCATTCATAAATTACATTTTTAAACAGTGTCTTCATAGCTGGTTTTCGACTATTACAGGTCATAAACTTAACAAGTTGGGAGATGGAAGTGAGTATATATATATATACTGTTATCGCTAATTTACATGAAATTTAAATATGAAAATTCATTTGGTAGAATAGACCATCTCTTAGTGAGGTACACACAATTCTTTTCCATTGATAGAGTTGTGTTACCTGAGATATGCATATTTCTTTAATTTTTCATTTAATATCACTGCATTCAGTGCACATTATGTTGACAGATGAAAGGTGATGAGCAGTTGTAGAGAAGTGTTTGAAAAATATTGAGTGTGTATCTACTTTATTATGTAGATATGTATGTTGGACTATATGCATAGATAAGTTTGCTCGAGATTCCCCATAGTAAACAGGGGGGCAGATGGGTTCCTGGCATTTGATCTTGTAAACAACTTGAGAGTGGAGGTCATTTAGTAAGATATCCTTTGCATTGTTGAGAAGCTGATGCAATGGAGTTGCTGTACATAGAAGCATGGTGTATCTTGGGTGATAAAAACTCTATCAATAGAAAAGAATCACGTGTATCAATCTCTAAGAAATGGCCTATTCTAGCAAATTAATTTTCATATTTAAATTTCTTGTAAATTAGCAATAACAGCATATATATATATATATATATCCACTCCCAACTTATGCTATTATGTCTATGGCTTGTAATAGTCGAAAGCCAGCTAAGCACATACTGTTTAAAAACATATTTTATGAAAGTTTTTTTCTATACATTCTTCATATATCTATTATTATATTTCCTTATTTGTATATAACTCAATAAATAATGATGGTATGCTGGAAAAATTATAAATTTATTCTTTCAAATTTACAACTTAAGCATGGCTTTTGACCTGGTCAGTCATATTCATAGAATTGATATGGGTGTATAGAAAATAGAATTTATATGCTAAATAAATTTATAAATTTAAATATATCATTTGTGTGATAATGCAATACGTGAGTCTTTCTTGTTTATCATGCGAATTTATTATTTGCAATACACTATGCCTCTTTATATTAAATGGATCAAAATTGTGACCTGAGTCGATCTCATGTTCCAAAAATGTAAATTTAATGTTGGGGTCTGTTTTAGTGTGTTTGAGTTATATATTTGTGCTGCACTAATCTTATAGCACTGTTGGCATGAGGGCCACCATAGTAAATTGCTTTGCAGATTGGTTTATTGCATTTAATTTTATAAATTATTTGAAGAGCTTGATGTAGAGGTAATTTGTCTTTGTTGTTGTTCAACATTTGTTTGAGATTTTGGGGACCGGGGTTCTAAAACTAATATTGAATTCATTTGAACAGATTTTCTTTATCTTTTTAGATGTACCTAGTATAAAAGGAAGGCTGATCTATGCATTAATATTGTTGTTATTTATATGCCTGCTATTTATAGAGGAATAGAATTTTTTTTAAGAGTTTTTTTTTAATATATTCTGAATTGACTGGGTTTTTTTTTTTAGTCTTTTACAAGGCACATAAATAACAATAACATTAATGTATCAAAAACTACACAAAAGATCTAGTCAATTCAGGATATGATCATAGTATATTAAATAAAGCTCTTAAAGTCTATTCCTCTTTAAATAACAAGCACATAAATAAAAACAATATTAATGCATGGATCAACCTTTCTTTTTATACAGGGTACATTTAAAAAGATGAAAACAATCTGCTCAAATGAATTCAATATTAGTTTCAGAACCCTCTTCCCTAATCTCAATCAAATATTGAAAAATACCAAAGACAAATTATCTCCAGACCATGCTCTCCAAATAATTTATGAAATTAAATGCAATGAACCAACCTGCAAAGCAATTTATTATGGTGAGTCTTGTGTCAACAGTACTACAAGATTAGAGAAGCACGAATATATATATTCAAACATGCTAAAACAAACCCCAACATTAAGTCTTTTATTTTTGGAACATCGATCCATGTAATATTAAAGTCTTTTCTTGAGTGCAGTGATCAAAAAAGGAAATATATAAAGACATGGTTTATTGCAAATAACATCCATGTGATAAACAAGAAAGTCTTGTGCATTGCTTTATCACGCAAATGATATATTTAAATTTATAAACTTATTTAACTCATAAATTCTATTTTCTATACATCCATATTAATTCTATGAATATGACTGACTTGATCAAAAGCAGCTAAGCTGTAAATTTTAAAGAATAATTAATTTATAATTTTTCTGACATAATGTACCTTCACTATTTATTGAAAAATGAAAATATTAATCATTGATTAGTAAATGTAGAATCAAAAAAATTAAATTATGTCAAAATTAAAATTGTTCTTATTTTTTTTTAAAGAATACAATTAATATATATAGTATAATGAAAACATGAGAAAATATTTATGTAAATATTTTAATTAATGCATTTTGTAGCTTTTCTCTTTTTTTTTTTTTTTTGGTTATTACGCATGAAAAACATGTATAACTATTGGATACAGTCCATATTAATCTTTGATTAATTTTCTTCTTTGTAAATAATAGAGTTAGAGTTATAGCATATGATTGGTGCAGTTAATACCAAAAAAGGGCAACTCAGCCAAGATTTTCTGAATGATACTCTAGCAATTAAAAAATTTTCTGTCTTTATATTATTTTACTACACAATTTCCCAACATCTGAATTTCATATCATCAGATATTCTCAATCTTCTGCTCCTTTTGATATGACAGTTAGATTATAACCATAAGTTTAATCTGTCACAGAAGCTTTTCTCTCTTTTACATGAAAGAAATACTATTGATCTCATCATTTAATTCATTTTTTTTTTATTGTTCTTATTATAGAATGTGATAATCTTTTTTTAATCCTTATATAGTGATTTACTGGCCTGAGGAAAAATCTCTTTTTAAATATTTTAAGGAATTGTTTAACTTGTAAAGAAATTATTTAATTAAATAATTTAAAATTTTTAAGAAAAAAATACTGGCAGTTAAGTAGTTTTTTGGTAAAAGCCTGAAATCCGTGCACGGCCGCTTCGGGCATTGTTTACGTGTCAAAACACAAAAATGCCGTTTCGGCGGCCGCGGCCTTACAGGCTAATACAAATTTACGTATTGTATTAAACCATTGAGCTAGGCCACTTTACATGACATCGCACAAAAATATTATGGCCTGTTTTGTGCTTCGAAGCTATTTACGTGTATTCGTTCTTTTCATAGCTGATTACCGTATCGCTTGAGGGTGTTTAAATTTCAAGGCGGTATGACTTTTTCAAATCTCCGTAATAGAGTAATATCATTTCGATTTAAAAAATGTTGTCAATTATTAAGAATTGTCATATGGTCCCCACCCTTCCCGAAAAAAAGGTTAATACGTAAAAAAAATTGGCAAAGTGTATGTTTGAACAGGCTTCGACAAAGCTCACGCGCTAAGTCACATTTCAGCATTGTGGGGAAAATATTCGAGACCACTAAAAGATCTGAGACGAACGTGCAATTTTGAAACTTTTCTTCAGATAAATTGCCGAGTACAGAAAGTGTGTGAGATTGTGTTTTTTTTTTATTTTGTCAGACACACGTAATGTTCACTTTTTATTACAGCAATAAAATCGAATAAATAATTTTAAAAAGTCCAAAGTTTATGTCCTTTTTTTTTTTATTTCATTCGAAATTGACAAGTATTTGGATTCAATTTTTTGCAGTGGGATTAAAATAAATGACGACTTTGGTTGACTTTTTGTTAAGAATAACAAATTACGAAATACACCCCACCCCCAAAAGCAGTTTATTGTAGAAGGCTAAAAAAAAAAAAAAGGTAATTCGAATGAAATAGAAATCAAAGTAAAAAGTGAGAAAAAGTTGTTTCAAAAAAAGAAAAAAAAGATTAAATTCTTCCCTTTTTGGTTACAATTCTTTTTCCGAGTGTGGGTTGGGGTGGGTGTTTGAAAACAATTTTTGAATCGGCAAAAACACAAAAATAAATTTGGATTTAATATTAAGAAAAACAATTACGTCAACCAAAAAGAAATCAAAATTCGAAACAAGTCCCAAAGTTGATTCTCTTTTTTCAGCGCTGTTAAAATAATTGACTGTTTTTGTTGCCTTTTTGTTAATAATAAACAGTACGAATTTCCCCCCCCTGCCCCCGCTCAAAAAGCTGTTTCTTGTAGTAGCCAAAAAAAAGAAAAAGGCTAATTCCAACATAATCTAAATCAAAGTGATAACAAGTGGTGTTTTAAAAAAAAGTAAAATTAATAATAATAATAAGAAGAAAAACCATTTAGTCAAGACAAAAAAAAATAAAATAAAAGAAAGGTAGAATTAAGTTCTAAACAAGTCGCAAATAATTGTATTCTATTTTTTCGGCGGTGGGATTCAAACAAATTTTTTTGACGTCGTGAAACAGCCCGAAGTTTTCAAATGATAAAAAGAAAAAAATACAATTAGCAAAATTTGTTGAAAAAATATCAGGTTCCAACAAAAAACCCACAAAAAGTAACGAAAATGAATATCAAAATTTGTTTAATAATAAAGAAATCATGTTGTAAATGAAATAAAAATTATTCGTTTAATCAATATTAGAAAAAAAAAACCTTGTATAAAAAAAGAAAAAAGTTGCGGTGGCCCGGTAATGTTATATTTCATTGATTTTGTCTAGCATCAACGTTCCATGCAGCTTTTCCCGGATTTCAGGCTTTTACCAAATTTTTTTTTGTCAATTGATTGTTTATTTAAAAAAAAAAAATTACAAACATTATTATAATCTTATCAATATAAGTTAATAAATATAATAATTTTCTTATCTGCAATTACTACAATTTCAATTATTCATTTCTACTATTTATACATATTAACTATCAAAGGAAAAGTGAAATGGACTTTGATTCAATATTAATGGTCTTCTTTTTCCGCTAACATGCTGATATATTTTTTTGTTCTCGCTAGATTTAAGCTTTAAACTTTCATTTTGATATTAAACCATTGTTATTTATTAGAATATAATAAATTTGACCTCATTCGATAGATATTTTTGTCTAGAAATTAAAAAAATTTTAAAAAATCACATTTGATTTTCAGAATTATTTTAAAAATTAGATTTTAGTCAAAACAAAATGCTGTCATGTCATCAAATTTTAGGTAAAGCCGATTCATTTTGTAAACTGAACAAAATCGTTTTTGTTTGATGCTTGTTTTAAAAATCTGAACAAATTATTTTTAATAACTACTAAATCTTATCAATTTTTGCTTTAAAAGTTTGAAATTTTTTTGTAACTTTTATGATATCGCTAAATATTAAAACAATTTGCTGAGTGACCTCATTTCTAGACTGCTGTGTTTTCTGTGACTAATCTCTATAGTAACAATATTCAGAAGAAAATATTTTTTTATATTTAAAAATAAAACATTTCTGTCAAAAAAAATATGTAATCACATTTATTTTTGATTTTTAATAATTATTACATAATTATAATACAAATATAATCATAAATTTTACAAAAAAATCATGTTTTTAGACCATCGTAATATTTTCTCGACGATCGTGATATTTTCTTAAAGTAATCGTGCAAAGTTTAAGAACACAAAATATAACAGTTACCCATTACCAGCGGAGCTTGAGGAGTTTTGATGGACCATCTATTTAATTTTTCCTGTCATCATTTGAATTTATTTGTATTTAAAATATTAGAAAATAAATATACACAAATTTTAAAGCCATAAAAAAAAAGTTTCGCAAATTTTTGCCAGGGGGGAAAAAAACGCAAATTTGATTTCTAGAAATCACAAACGAAACTTGACAGCCTGGATCAAAAAAATGGTTAAGGGAAAGCTTTTAATAAATGTATCTTAACTTATAGTATGAAAAATGGAATTTGAATTGAAATATGTTATTGTAAAAATTAAAGAAATAGACTAGAAATAGATTAAATATATAAAGAAAAAAATAATCAATAGATTTAGGGCAATTTTTAACAGAATATAAAAAAATAAGTACCCTTAAAAACGTTCTAATATGAGATGGAATGGTGAGTTTAAGAACTCTCATGAGCTAGCAAGACAATAAGATAATTAGAACCTCTTTATTGATTTTATTTTTCATCTTACACTGAAATCTGTATTGAGTTTTGTTTTCTATCTAACAATCTTCATAAAGAGCGTTTTTCTTTTACTTATTATCTGATTTTTATTTACCTAACTTTTTTTTTGTTTTGTTTAGAATCTTGATGTTTTATCATTATGTATTAAACAGTAATAATATAATATGATGTTAGTAACTGTTGAGTGCGACTGTGAACATCATTTCAAGCTTCATTACAAATTTCTGTAAATTATATTGAAAATTATGGATAGTAATGCTTTTCTATAAGATTACCAGAAATTGATGTCCACTTGGCAGAAAACAATAATATTATTATATATAATATAAAAATAATAGAATATTTTGCCATTTATTATGTTATATGATGTTTGAGCACCAAAAGTGTTAGTGTTCAGCTACAATCTGTGGATCTTTTCCTCTCAACTGTATTACTGCCCAAAGTCATGCAGACCATAATAATAATGAGGTCAAAAATTTGAATAGTCTTATTAATAATTTTTAAATAATTGATGGTTACAGGGAGACAACTTACATAGACGCATATTTGTGTGTGTGTGTGATTTAATATGATTTAAGAACAATGAAATAGTTATTAATAATAAGGCATCTTATATACATATTTGTGTGTGAGTGTGCACGTGAATTTGTTAGTTATAATAACATAAAATGGTATTTATTATTTATTTAATGAAAATAACAAATTATTGTTTAGTTTTCTCAGTAGAATTTGTACCTTAGTTCCACTTGTTAATTTTAAGTCCACTATGTAAATTGGTATATTAGTATACAAGAAGGATTTTTATTCTAATTACAAACTGTTAATTAAAACCTCCATTGACTGTATTTCAATTGCTATTTCAATGTCAAGATTCACCTGATGAATTTTTTTTCCCCCTGATCAATCTGTCCTTTTTGTCAGTGTTGCTGGAGCAATCACTGTTAAAAGTGACATGCTTTAGACATGTGAGAAAATTTCTAATTAGTTTAAATTGAGAACTCTCTGAAATAAAACTTTAGATTTTTTTTTTTTTTTTTTTAAATCTGTAAATTGCTTGTTTTAGATTCCTGTTTTTTAAAACATAAGCAAATTACTACTTTAACTAATTATGACTAGGAGAATTAAGTTTATAAATTAAGTTACAAAGTCATCATCATTCATTTCAAGTCTATTGCTAACTTAATGTTGTTTCTAAAAGTGATGCTTGATTGGTAGTTTTCATTTATTAATTCCATTCGTCTATCAATTATTCATGCCCAGATCTTATCCATAAAATTCTTAAATAAAACAATAATTGAATGGCTAGTTACCATAAAGTTCATAAATAAAAGGAATGAATGAATAGCTAGTTGATCTAGACATCATGCACCAGAAGTGATAATTAAGCTTGGGAACTTTCAATTCTTGAATCTATCAATTTATCACTGTGCTAAATCACACAGGACATGAAAGTCTTTAAAGTTTACAATTATGTCCACAGTATTGTTATTTTAAATTCAGAACTCATATTTTTTTTAATCCCTTAGTTATTACGAATTCAATTTATATTCAGTTACATCACTTCCAATCATTATTTCATTTCTGAATTAAGATCCCCAGTTTTTACAAAAGTTGAACTTATTCTAGAAAAATATATATTCTATTTTGGTATAGAGATATTCAATACCACATAATTTTAGTTATAATGCTTTAAAAGAAGTATTTCTTGTTTTTTTGTTGTTGTTGTTTTTTTTTTTTTTTTTGACATCATATTGGTGATTAGGCTTTTGTTTTGAGCACTATTTTACAAAGAAAGGAAAAGTAATAAAATAGAAAAAATTGGACATGATTAGTCCTATTTAAAATGTTGGATCATTTTGGAATATGGTATTGTATTTTTCCCATTAAAATTTGTAAGCATTTGACACAAATATATGGTGATAGGGAATAGATGTTTAACAAGGTTAAGATTCATGCAGAAAATTCTCATGTAAGAATTGACATTAATAATGACAATTAGCAAATCAAGAATTTTAATAATAAAGACTGAAGAAAAGAATATGATGAACATTACTTCAAAATTGAACATTTATTTGGAGCAATACTATTCACAAAGAGCTTAGATTCATAAATACAATGCTCAGTGGATACTAGAATATTTGACTAATGAACGCAGAGATTATTGATTCTTAGTTTTTTTTATCAAACTTTAGCACTTTTACAAAGAAAGAAACTTATTTTTGAAATGCTGACAAATAATTGACAAATCAAGAGCCAAATTTTTATTATGAAAGAATTTTCAAATAAATTCCAAGATAGAATAACTGCTCTTCTAAACTATTGAAAGATTATTGTAATTATGTTTCTTGTGAATAAACGTGTGGAAAGTTACTTCTGATTATTTTTTGATATCAGTTTTGAAATTTTGAAGTAATAATAATTGTACTAAATAATCATGGGTTGTCCTAAATCTTAATATTTATGGTACATTATGATATTCATTTACAGATATTTCCAGAAGTCTGTAATCTAGAATTTGGATCTTGCTTTATTAATATATCATCTTTAACCTGTTTTATTAGAATAAAATAAACTTTTAATGGTATTTTTATTTCTTGTGGAAGTAAAATTTATCATCTGTTCTACATTCTTATATAAAAGCCAGATTTTTTTAACACTTTATTTTTAAATGATTTTATTAAACTTAGAAATTGTGTTTATTTGGCTAAAATTTTGTGAGCAATTTTTAATATACTTTCATCAAATGGATTTTCTTTAAATTTTATACATGTGTTAGGTATCAATGACAATGCACTATTGCAGTGTTTTCCAGCTGTTTGTTCAATCTAATAGTGTTGGGGACTAAATTTCAAATTACTATTCATATTGTTTCAGTAAAATTTCAATGATGTGTAATAAATGGGAGTATATATATTGTACCAGTCAGAATTGTATGTTTGTCTAACAAGAGCTAGCATCTAGGCAAAAATACCTCGAATCCAATCATGTGCAAGATACATAAGTCAGGAACAATCATGAATTCTGCCCTCTTGCCTATTTTCCAGATCTATAACATTACGAACAACATTTCTGATGATAACAGGAAATTTTATTCATACCCGTCCCGAAGCAACAGCAGAGAAACAAGAGATTTACAGGGAATCATATTACTACTAGGCTTCGAACTCCAACTCCCAAACATAGTAAAATAGCAAAAGTATTAGAATTATACCCTTTACAGTGTTTATTAATAAAGCTAGGGATTGGCCTAGGTCAATGAAAATCGGCTATATGTAATGCAATCTAATTAATGATGGGTATGCATAAATAATGAGGCAAAGCAGGTTTAATAATAATTATATAGTTAATAATTTATTAGTATTAATAAAATAATGAATAAACATATTTGAATTTAACAAAATTGTGAACCTATTTATATATAGAGTCAACACTAATATAATTATGGATTTCACTTTGTTAAGGCTGATTTCCACGTTAAAGGAGTTACATAATAAAAGAATATAAGTTACAAATTAAATGATGCACAAATCTGCAATTGTAAATTATACTTCAAACAAGGTAGATATTCAATAGATGCGGCTTAATATGCTAACAGGAGAGATACTTTTTACCATATTATATAATGCGAATGCTATGATTATTTTTATGAAAACTCATTGACCTTAAATAGATAGATGGAATATGATATACATCACTTTATTAAAGTTCATTTGAACTACATACGAAAATATTTATTAATCCGAATCATTTATTTCAACAATAATTGGAGTTTAATATGTTTAAACAGCATAGTTATCTAGATTCATTTGATTCTCTTTTTACTTATTAGAAAAGATTTACTTAACATTACTCGTTGGCGCACTCACACTTTCGTAATGAGAGGGCGGGTAGCTTAAACAAGCTTTAAAATGACATTAACTAACTTTTAATAGAAACGAAAACATGAGATAGATTCAGAAATCATGGCAATACGTCTTACAGATTTAGAATGGGCAAATATAAAAATATTAATGAGAATCGCGGTGCTGACTGAAGTAATAACGTTAGAAATGGTGGAATCCATTTTAGGACGAATGCTTCATCAATAATATGAAAATGTAAAATGTGCCTGGTACATGGGACAGGTCAGCATTTGAAAGAAGAGGTGGTAACGTGTAAGAATTCCATAGCCTGTTTTCCAGTATTATCCTATGCAGAGCTTACCGGCCACCTTGACGATATCCAAGAGTTGGTGCATCCAAACCCCAATACGCCATGAGAAAGAATCCCGTTTATCCGGGTTTTACGTTTGATAAAGCAAAAGAAAGAAATTTCATAAAGTTATGTAAGTACAACAACGCTAAATAACTAAATCAGGTTCTTAATCACACTGATATATGAATTAAAGCCCTTATAATTTAATAGGATCTAGCGTAATGAAATGACATAAATTAATCCCTCTCGAAGGGTATGTAAATGACCTTTAAGATTCGTTAGAGTGTCACATATAAAAAGGAGGGATTATTGTTCCCTTCATTAAATAAATATTAATATGCCAACCAGCAATTATTTTTATAAAAGACTATCAGGTCAAAATGGCATGATAATCAAATGATTAAACATATAAGAAAACACATAATAAAGGTAGGTCAATAAATTTACTTTATACTATAATTTGAAAATAAAATCAATAGCATAAAATATGACCGTAATGAAACATATAAATGTAGCAGTGAATAAATTGCCACTAAGCAAATAGGGTAATTCAAAATATTTTCAATCAAGCGAACCTTTAATTACGTAAGAAAGCTTACATTTAAGATAAGATATCCCATAATTTCAAGGATAGTTATTAACAAAATTTAGTATCGGTTCGCTGGATTGAACTGTTAGCATATCAAATTAAACAACATAAAATTTATAAAATAAAATAAAAGTGTGCCGCATTTAAAATATTAGAAACAAGAAAATGTGAAACCCACAGAGAAATACATAGATAAAATTTTAGATTCGTGCATTATCTTTTAGAACAGAGAGAAAATCACTACCTTCTAGAACGTCTACAATTAATATTACATTATTTTGATAAAAAGGGAATTTTACAAATAAGTTAGATTTTTGAGAATGAAAGTTTTAAAGAGTTCATATTAGCGGCAAGCTTGTAATTTACCTTCCAAATCTTGATGTCTTCACGTACGTCTGGATTTGAATGTGTAGAATTATAAATGAAGAGAACATGGTTAAACAAGGCAAAGTTCTGACAAATAATGGTTGGCATCTTGAGGTAATTATGATAGCTTTTAAATTAAGCAGTCCATAAGTTGAGATGGCAGGTTAACATAGCAGAGTGGAAACGATTTTGGAGAAGGACGGGGAAGCAAATTTAGCCCCTCTACTCTGGAGTCATATTTCAAAAATTAAACGGACATGGGTCCATTCTGCAAAGCTATAAAGATGGCGAATCAAGACAGTTAGCCTAAAATTTCGGCTCTATTTATACTCGTAAAAACCTTCTAGAATGTTCTCTGTTTCCGGTTGATATGGCCCGGATGTCCATTACGTGGCTGAAATACACCTATTGTCTAATTTTAATGATGACACAACAAGTTCCAGAGAGTATTGTTTTACTCTATTTCTAAAATGGAAATAGATTCAAAAGATATAATTTCCATTAACATTTAAGTTTGCTAAGGGATTTTAACTTAATAATTACTTTTTTTAAAACAAATCTTAGAATATTCTTTTATTTATAAATTTACGTTTCCAAGTTATTTTAATTACTCTCTAGAACTTTCTTTAGTATTGCGTCAGAAAATAAAATACATGAACTAACTAAAATATACATAACTATAAAATAAATATACATATTTAATTACGGAAAACATATTTCAAATAATATCGCACACAGATACATAACTATTAAATGGGCATGGAAATTTAAGTATTTCAAACTTAAAATTATTAAATATTCTTTTATACTAATAATGCTTAATTTATAACCATAACAAAATAATAACGGAGGGTTTTAAAACTTGTATGTGCGTCCTTTTCACTCTCTAGTGATTCAACACATATATAGATGAGTTTAAACCTCTGATTCAAAGTTTTAAATCACCAGACAGTGAAGCAAAAATATGTGTAATATATTTTCCGCTTCAATATGTATGTTTTTTAAAAAATATGAGAATTTCATGATTAATTCACTAACAAATATTTACAGTTGACTAAAAGAAAAAGAAAAACAAATGTAAGATGAAATTTTAATTTGTGTTAATTGATGAACTAAAATATGCTGTTTTTATTAACACAAAAGTCTTGTAAATCATTTTTAACATGCACATTTCAAATACTGTTAATATGGCAATATTGAGTCAGTTGTTATTCAAGTATGAAAAAGGTAAAAGATAATACATATCCAGATATATAAATGTTTCATAAAAATTGTTTTTATATAATTTAATCAGTAGTGCACTAAAAACCAGAAAATAATTTTTTTTTTCAACTACAATTTTGCTTGTTTTATGTAACTAGAAATAAAAGTGTGACACTTCTAATATCATATCACTATTACATTGGAGTTTATATTCATAATATATTTTTATAAAGAAATATAATTCTTAAATTGTCTGAAATTCCAAAAATTTACAATTCTATGTTAAAAGTTTATTTTTAGTAATAGATGAAATATATATCAAATAGGTTATCAGATTTTCATGTTAGATTATTGTATTATTATGTCAGTCAAGATAAAAGAAAAAAACATATAGTGGTGTTTAATATTCATAACACATTTTTATAAAGAAGTTAAACTAAAAAGCTATGTGCAGTTCACAATACAGGAATTTACAAAACCAAAAAAAAATGTCTGATTATATATATATAATGTGGTTTCGGTTTTAATATCTATGCATGGATACATAAACCATTTGATATAACATAATGTAGATAAACAGTATCATATCCATAATATGCTTTTATGAAAACATTTAATTTATCCATAAATTGTATGAATGTGTAATTGTTAACTTCAGTAGCCAAATTCAAGACATTTATGATTGTACTGTAGAGGTCGAGTCTCTGTTTAAAATAGTCTGATCATACAAGCTTCTTGGCTACACTATAATGTTAATATGTGAAAGAAGAAGAGAAAGGAAGAAGTGGTGAAATTAATTTCATTTGATAATCCCAGTGCATTTAAAAGGTTTATGAAACTGATTTTAGGGGAAAGACAAAAACATATAAATAATGTTAACGAAAATTGAATGGAGAATTTATATATGCCATCGAAAGTTACATTTTTTAAAAAAGATTAGTATTATAAACAATATCCAAATCAGAATTCATTTTTTGTTGTGGGTGTTGTTGTTGTAATGCTGTAATCTTATCTCTTTCCTATTTTTTGAGTGATGAAGTATATATATATAAAGAAACAAAAGAAATTAATTAATCTAAATTATATACTTTGCTGTTCAAAAATAGATTATCTATTTAATTATAATAATGTAAAAAGAATTTATTTATTATCTGGTATATCTGCGTATATAAAAAAGAATTTAAATTTGGAAAATGTTATTAAAAATGAATGTAATTGGGAAAGATAGAACTGAAAAAGTACTTTTGTGTTTGGTAGTTACGGATAATTTGCCTGATGACGTATTACCCTGAAGGCATACCGGTCTAATGTTGCGATTTTTAAGATAACGTCTCCAAGTGATCTGCAGACACATCTACTCGATAAGATGTGTCCGCATATCACGTGAACACGTCACGTTAAAAAGCGCAACATTAAATCGGTATGCCTTCAGGGTAATACGTCATCGGTTGACCATGTGATAAAAAACAAAAGGAATGTCACGTGATACACACCGACTGAACACCAGCATGTTTCTTGGTCCTGAAAAAAAATACAAAAAAAAAAAAATTAGTGAAAATTTAATACTGTGAATACAAAATATAGTAACACAAAATTATTTAAAATGTACATGCATGAAAACTATTCAAAAATCTTAAAAATGTGGCCAATTATAACAGCGCGTAGCGCTGTAGTTGTTGGGGGGGGCCCTTGATGTTTTTGACAAGCGAAGCTTGTAGTACAAGATATAAAATACAAAATATAGCCAATGAATTTACGAAAAATAATTTGATATTTGTAGAAAAAAAAACAACAAATTAGTGAAAATTTACATGCATGAAATACAAAATAAGGTCAATACAAAATATAAAAACAAAAAATTATTGAAAATGTGCCGTTAATGGCGATCACATTGGCTAATTTTAAAACCGTACTGTATAGCCAATGAATTTACGAAAAATAATTTGATATTTGTAGAAATATTAACCCAAAAATACAAAAAAAAACCCAACAAATTAGTGAACATTTACATGCGTGAAATACAAAATAAGGTCAATACAAAATATAAAAACAAAAAATTATTGAAAATGTGCCGTTAATGGCGATCACATAAAAATGTGCCATTAATCGCGATCACATGCCCTACTTTTACATACATTGGCTAATTTTAAAAGCGTACTGTATAGCCAATGAATTTACGAAAAATAATTTGATATTTGTAGAAATATTAACCCAAAAATTATTTACAAATTAAATGTAATTAAGTGGAAGTTTGATAATTGAAGAAATAAAAAAAAAATTTTTTTTGTAAATTTTAAAAAAAAAAAGTTAACGCGAATCTACCATTAATCGCCATCTTGTATAAAATGTGGTGTAAGAGGCCGTAGTTTCTACAATCATTTGGTAATTTTAAAAACGGACTGTATATTGGTAATTTTATTAAAAAAATTATTGAAAATTATTTACAAATTAATTGAAGAAATATTAACAAAAATTGTTTGTACATTTAAAATAAAGATTTAATGCGAATATGGCATTAATGGTGACGTTACTTTTACATGCATTTGGATTACTTATTGACTTATTGTCTATATTCAATAATATAATTAATTCTAAAATTATAATTATTATAAAAAAAATTAAAATTACTTACAAATAGCGTTCACTGTGGAGGACTGAATTGGGATATATGTTCTAAAATTGCAGCTTTGTACGACTGCCTCCACATAAACTCGCTCAAATATGAGTCCAGGTGCTGACGTGCTGAAAAAAATCACTGTGATCAAGTGGATAGCAAAATCACAATAGACAGAAAAATCAAAAAATTTCCCAAATCTCTCTCCGAATTTTAAATCTCGCGGTTAAAAAAAAAAAAATTGACTCTCTGATGGATTAATCACGCCAGTCACTTCGTTGCCATGACAACGTTGTCATACAAAGATCGTCGATGCCTACCGGAAGGGAAACCGGTGGATCAAATACGTCAAGATAAAAAAATATTCTTATGTATTATAAAAAAAAAAAAATGTAATTAGTTGAAACTAATTAGAAAAAGATAATAGTAAAGATACCTCAATTGTTGAATAGAAAAAGATAATAGTAAAGATATCTCAATTGTTGAATACTATTGTGGATATGAGTATAAATTGAGTGACAGACATCATAAGATATCAATGAGAGCTTATAAAAAAAGTTTTAAAAAAAAGAATTAGCAAAGGAAAAAATTAAATTAGAAGAATCAACATTTGTCTCATCTCTAACATTTAAGAGACTTTATTAGTGGTGTTCAAGAAATTGAGCTGATCACAATGGCATGCCCTAGTTATTCAAGAAGCTACAATGATCATGTATTTTTAGTATGCATTGATCATCAAAATCTGGAACTATTTAATCTCCCGCCAGTTTTAAAAGTGTGTTGTACCTGCCTGTAGTAATGGCTGATGAAATAAGAACAATTTCTTGCAATTCAAAAGCAATAAAACATTATTTATACAGAAACCAAGCAGGAACAGCAATAACAATTACAATAATATTGATGATGATAATAATAATAATATGCCACATGCACAAGAATCTGAAACTATTACAACTTTCATTTGGGAAAAATATTTTTAAAAATATGGCGTTTGGACTAATGGATGGTTGCAATATGATTGAGCTAAAGTGAAAAATGCACTGAAACGTGAATAGAATTTTAAAATATATAAATAATAATTAAATTCAGATATTACATAATTATTGGGACTGTAGATATTTACGTATAGATAAATACTTTAACGATAAAATCAGTCATTAGTAATTGAAAACTGGATACAGTCATTTTCAATATTATAAAGGGATTTAGTAAATTAAAAGAGAAAAATAACCTTTTATTAAAAATAAACTAAAAGAAGACAACAAATATTATAACAACATTGGATAAAAAGAAGTAACCTAAAAAAAATTTTAATTCTACAAAATATATATATATTGTGAATTTATTTAGGAAATAAGATTGTATAAATAAGTAATATTTTAAAAATAATAATTAGTTGTATATTGTACTGTACAAATATTATTATTTTAAAACTATGGGGTCAAAATTGGGTTTAGATTTTTAAAAAAAATTCAGAAATGTACAAAAGTTGCTTATATACAAGCCTATAATTACATTAGTAAAATAGAAAATGTATTATTTTTAGGAAAAATTATATATCAACAAATGTCTAAAAAAGAAACAAACTTGAAGATGTTCTGATTGTAAAAATAGATTTTTTTTTTTATATGAATGAGGTTTTGGATTCTTTTGAGTGATTAATAATTCATTAGATCTAATTTTAGAATTCATTTTGTATAAACTAAAATTGCTATCTATTATTTATTACATAATTATTGGAACTACTGCACATGATTGCAGGATGCTTTTTTATCCAAAAATGTGGACTGAAACAATCAAGAAATATTTTGTCTATCTAATTTCTGTAATCTATATGAGAATGAGATTTCAGTACTGAAAGATAAACTTGATTCTATAGAATGTTTTTAATTGAACTATGAGATTGAAATACAAGTGGTATCTTTTTAACCAAATGAAGATTTGCCATTAATTATTATAAAAATGGCAGACAAACTTAAAATTGAAGGTATTGTCATTGATAACATACAAAATGTTGTTTGTGCAAGTCTTGGGCCAGATGCCTTAGGTTTTGTTATAGTTTTAATTTTTTAACTACTGATATGTTATATAGATTTTTTTTAAATGCAATTTTACAATAATGTATAAGTGAGGCATTTATTTATATAGCGCTCTGTTTATAAATTGTAATAAACTAAAGATTAGCCTTTCAAACTAACGAACATGCGCATTTTGGGTTGAATGAATAAGTGGATTCATTTTATTCATTCGCAAAGACTTTATCTTGTGTTGGAGATAAAAGTATTCATTTATTAATATTAACATTCGTAAAAAGCGCATGTTCGTTAGTTTGAAAGGCTAATCTTTAGTTTATTACAATTTATAAACAAAGCGCTATATAAATAAATGCCTCATTTACATATGTTTAGTTTAATTTAAGAGTGACGTTTCATAAATTCTAGATAATTTTGTTGACGTCATTCATTCAGACATAGTAAACAGTGATTTAAAGTGATTGATTTATCCTCACGCTTTCATATCCAATACTTAAGATTTGTCTATATATAAGCATTTGGATTGAATGAATAAGTGGATTCATTTTATTCATTCGCAGACTTTATCTTGTGTTGGAGATGAAAATATTCATTTATTATTATTAACATTCGTAAAAAGCGCATGTTCGTTAGTTTGAAAGGTTAATCTTTAGTTTATTACAATAATGTATATAATAATAAACATGAATATATATTCTGTAAAACTAATATACCATAAAAAAACAATAAAGCTGAAGAAATAATGAATTAAAATATTTTTTAAATTATTAATTTTAAATTTATTAAAAAATTGCACATTTTGGTATGTAAGTTTTAAAGTAGTTTTTAAAAAAATTAAATTATTTTGCATAAAAGTTTGAATATATAGGGTATATGAGCACAGACTTTCACACGACCCACCACTCTCCACACTATTTCATAACACTGATACACTTGAACACATATATGTTGAAAACATAGATAATCACCAATATACGTATTTCATGCTAAACCAGCAATCATCAGTTGGTCCAGATTACCATCTCTACACATATATGCTATAAGTGCTCAGATATATATTAAGATAGCCAATCCTTATACTTTAATGGACAGGCTTTAATCTACTCCACACTCCAACTCTTCAACTGTCCATCCAACTGAAAATCTGATGATGGAACGCTCAAAGGCCACCCTAAGACCGAGATTCTTATCACATCCATGCCATACACAGGACATAATCCATTTAATACAAGGGATGGGCAGACATCTCTACTATGTAATAACTGAAACACACAGGTTTATTATACACCTGGGTTTATATATGTAATATATAGGGTATATGAGCACAGACTTTCACACGAACCACCACTCTCCACACTATCTCGTAACATTGATACACATATATGTTGAAAAGATAAATAATCACCAATATACATATTTTATGCTAAACCAGAAATCAGTTGGTCCAGATTTCTGGCCTTAGGGTGGCCTTTGAGCATTCCATCATCAGATTTTCAATTGCATGGACAGTTGAAGAGTTGGAGTGTGGAGTAGATTGAAGCCTGCCCATTAAAGTATGAGGATTGGCTATCTTAATATATATCTGAGCACTTATAGCATATATGTGTTGAGATGGTAATCTGGACCAACTGATGATTGCTGGTTTAGCATGAAATACGCATATTGGTGATTATTTATCTTTTCAACATATATGTGTTCAAGTGTATCAATGTTATGAGATAGTGTGGAGAGTGGTGGGTCGTGTGAAAGTCTGTGCTCATATACCCTATATATTACATATATAAACCCAGGTGTATAATAAACCTGTGTGTTTCAGTTATTATAAAAGTTTGAATAAAATGACAACTGTTTTGTTTTTTGTTTTTTTGTAAAAGTCAGAACATTTTGTTGGTTTATTCAAATCCAAGTCCAAAGTTAAGGATATTTATTTAAAGAGTCTTTCTTTTCTAACAATAAATATTAGATTATGTAATAATTTATTTTTAAGTACTTATTTATAAGATGGAAGAGCAAATATACATTACTATCTAACATTGCAAGCAAAAACATACAATATTAAAATTTACCTTTTATAAACTAGTATTAAAAATGTAATTATTATATTGATAAATTTAACTATATATTTATAATTGTGATTAGTTTTATTTTCTGAAGAATAGACTTGATATAGTTTGTCAAGACAATTCATTTCAGTTTAATAAATGATAAAGTATAATTATTAATATTGTATCCTGATAATATCTATATTATTTAAAAAGCTTCCTTTCATTTTATATCTTTATGCATTGTTAAAATTATAAATAATTAAATCCACCTTTCTTTTATTACTATAACAATGCTTGTTTTATTTAACTTGATCAGTGTGACAGTTTCGCCTGATCAGTAGTTTTCTTCAGAGCTAAAATTATATATAAATACATGAACACATAATATAGCTTATCATTTAAACAGTACAACTAAACATAATATCCTTTTTTATCTCTGATTACATATATATATATATATTAAATATATATTCTAAAATTTTTACATTACATTTGTATCATAAAAAAATCAAAGGTAGTAAGTCTGCTATTTTATAAAAAATATAGCTAACTTAATAAACTTATATAAAAATATTAATTCATATATTTTAAATTTTATAAATTATTTTTATTATAATATGTTTTTTATAAATATTTTTTGAATCCTTGTCTCACTAGTATTATTGGCATCCTTCTTATCCAGCTTTTCAGTTGCCACAAATTTTAATTTATTTATTTTTTTAAGTTATAATGGCTCTGTTTTTATTTTTTTATAACTAATTTTAATTTTAATTTTATTTGTAATTATCTCAGGACAAGTTTTAAACCAAAATTTTTATTTAACTTATGTTTAATACTGTTTATAAGGGCTTATTGCTTTTGATTATTTATGATCCAAATGTAATATAGATGTTGAGGACATATATATATTGTAATGGAATTGCTGAGTGAACTGCTAGGTCGTTAGTTATAAAAATTATTCTATAGAATGATTATCCATTATATGATGACGAGTAGGCAGCCACGTACAAGGTAGAGTAAATATAGTTTAAATTTTTATTTTATTTGATTAGAGTCACGGATAATTACCAGGCTGAAGCTTACATCATGTTCAAGCCTTCGTGCAGATCCATTCATGTTTCTTGATCATCATCTACTCCACATATATATTATTATTCTATAATTAGGTGTTTATTAATTTTATCAGAAAAGTTAAATCAAAATATATTTTATTGTAGATATTTAAATAAGATTCTTGTCTGTCAGATGAGAAATTAATGAAAAAATATAGTTTTAAATAAGTCATGATAATTTATTTACAACAATAACAATCAAAATATAAACAATTTAACATCTTTTATGTTTACATAATCTATAAATGAAATATATATGAGAAAAAAATATTTAGAATTGATCTGAGAAATCAGTCTAGCATATATCTTTATTTTTTCCCAAAACATGATGAATTTCTTGTTCCAAGCTTAATAATAATAACAATTCTTATGACATTTAAAATGAATGTTTTGAATCATTTTATTATCACATGATTTTACCCTTACAAGAATAATAATAAAATACCAATACATTAATTTTTAAAGTAAGAGGAAACCGAGTCTTTTGCAAATATTTATCATTTAAAATAATCTTGCCAATTTTTTTTTTGTCTGTTGAGATCAATATATACATGATGTTTTTTTTTTCTTCCCCATTGTCCATTTCCATTAAGGTCTCTGATCTTTATTCATATATTTCCATGGCTTCATGTATATATAATAGAAACTAGCAGATTCTTCTGACAATTTTCTTTAATACATGTGCAGATTATTCTTCTTTGGTACATTCCTCTTGTAATTTATTGTTTATTTCTTCTTGACATCTTTATTTTATTAACCCCTTCAAATTGAATGGATGTCATGTTGAATTTTAAGCAATTGGGCTGAAGTACTATTTGTATAATATCTTCAGCATTAATGCAGCAAATGTCAACTGTTCTATATTAGTAAAAAAAAGAATATGTTAAGGAATGTCATAAAGCTGAGAAAATATAGTCATTACTTTTAAAAATAATTAGAAAAATTAGATTTTAATATGTATACAAATGCGTATTTTTTTAAATATATCCATAAGTTCTAAATTTTGAGAGTTAAATTTTAATATGACACATTTTTTAGACAGCTTAATTATATTCCTTATGAAATTTACAAAAAAAAAAAAAAAAGATATATAACATGACTTATCTGAGATAATTCTTAATTGTAAAGCATTAGAAATAAGACACACAAAAGAGTTTCATTTTTGCTAACTGACCTAGATCTTGTCTTTCTATGCAGGTATCTGCTACACATATGCTTCTTTTTACGATAAAGAAAAATAAATATTTAACAATAAATATTGTATATCAGATATTATGCAAACAGAACTAATTATAAAATAATAGCAAAAAATTAATATGTAATATAAAAGACCAAAGAGAAAAAGTGACAAGATGAAAGACTAAAAAGTTTTTTCAGAGTGTATGTATATCACATTTCTATACATGGTAATAACTAAACAAGAAAAAATTTTTTTTTCAATTTCGTGCAATATAAAATATTAATGAAAGTGGGAAAAAATAGCATAGATGGCAAAAAATGAAATATAATCGCTTATGTGCATGATAAAGATATATGATGCAGATCCATACAAAACTGAAGTGAATACTGCTTACAGTGAGATATGACGATTAAATAAATTTGATCTTTTTATTATAATTATTATTTACAATGTATATATAATATTTATACTACAACTGATAGAAAATATTATTTTATCATATAAAAGTATATTTAGTTAGATTCCATGCGTTTGGAATTATATATGCATTAGAACACAAATAGACATTCTACAACACAAAACAAACCTTTATTCTACAGCATTATAACTTATTTATATAAAAAAAATATATTAAAAATATTGTATAATTACAGGTGATAAAAAATGTTACCTCTGAAATATGTTTGCAATTGGTTAGGGTTAAACCAAAAGAATTATGTATATACCTATCTGAACACAAACGGACATTCTCCAACACAAAAAAACTTTTTTAAAAAAATTTAATTTATGTATATAAAAAAAAATTATATACTTACAGTTGGGGGAAATTATTATCCCTGCAGTTTTATATAATTATGGTTGCTTAGATTCTAAGCCGTCTGACTTCCATGCATAGTTATTGGAATATTAAGTTTTATTTTTGCCAAAAATATATTAATGTTAATTCTTTTCCATGAAGTTTCAAAAACCAAAAAACTTCTTTTATTAAAATGTTCATAAAAAAACCATTATTAGAAAAATAATGGAATGACCAAAAAGATCGTGTATGTCGCTTGTCTGTACTTCTTACCATTTCTGTTCAGTCGGGATTTGAAATCATTGATTAGTTAAAATTCTAACCACTGAGTTAAATTCATAGGCGTTGACCCGAAGTCATTTTATTAAATGAATATCAAGGTTTGATACATCCGACAATTGTAGCTATAATTAGACATTTATTTTCAATACTTGGGCATCACATTTCCACCAAAGACTACATTTTCATAAAGATGGAATAAGCACTCCAACTAGATTTTTACCCAGTGAATACAAATCATTTTTACAGCTGCTAATTTGTGAATAGTACAAAACTATAAAACAGCTATGGCTGGCAAGGAATGTTGCCTTTTTTATTGTTGTGTAGCAACAATAAAGTACTCTCTCATCATCTGAAGATTAACCTGCATTTGCTTTTTTATTATTAATATTTAATACTTTTGCAAATTTCATTTTCAAATAAAATGTTAAAAGTAGCAAAGAAACAAAACTTTATTGCTTAGAATTTTATTTTCCCTTTTAATTTGTTAACATATTATAATTAGCTTTTTTAAAAAAAATATTCAACCTATAAAAAGTTTTTTAAAACACATAACTCTTTTTATTTGCTTTTTTTTTTTTTTTAGAGGTTATATATGTGACTCATAAGAGAGTGCTTACGTTATGTATATATAATAAGATATAAAAAGGATTCAATTTATAAAGGGTATAATATTTGCTTGTATTATTTTTATATGATAAACTTTTTATGCATTTATATAACTGAAACCAAAGTAATTGTGCCTTCCAATGAGTTATGTAATGTAAATAAACTATTAAAGAACTAGAGTGTCCTTTAGCATTTGTATGTATTTATGCTTAGTTTATTTACATAATTTTAAATGAAAGTGAATTTGATCTATTGGTTATATATATATGGAAGTTTATTTAAACTTCTTTGTATCAATAATTTCAATCTCTGTGGTCAAGTTGCTAGGTGGGATTCTGCCGTTATTGTTAAAAGGAGGTTACCTTGACAACTGTTTGAAATTGTTGATTGTTATTGATATTGTGATTGTCTAAGTGTTGACTGCTTTTTAATGATATATATATATATAGAGAGAGAATAAATTATATAGAATCATCATTTAAACATTCAGAGGATCAAGGCCAAGCCTTAGTTTTAACAACCTCCAAATATGAAATGAAAACTCCGTTTAATAAATGTAATAATAAATAATTAAAACCCAGACTATATGTAAATGAAATTGAAGTAATTATTTATATATATTTTAGTTCTTAAAAAAAACTGTTGGTTAATGAAAAGTGTCAGATTGATCAAGATAAATAAAACAAGCATTGTTTAGTCCATTAAAAAAAAAAGAGGGATTTGTTTAATCATTTTAAAATCCTAATATGGTTTTTTTCTATGAAAAAAGTTTTTTTTTGTTTTTTTTACATACAACTTATAGAAAAAAAATTGCTAAAAAAAAAAAAGCTATTGTAAGTCATATTGCAAACTTAAAAATTCTTCTTTAATTAAGCAGAAATAAAATTATCATATGCATGTATAGTATATACCATTTTCCCCATGTTACCGAAAGTTAAATTTTTAAACATTTAGAAATCATAGTTTATTAGCAGTTAATATTGGAGTAATTATGTAATTTCGCTAATCTGTTTTTAATTAAAAGAAATATCTAGGAAAAATAATAACACATTATACATTCTAGCATTTAATACTATTTAATAGATATGTTTTGTTGTTGACTAAGCCAAAAATGTGTTTGCACAAATGTTTAGTTTTTATTTAAAATGGTTTAGTTTATGAAAGAAAAAAAAAAGATTTATTTTTGAAATTCAATTAGAAATGAAAATGACTTATATAATTACTTCAAATATATTTTTTAATATGAGACTGATACAATCTTGAGAAAAATATTTTAACTTATTTAGAATGTGTTCTTTAAATTTACATAGCATCAGATCTCATTTTAATGAATTGGGGTTTTTTTAGTGTAATTTTCTTTTCTGTTATTATGTTGTAATAATTTTGATTGCAACTTAGATTTCTTTTAAGGAACAAAATGTATGTAATCAAACTAGATCTACAAACATTTTTTTCTCCTCTTGATTATTCATGAATGGAAGATGTGTTGATTATTAGTGGATTTGAATTTATTTTTAATGTTTTAACACTTATCTGTGCAGAATATGTTTTATGTACATTAAATCTTCCTTTTTTTTTTCTGTTTTAGCTTTGTGCAGATTGTATACAACTACAATTTTAGATTTCATTAGTGAGCTTGATATTTTATCTGATTTAGGTTTGTCTTTGACAGTGATAATAGATAACTTAAGTATTGATTTAATAGTTAATACTCATATGCTTACCATAGAGTATTTGAATTTGCTTTATAGTTATGCTTTTGTATTCTCACATATAACTCACTCATGGTTGTGTTGTCTTTAGAAGATTATTCTTTTATTAGATTAAATTGAAGTTTGAATTATAATTCATCTTTGTCTAAGATTTATTACAGATTATTTTGCAATTGAATTAAAATTATTGAATTGTAAAGAATAAACTAGTACTTGTTCACATATTGATAAATTGTTCTTTACAAAATTGAAATTGTTATTGGTTCATCTCATTAGAAATGATAATTTAGCACTGAATAGTATTTCTGTGCAAAAGTAAAAGTTTATTTGTAAGAATAAAATGTATTCTATTCGGATAAATGATACTTTGGGGAACAAAATAAATTAATTTTTTTTTGTAAAATCCTTGAGTGAGACATCAGTAATTTAAAAAAAAAACCTTAATGCTAAAATTAAGTCTGATATTAGAAAATTTAAATTTCAGTTTTATTGTTTTGTAATAATAAAAATTTGTCTTTGAAATGGAAAGCAATTAATTCTTTAATTAAAAAAACTTCCAATTAATAAAGAAAATTGACTAGAAATAAAAAAGAATGATATATAATTTGTCTAGTTAATGGGGGGGGGGGGTAATATGCCAATACAGAAACTGTTATCTTCTTCATGTTTAAATTCTTTTTCATTTTCTAAACGAATAAGACTATCAATTGTCTTATTCAGTTGATTGTTTAAAAAATTTTCAGTCTGCCGGAATAGATGGATTAACACCATACATTGTAAAGATAATAAATCATTTTTTATACATGTTCTTGTTTATTTATTTCATTTATCCTTACATATTGGATCATTTCCTGTGTGTTTGAAATGTTATGACATTAAAATTATTTTTAAAAGTATGATTGCGCACATATGGAAAATTCAATCGATTTGTAATTTTCAAATTATTGGAAACTATTGTTAAAAAAAAAAAGTCTTTTTAGATAACAAATAAAATATTTGATCATCATTTTGGTTTTATTGATGGGCGTTTTTAATAATCACATCTTCATTGAATAATAATGTCAAATCTTTGGCTGTATATCAAACATGAGACTTGTTTTTCATAAAATTTTAACAGAGCAAAACTCTCCATACAGTATTGCCACCTGTGCTAAACAGAGTAATCAATGGATGCCAGAAGGCTTGTGCATAAAATCCCTATCTAATGCCTACTCATCCAATATCCCCAGACTAGTTTCTGGCTTGTGGCCTTCGTCAGTGAGGAGCTTTGGATCTGAGAGCACTGCATCTAGATCTTAGGATCTAATGCAACCCTCTAGCAACCACCTTTTATCTCTACTTAACTACAAAACTATGAGAATGAAATTGAAAACACAAAAAATATTTTCAATCTAAGCTCAATAGCTTATATAGTCATATGGGTCTGAACTCAGTTCAGTACCCATACATTTTGGTGTCTTTGGCTCTTTTACAACCATAGTCACCACTATCCTATTAGGCAGGATTGGTGTTAAACCATTAAGCATCACATGATCACATTTCCTATACTAGCACATTAATTGTTGATAAACAGAGCAAAACTCTCCATACAGTATTGCCACCTGTGCTAAACAGAGTAATCAATGAATGCCAGAAGGCTTGTGCATAAAATCCCTATCTAATGCCTACTCATCCAATATCCCCAGACTAGTTTCTGGCTTGTGGCCTTCGTCAGTGAGGAGCTTTGGATATGAGAGCACTGCATCTAGATCTTAGGATCTAATGCAACCCTCTAGCAACCACCTTTTATCTCTACTTAACTACAAAACTATGAGAATGAAATTGAAAACACAAAAAATATTTTCAATCTAAGCTCAATAGCTTATATAGTCATATGGGTCTGAACTCAGTTCAGTACCCATACATTTTGGTGTCTTTGGTTCAGACCCATATGACTATATAAGCTATTGAGCTTAGATTGAAAATATTTTTTGTGTTTTCAATTTCATTCTCATAGTTTTGTAGTTAAGTAGAGATAAAAGGTGGTTGCTAGAGGGTTGCATTAGATCCTAAGATCTAGATGCAGTGCTCTCAGATCCAAAGCTCCTCACTGACGAAGGCCACAAGCCAGAAACTAGTCTGGGGATATTGGATGAGTAGGCATTAGATAGGGATTTTATGCACAAGCCTTCTGGCATCCATTGATTACTCTGTTTAGCACAGGTGGCAATACTGTATGGAGAGTTTTGCTCTGTTTATCAACAATTAATGTGCTAGTATAGGAAATGTGATCATGTGATAAAATTTTACTTAAATGCTCTTATTCATATCGGTGTGGTAAAAAAAAATTACCTTTTTTCTCATGTGTCATAAGCATCTGCTGGGAAGCGAACCTGCTAACCCAGGGTAACTGCTTGTGAGGCAGCTATACTGACCTCTCGACCACCAACACTTGACAAAAAAAAAAATTACCTTTGGTTAGAAAGTTATTCAATAATCAGACAGTGGATAAATACTTATGATAATATCAGTGATGTAATTATAGTTAAAATGAAATTTCACAGAGTTTAGTCATGTTTGTCCTGTTTTTAATTTATATTAATAGACATAATTATCTATTAATAAATCTAAGTAAAACAAAAGCTTTTATTTTTTCTTGCAAGTGTAATCCTTTTTCTCACTACATTATTATTTGTAGTAAATATATTTTACATTTTAGTAATAGGTATATTTGTGATAATATTGCTTCTGTAAGTTATTATTATTTGGGAAAACATTGATTTCAGATTATTTTGGTTAAATCATATATTTTTGTTTTCATTTACATAAATTATATTCTATGTACTTTTACTTAGCAAAACTTCTTTCTAGTCAGCTCGTAATTTTTATATTGCTTGTTATCAGTATTTTTTATATTACAATATTCCTATTTGAAGTAACTGATCTTCTGACATTTTGTCTTCTTTGCTTTAGAAAATTTTTACTTTACCTATTATTTTTGTTAGATTTCAATCCATTTTAAAATATATATAAAGATTATGCTTTATTTGGCATTCCTCTATACCAATATAGAGTCATTCTTGACATTTGTTATAGATTTTTGTTTTATATCCTATAGTAGGAAACTGTTTATTTTGTTTTTATATATTTATACTTAAGTGTTCGTTAAATTTTAAGAATACTTGGGCTTTTAAAAAGAGTATAATAAATATTAATATTATTTCAAATATGCAGTTTATTTTTATATTTTGTTATTGGTGTTACTATTACTATTTATATATATATATATATATATTGGAATTTGTAATTGTTATGAATATTCATTTAAATGAGTCAAAAAAAAAATATTACCATACCTGAGTTGTCCATAGAATGATCATAAGTAAAGGATCAAAATATAACACTATCAAGAATTATGGGGAAATTGTTAATAACCAGTATTGAATGGAATCACGTGAAGTGAGTACACTAGTAATTCAATAAAATATAACTCAGGTATACAGGCAGTAGGTTTTATCCACTTTCATTTCTTGGTTTGATGTTAAGTGCATGTTTAAACAAATACTAAGTGAATATGGTCTAGCAGGGCGCCACTAGATTATCTGAATCTAGACATGGTTATATCTAATAACCTTTCACATGTACCGGGTTTGAATCCCTTTTGGTACTTTATTTCTAATAAAAAAATGAGAGATTTTGCTTTTTGAGCCATATCACTATAAGCACTAATAGTTAGGTAAAAGTAAAACATCTATAAACCAAAGTGGAGTATATTAGACATAAATCATTTCTCAGATCTTAGCATAACAAATGTGTTTCAATAGTTTTGTAAGTTTACTAGCTCAGATTATATATAACTAATTTAGGATGGCAATTCACTCATCCTTGCATGAAATAGATGATGGGATGTGGTTATAATAATACTAAGAGATCACTAAATATTATAAAATCAATATTTATTTATGGCCTTTAAACAGTTAAACAGCTCATTAATTAAAACGTTGATGACGATGATGATGATGATAATAATAACGATAATGACAAGGGTTTCAACTACAGCTCTAGGACTAAGCCTAAACATAAAACTAAATTTTATAAAGAAATTCATAATTATTGCTTAATTTTAGCATATTTACTTATATCTTAAATAACTAATATTCAACCATTGATGATGATGAATAATCACACTTAACAAAGACTACACTTAATGAAATATATACGCCTCGTTTAATAAAACAAACTAATATTTATTACTACAGTTCTAACATATACATAAAAATTTCTAGATAAATATGAAAATTGACATGAATAATAATAATAATAATTGATTATATAACAATCCTCAGATTAATTTTAAGTTCTTCCCCCTTTCCCTTCAAATGTATTTGTATTAAGTTGGACGTCACATTGACCATGATTTTCACTCCATGAGAAAAGTATTAAAAAAAAATATTATCTGCTCATTAGCACACATACTTTAAAATCCAACATGTAAATAGAATGTAAAAAAAAATGTTAGTAAAATTGAAAGAGCAAGTTTTAGAAAAAAGTTTTAAATTATTTTCTCCCCCTCCCTTCCAAGCGCTGAAATCTATACTGAACTTGAAACAAAATAATCTAATATTCTAATACTACTCATTATTCCACATTCACTTCCAATTATACACATATAAAAATATTATTATGTATGTGCGTGTTTTATCCCATGATAACAAAATATTATTTAAAACCCAAAATAATAATATATTAGTTAAAACTAAAATCATAATACCATAAAAAAAAATAAAAAAAATTGTTTTACATATTAATATTGTAAAATTAATAATCAAATCATTTTATACATTCAAGATCATTTATGAAGCTCAAAGTTATTTTTAGTAAGACATTCTTGTTTTAATCGATCTGAATAGTCTTTAAAGTTCTTTAAATAAAATATACCACTTTATTGCTAAAATGTTTCTTAAGACTGATATCATAAAGAAAATAGATATAAAAAGTCATATTACCGATTTTTTTGTTTGTGGCGAATTTCCAAGAGTTCAAACTTGTCTATATTTCTGCAGCTACTATGTGGGAACAATCTCTTTCTTGAGGTGTATAACTATTTAATGATGATGACTCTATTGAGGTTATTTGCTTTAGTGGACAATTTGGAAATCATTATATTAATTTTTCTTCTCTTCCTGTCAAGCATGTGGATGAAATACAGCAGTTGTTTTCCCATTTGTAAATTTTCTTGAGTTTAAAATCAGTTGTTGTAACAATTAATTGGACTTGATGATTAATATTTCTCAGTAGATTAATTCATCTTCTTTGAATGCAGGTGAATGCTTTCTTCCTTCTATTAAAAACATCTTATTTATCTGGTCAGTTGAAAGGTGTAGAATATTATTTTAGACACATCTTTCCTTTCCTATGTGATGTGCAGCTTCCCCAGATGGTCCAGCAAATGGAATATACATATAATTTTTCTAGCAAGCCATTTTTTTTTATTTTCAACGTTCAATATTATAGTTTAATAATCTGAATCAATCACAATAATAATAATCTAAGACAGCTTTTTATATCCAATTTTTAGCTAACTTAACCAATCAGAGATAGCATCACTTGCTATTTTTGGACAAATTTGTTTTAATTAGATCTCTAATTTATTTTCAACCAAAGTATTTTTCAACTGAAAAGTTTAATCCTTTTTCCAGACACTTTTGTTTTAAAAAAAAAATAGACTCAATTCTTATTTCCTTTCTTTTGTTTTTTCTTTCTTTTTAACATCCAGGTAACACTTCAAATCTTTGAGCTTCCTTCTTTAGATCTTGATAAGACAATTTCAAAAATTATAGCTCCAAAGTGACAATCATTTACAAAAAATTTACTACAAAGATCGATATCTGATTAAACAGATTTCCTCTTTTAACAAAAAAAAATTGTACAAAAAAAATAATTTAACAGATTTAATACTTCCTTTTCTTTCAATATTTAGGAAATGTAAAATTTTGTATGTAATGTACACACATCCTGCATTCTTTCAAATCATTCATAAACTAACCTTAAATACTATAATTGCTAGCTTAGTAATTATAACCCAATTATTTAATTAAATCTGTAACTTTTAAATCCCACTTATAATTAAAGAAAAGCAAAATAAAAGTATAGAAAAAAATGTTAGAATTGATCAAGCATAGGTTAGTTTTAAAGAAAATTAAAATGTTTAATATTTGAAATATAAAACAATTAAATAATTTACACATACATTGCCTATATGTATGCATTATAACTTTGCTTTTTAAAGAAAAATTAAATATTAAATAGTTTAAATGTGTGTATTACCTTTCTATCAACACACAAACAAGTAAAGCATGTAATTGTTGACCCATTCTTTCTCTGTTTAAAGCTTTTAGAACTGGACCTTGTAGGGTTTAAACTTGGATGCCCTACAGCTTCATTTATGGTTATATAAAATTGTGATGATGATTTTGTTTTACACTTTCTTACATGCACATTACTATAAATTTAGCTAGTGACTAAATTGTAATGGCACAATATATATATTGGAATTTGTAATTGTTATGAATATTCATTTAGATTTAAAAAATACTTTATTTTGTTTCCAAAAAAACTTATGACTTTAATTATATAATCATCATCAACTATTATCAATCCACTGCAGAATAAAGATCTCCCCAAGTTCAGTCAATCTTCTCCAATCTCTAGACTCTTTTCCACATCACCTCTGCAGACTTTCTTATTTCATCCATTCATCTCCCAGTAGTTTCTTTCTGAGTCTTTTACAATCTCTTGGAATGCAGTTTAAGATTTCAATTGTCTATTTAATATAATCTCTTCTACAAATATGTCCACTTCAGTCTTTTAATTCTTTCAATGATGTCAGAAACATCTGTTTGTTCTCTTGCCCATGTATTGTGTTTTCGATCTCTTCTTGTTACTCCTAATATGCATCTTTTCATATTTTTTTGAGTGGTCTGAAGTCTCTGTATTGCTCTTCTATTAAGTGTCCAAGTCTCAGATCCATTAAGTAAGAACTGATAAAACATATCAAAAATCTTTCTTTTCAAACACCTAGGCATATTTCTTTAATATTAAGTTATTTCTACCAAAAGCACTCCAACCATGTTTAATTTTATGGTTAATTTTATCCATTATGTTTCCAACTGTAATAATAATCTGATGAAAGTATTTGTAGTTGTTAACTTCTTCTAACTCATCATAATCTATCTTTATTTTCATCCATTGAACATTATTTTAGTCTTTTTAATATTTACCTTCATTCTACTTTGTTACTTTCATCGATAACTCACAACATTTTCTGAAGCTCTGGAGCATTATTGCAAAAACAACTACATCATCCATCTGAAAAATCTAAATGGCTTAAATAATCTCCATTTACTTTTACTCCTTTAGTTCCTCATTTTAATCCACAAAATACTTTTTGCAGCACTGCTATAAAAAGTTTTGGAGATATGAAGTCACCTGTCTTGCACCCTTCTCAATGTTAACCTTTCTACTGTCATTATGTAATCTAATTGTTGCTGTTGCATTTTTATGAATATTTTCAGAATATGACAGTATCATGGGTTTATATCTTGATGATCCAATGCTTTAATCACTGAAGAAATGCTTACTGAATCAAATGCCATTTCATAATCTACAAATCCAAATCATAATGGAAACTCATATTCATTGGTCCTTTTTATAACTTCTTGTGATACTTGTGTATGATCTACTGTACCAAAACCACTTTTAAATCCAGCTTTTCTTTTGCTTGGTTGAATCCAATGTTCTCTAAAGACAAGTTGGAATTATCTTAGTAAAAATTTTCTGTAAAAAATGATAAAAGATTACTACGGCTGTAATTTCTAATATCTTTTCTATCACCTGTTTTTAAATATTAATGCTGCATTCTTACAATTATCTGGTACATCTTTATCATTTAGACATTTGGTATATAACTGCCAATATTTTTTCTATCTCTTTTCCTGCTTCTTTTAATATATCGGTTATAATTCCATCATTACATGGAGCTTTTCCCTTCTTCATAAATTTAATTGCAGTTTCACTTCTTCATTTAAAATCCTGGCCAATTCAGAAGATATAATAGATGTAGGAGATACTTGTTCTTTATTACTATATAATTCTTGATAAAACTATTCTACCCATTTCATAATGTCATCTCTTTTTTTATTAATAATAAATCATAGATTTATGCTTTACGCTTGTCAAAATTATAGTAATAATAAGTTGTGCTAACACACATATAGCGTAAAGCTGTATAAATTAACAAATTAAATGTCAAAAAATTTAAATGGCTAAGCGCTTTAGAGAAAGTGTATTTCTCTTAATCATAGCCTGTTATGACTCACTCATTGGAATCATATAATATGCAAACTTTAGGCAATTGAGTCAATTGGGCCATTTTTTGGTTATAGCAAAACATGATTCTTTGCAATTAATGGTGAAGGAGTCTTCCGCTATGAAATAAGCTTCCATTACCTTACATTTAACATTGTATCTCTCAGTACAGACTAATTTTGCAGAGGTGGGTTCGAACTCGTGTCCAAATACTTTTTGAAATTGTGCAAAAACTGGTCCATTCTGGGTTAGTATGCAACTTATGCTGTGACAACCTAGTAGATATGGATGCTCTGGTCTCACCATAATATGAGGTTTTACATCCATTGTGAGAGCATGCAACATTATACACAGCCTGTGGGGTCTGATCAGGAGATATGGTGTCTTTGTATTGTTAATATGCCTATTAGTTGAGAGATGTGGGTGAAAACTCAAATGAAACTCTGTAGAGAAAGTCCTATAAAATGCCTTATGCAAAGAGGGCACATAAGGCTACAACAGCCAAGGCTTGTTATCTCTAACTCTGGGTATTCCTATATTGTTAATAAAATGTCTAATATTACTATAAACTATACTGCGCTTTTATCCTGATTTGATTAAATTGTTAGTATAATTAATCATGTTAGATCTGTCCACCTTGAATTTACACAAATGGTAATTTCTAAAAAGAAACTATGTCAACCCAGCAAACTTGTGCGCCATAGGTGTTTATGAATCAGGGTGAATCTATCCATGAACTTTTGGTGGCTTCATGACCATTGTATACTTAAGTGTACATCCTTCTCTGTGTACATTGATATCTAATTATTTTACTTCTTGCTTTCTATCTTCCCATGTTATGTTTAAATCCAAGGATGATGTGCACTTGTATCTGAGCCTTGATTTGCTCAACAACGTTTTCTGGAGCAGCAATAAATAAGTCATCCACATACCTCGTATCTATTATATGATTATCCAATATGTTGTATTTAGATAATGCTTGTTTTTCATAATAATTTAAATAAATGCTAGCCACAATGCCGCTCATGGGTAATGCCATAGGCCATCCATTGTTCATGTGGTGTCAATTGTCTTCAAACTTTGCCATTATATTTTTATCCAACCATCTCAAGAATTCGATGATGAAACTAATGCAGGCTTGAGCCACATTACTACTTGCTAGTTCTAGTTGTATAATGTTGATAGAAGTCTTTCTATTAACCATCCCATATAACTTGGAAATATCTAAAGCAGCAATTTTAAACTCAGGTTTTATTAGAGCATTCTTGATTCACTCAACAAAGTCAAAAGAAAATTTGATAGTTTACTCACCAAAACCTACGCTGTCAGTCAGCCCCTGATTTATCTTCCTAGCTGTTTCAAGATAATACACACCTCCAAAGTCTAATATCAGCCTCAGAGGTGTGTTAGGCTTGTGTAATTTAACATTGGCAAACATTCGAGGGGTGTGGAAGAAGGCAGGTACATTTGGTAATACTCAGCTTTAGAGAAAGCTTTATTGCAATGTGTATGAAGTTTTGATGATATAAACTTCTCTTTATTAAGTTTGTTATTAAGGCTTGCAATATGTACAAATTTCAATATATCAATTTGCATTTTCATCTTATTAACATATTCATTTTTATTCATTATCACAAATCTGTTCTCCTTGTCTTCTCTCATGCATGTAATTAAACTGTCAACAAAAATTTTTTTGGTGTTGCTAATTTTTTCTGCCCATTTTATCTGCTGTTGTGTTGAGCGGCTTATGTTGGATCACTCTGGCAATTTGGAAAACATTGTTATTCCTATGTGGGTCATTAACCAGTCCCGCCTCTATGTCCACCATCACCTCCATTCTTGGATGTCTCCATTTGCCACCTACATATTTGGGGCCAGCTCTAATACTTCTTTAACTTCCACTGGCAACATTATATTAGTTAGATTGACAATTTCCTTTCTTTTGGGCATATTAATGTTAATACCTTGTTTTTCTGCCACAAACTTCCATTCGAATTTACGACTCAACGTACTCGCTAAATTGTTGCACTTACACACCTCCAAAGTCTAATATCAGCCTCAGAGGTGTGTTAGGCTTGTGTAATTTAACATTGGCAAACATTCGAGGGGTGTGGAAGAAGGCAGGTACATTTGGTAATACTCAGCTTTAGAGAAAGCTTTATTGCAATGTGTATGAAGTTTTGATGATATAAACTTCTCTTTATTAAGTTTGTTATTAAGGCTTGCAATATGTACAAATTTCAATATATCAATTTGCATTTTCATCTTATTAACATATTCATTTTTATTCATTATCACAAATCTGTTCTCCTTGTCTTCTCTCATGCATGTAATTAAACTGTCAACAAAAATTTTTTTGGTGTTGCTAATTTTTTCTGCCCATTTTATCTGCTGTTGTGTTGAGCGGCTTATGTTGGATCACTCTGGCAATTTGGAAAACATTGTTATTCCTATGTGGGTCATTAACCAGTCCCGCCTCTATGTCCACCATCACCTCCATTCTTGGATGTCTCCATTTGCCACCTACATATTTGGGGCCAGCTCTAATACTTCTTTAACTTCCACTGGCAACATTATATTAGTTAGATTGACAATTTCCTTTCTTTTGGGCGTATTAATGTTAATACCTTGTTTTTCTGCCACAAACTTCCATTCGAATTTACGACTCAACGTACTCGCTAAATTGTTGCACTTATTTGTCACCTGTGGAGGAATTGACAATTTTCCCAATGTTCTCTGCAACTGCTTCCTTTCCTTCTTGAGCACCTTATTATACCCTTTACTCACCAATCCAAATAAATGTATCTGCAACTGTGCATTAATATTGTGTTGGTTATGTATAGCGCGATTAATGTTAACTCTGCAACAATTTGTGATAATTTTAAACCTCGCACATCTTTGCAGGAAATTTATCCATTGCTGAAAAGTGCAAACAGATAGACTAACACATAATATTTGCTTGTATTGTCGACTGTAGTCCATGTTAGAATATTTATGCTTTACTCTTGTCAAAATTGTAATAATAATAAAGAGTCGTGCTAACACACATATAACGTAAAGCTGTATAAATTAACAAATTAATTAGTTTCATCTTTTTTTCTTATTGCAGATATAAGTTTCATACCAATACCAAAGTGTTGTTTTACGCTTTTGAGACTTTTATTCTCTTCTACAGCTTTCCTTGCTAATTCACAATTATACTTTTTAAAATCATTATCAGCCCTTTTTTGCATCATTTTACAAAATTTGAGCTATTCAATCCTTCTTAATGCATCATTTTTATATATCTTCATATTCCTTCTTTTCTTCATAAATTCTCTAGTCTCAATACAAATTTTATTAGTCAATTACTGCTTTTTTCTACTAGCTATTTGTTGCAGTTTTTAAAAGTGTATCAGTTATTTTCATATTAATTTCATTCAAATCTGAATCATGTTCAAAATCTCCTAACACTTGAAACCTATTTGTAAGTTCTAATTTAAATTCATTAGAATGTTTCTGAAGATTAGGAATATCAACTGTAAATATTGTTTTTCTTAATAATTTTTGTCTCTCTAGTTTTACATTAACACGTAACTTACACCTTACTAATCGATGATCACTTCCTGTGTTAAATTTATTAAGAACATTACAATCTTGAAATATGTATTTTCTGTTAGTCAAAATATAATCCAATTCTGCTGTACCTTCATTTGGATGCTTCCATGTCCATTTCCTTTTAACATTTTTCTCAAAAAATGAATTCATAATATAAAGTTTTTTTTTTTCTGCAAACTCCACAAGTCTACGTCCTCTCTCATTTCCATTACCATAACCAAAATTACCTACAGCAATTTCATCTTTCACTTGTCTACCAATTCTAGCATTAAAGTCTCCCATAACAATTTTAAAATGTTGTTTACTCTCATCAAAAGCCTTTTGTACATCCATATAAAAATCTTCTACTACTTCATCACTATGAGAACTTGTTGGGGCATAAACCTGAATTATCTGCATTTGGTATCTGCTATTAAGTTGTATAACTAATCTTGCCACTCTGTCCGATACACCATCAATCTCCACAATGTTCTTGTTCTACATTTTATTTATAATGATTTCTACTCCAGTTGTACTTTCAGTATTTGTTTCTTTATACTAGAATGCATGTCCACTTTTTAAATCAATTTTCTCTTCACTTTTTCTTCTAGCATGACAATGTCTGATAATGTCCCATTGAATATGAGACAGTTCTTTTTCTAATTCTTGCTGAGTCTGAAATTGGGATTCTTAGCACTCTCTCCTTTCGGCTCCAATGGCTACCTTGGCTGGCGACTTTACAGCCTCCTGGGAATAAGGGCCATAATTTATTTTTGTCTGGCATTATTGTATACATATTAGAAAAAAATGTTTCATTCACACACACATGCATTCTGCCTTATCAGCCAACTGAGAAGAAAGACCATGGTATTTTTGATCTTAAACTCACAGATGAAAAGCCAATAAACTCAGCATGCTGGCTAATGTGTGTTGGTGATCATTGCATTCATGTTCATATACTATATGAATAATCATATAGTAGTAACAAGAACCTATGGAATGGACATTAGGAATTTACCCTGCTCGGTTCCTTTAAGACTTCCAAGAGAAATCAAAGGGTCTCCTTTTAGTTAACAGCAAACTTCTTTCTGCAGCCATCATTATATAATAAATGTTAACATGATTTTTTTCTTTTCATTTTATACATTTGTATATGTTTAATTATTTCTATAGATATATGCATGCATTTAATTAATTTTTTTTTTTATAATTTAGATATGTTTGTTTTCATTGATTCTAATTTAATTTTTTAAGGTCCCAGTAACACAAACTGGTTAGAAAAAAAATAAATTCAGGTTATTATTATCATAATTGAACGGGAAAAAATCAGTTGAAAAAATAAAATAACAAATGGAAGTTTTGGAAAGATTAAAGGAAAAGAGAAGATTGATTGAGGAAATTAGAGATAGAAAGAGAAACTGGATTGGATATATATTAAAAAGAAAGTAGTTTAATGAAAGATGTTTTGGGGACAATGATGAGATGGAAAAAATTGACATTCCAGGATGAGATAAAAGATTAGAAGTTATGTTGAATTTAAAAGCTGGATAATGTAGAAAACAGAGCAGAGAAATGTGTGAATTGTTTAAGTAACTGCTGTCTGGAACTGTCTATGGGACTAAGTAGTAACATTAATAAACTATAACCAAGTTATTGAATGGAAGGTCACTGATCCTCTGAACTCAAATCGTCTATTATTGTTAAATTTTTGAACAACTTATGTATACTTTTTTGGAAGGAGAGGGGGGGGGATCTTTGTAAATTTTGGATATATCCACGCACAAACACAGGCATCAGATAAATTATAGTATGAGAAAAAGTATACAAGAAAGTAGTATCACACAAATACTTATAGGTGTAGAGTATGGATAGATTGAGAAATAATTATGTTCCAAGATTAAAATGATATTAAAAAATAGATCATGTCTCATGGCATGGAAGTTAAAGTTCAACAATTCTTAAATATTAAAGGTATTAATTTGACATTTTAAAATGGTCTTGTTATTAGTGACCGTAATTCTGTTGAAGAAGAGTTTCTATATATAAGTCTAATCTTTGATTTACTATTTAAAAAATCTGAACTTAGGATTCTCAGTCTAAAAATATATTCATCCTTCACTCCATCTCAAGCAACTGATACACCTGACCACACACATGTGAATAAGATAAATGTATTTTGTGCTAAACCAGCACTAATCACTTGGGCCAAATTATAATCTTCCACACATATATACAATTACTGTTCAGCTTATATTAAGATAGCAATTCCTTAAACTTTAATGGACAGTCTTGCTATCTTAATGTAAGTCAAGCACTGATTATATATGTCTGTGAGAGATCATGATCTGGGCCAAATGTTGGGTGAATATAGATTGAAACTCCTACGTTCAAATTCCTCTATTTACTATAATAAACACCTAGTATACTGAATGAATAGGTTAATTAATTTTAAAAAATTCTAATTAATTTTCTGCCAATGACTTAATTTTGACTTGATTAAAAAGAAAATAGAGTTTCATAAGCAATATAGAGATTTAACCAAACGAATCCAATGACTGACAGATAAACTTAAGATGGTTAGGGCATTAAAACTGCAAATGAAATTAATTATTTGCTGATCATTGTTAGTGTAAATTTTTTATTATTTTTTTATTATGCATTGAAAGTAATAAATGGTCCTGGAAGATATTATAATTCTATTAAATCAGTAGGTGGAATTCTTTATTTGGTACTGATATTTTAAATAACTAGAGAGAGTATTTTGATCACCTTTGAAATGTTTTAGAATTCAATGGATGTTTTTCCTATTATATTCATCCAACTACTTTATTTTGATTTAAAAAGAGATGTCCAACTAGCTCATTTTATATCAGTTTACCAAATAGAAAACTTGCTAACTTATGTTGAATTATTTGGAGAAGTATTAATTTTTTAGCAATATATGGAGACAAGTAATTGTGCTGCCTCAATCTTAAGTTAGCTACTATTGTTCCAGCTTATACAAATAAATGAGCAAGAAAAGACTGAAGTAATTATTGAATATCACGTTTATTTAGTACAGCAAAAGCATTTTCAAGGATTTTAATGACTATATTGTTTTAAGTCTAGATGAGAAATTATCTGAACATGATTTTATAAAAACATAGTTATGAGCAAATCTATTATCTATATATTATATTGCTTTTGTTATTTGTATATTATATATTTTTTATTAATTTGGTCAAGTTATTTGACTTTATTAATTGTGGCAGTATTTAAAAGTAGTTTCTTCTCTACTAGGAAGTGTTATTATTGATGGTAAAAAATCTGAGACACTTGAAATGAAAATTCGTGTTGAGCAAGTTTGTGTAATAATTCTCACTTTATTTTTTATTTTATGATCTTGATTTACAAAACAGTTATGAAATGATGAAAAGCAACAAAAAACAAAAAAAAGAATTTTATGTCTTAGTTTATAGATTCATAGTAAAACTTTATAATTGTGCTACTCCAAAGAATTTATCTACAGAATTTTCTTAATGTTTTGAATAAAAGCTGTAAAGATTTTGTTTTAGAAGCTATCATTCAAAAAACTGAGAAGCTTTATCTACAATTAATCTTGGGGGGGTCTTCAAATTTTAGTTATTTAATTTAAAAATGTGGATCAAATTTAAATATTTTTGTAGCTTTTGAATAGAAAATTATATTTGGTAGTCAAGATGCAACATAGATTTTATTGTTTAGCAAATTAATAAAAGTAATGAAATACTTTTATTAATTTGCTAAACAATGAAGTCTATGTTGCACCTTGATTATTAAATATATTATACTTATACAACTACTTCTACTAAATGATTTGTATACAAGAATGTTATTCTGTCACATTATATGGAAGTGTAACATCAATCTCTTATAATTTTAATATAAAGAGAGTTGAAAATTTTTATTTAAGAATGCCCTATAAAAATCTGAAAATATGATTAATACTGTTCAATGTGTTATTTGTTTTCTAGTTATTATGATGTTATATTTATTATTGTAAGAGCCTGACTTCAGTAGATTCCACATATGTGGTTGGATAGTTGTAGGCTTTCTACAAAAATACTATTATTCACTTGAATATTACTCTTATAACAATCATTTTAAAGATATTTTAAACAGGTATATTAGTTTCTGCCAGTTAAAAGATAGTTTTGAAAGTAAAATGCAGTATTAATAATAATGATAATATTAAATCGTGCTATCACACTTGACGTAAAGCTGTAACAAACGTAAAGTATAAATCTACAGGTTATTACTTAGCAATAATAATAATTGAATGGTTTATTTTGGGGGAATTTATAAGAACTTAGGGCACTGATGTCCGATTTAGAGCCACAATTCATGGAATTTGAGTTCAGAGTTCTTTCATGCACTACCCAAGAGAATGCATTGGGGAGCTATAATTAGTAAAGATATTGGAGTTTTTCAAACAGAAAATATTGATTTTGAAAAAGTTAAAAGAACCATAAGAATATGTCAAATGAACTTTGGATTTAGCATGTTATGCATGCTAAATACATTTATTGTTAATAGATTGGTCTGTATAATAAATTGCTTTTTTAATCTTTTTTTTTTTTTTCTGCAGTTAAAAAAACTATATTCATTTTTACACATGGCTGTTAATGACCAAAAGAATATACCAATATTACAGTATTTTTGTATTTATATTTAATGCACAACAATATGGAGAGAATGTTATATACACATCTTAAGTTAATTTGTACAATCAAATTAGGTTAAATGTGATTTGTATACTGCAAGATTATTATATGTTCATGTTTCAGACATTCCTCTCTATGTATCTAAAAGATGTATTCTCCATCAAATAAAAAGAGTCAAACATCTTTCATAAATGTTAGGAGAATCATCAGTATGGAACTCATATCAAAAATCTCAATAGTAATAGAAAACTAAATTAAAATCTAAAAGGGGATGCTATTTGATTAAGCATATATGATTAAGTCAAAAGTAATTAGTGGTTAAGTAAAGACAGATTTTTCTGATAATTTCAATTTTATGATCTTTGCCAAATATATTACTTTTCTGGATCAACAGAAATTTCATAATAATAATTCCACATTATACTATTAATATCTGTAAAGCATTTTAATAATTTCTAGAAACTTAAAGATATTTTAAGCTATTTAAAAATAAGAATAACTTCTAGTTTTAATGAGATGGCATAGAGAGTTGAGGGTCGTGTGAAAGTCTGAGTTCGAATCCCTTATATATTATTAGTTTTAATATTTTGTGGATATGCTTAGTATATAGTTATAATTAAAATTTTATTTTTATACCTGTTTAGTGTTTTCTTAAACAAATAAAAAACGATTACAATTTAAGTTTATTTGTTTATTTATTTTCACTTACATTTGAGAAATGTTTATAACAACTTTCTAAGAATATTTATGCAAATAGGATATTATGGTAAATGACAAAGTTTGTCAAGCGTTGTTAGCCGAGAGGTCATCGCAGCCGCATTGCAAGCAAGTAGTTGGTTGCAGACGGTTGTGGGTTCGCCTCCTGGTCGATGCTATGACATATGAAAAAAAAAAAAAACTTAGAAATTAAAGTATATTGTCTCATTTTTTTTCTCCTTTTTTTGCAATTGTTATTGTTTATTTAACAAATAAAAACAAATTGGACTGACAAAAATAATTGCATTTTTATTATGAAGTGTTAAAATATATGTATATTAGTTTATTCATTTGTAAAATAAAGTATATCAATTGAGCATCACTTATACCAAATTATTAATAATATCTGGAAGTAATTACTTTTAAGTACTTTATAATTTATTGAGATAGAAAAGACAGCAAATGTTTAATTTGCCTAACAAAATATCTGTTATCTTATTTTTTTCATAGTCTATTAACTTAATTTTGTTATAAGCAAGTTTCCTGTGAGTTAATTTTCTTTATATATAAATAAACAGTTTGTTTATGTTAGTTATATCTAATGAATAAATTCTGTGTGTTCATTTCATGTTGTCATATAGCCTAGAGTTGTAAAATAACTCTTCAATATGAGTGTGTTTATACAACTAATAGTAACACACTACATATTGAGGACATTAATAACTGTGTCATTTAAATGAGGTGGGCCTGGATCTTAGCCTTCTTATTTATTATGCTACTGATGTTAATTTGTTGATAATTTTACATGCGTTAATATAAATAAGAATGTTTAATCGTGAATATTTATTCAAAAGCATTTAACCAAATGACATTGTTTTATGTTAAAAGAAATTTGTTTATGCATAAAAAATGTGATTTTTTTTTTTAAAAAAAAAGTAATATGTTTAAGATATTTTTAAAAAAAAAATAAATGTGAAGATTTACAATTTCATACAATCTGTGATATTGTAGAATAATAATAAGCAGAATAATAATAATTTGAAGTGATTAATCTAATGTGAGAGTAAAGGGGAGGAAAGAGCAAGAGAATAAGAAGAGAGGAAATAATGTTTGAAAAATGTATTAAAATTATCAGAATTCGTGAATAATCCATGAGAAAATGTGTTAAAGAAGCACAAATGTATTAATACCTTCTCACACTAATTTGCAATAAGGTGAAATTAATGAAAAATTAAATGGATGGAGATCAACTTTGACACTTAGATGCATCAGTGTCTTTTGTTGGGATGCAGAGCAAACAAAAAAAGACGTGAGTGAAATAAAGTATAACACTTTTTAAAGTTAATCAATATCTATTCATCTTTTACTTGTTAATGAAGCAAAACATTTTGTTTTAAAAACTCATCATGGCTTTCATTTTATTTATTTATTTTTTAAAGAAGAGTAATCAAAGTCACGAATGTAAAACGTTGAAAAATTATATATAAGTGAATGGTAAAATAGCTTTTAAAAAGTCCATTGCAGAACAAAATCTGTTTTACAGTTCCTCCGCCTCCCCATCCCACCAAGAGGTAGAATGATGGAGCAGGCTATACTCACCAAGCTTGCCAATTGTTGTCTGATGAGGTTAAAATCGCCACTCCAATTTCATTTACGTAAGAAAAAAGATGAATGAATATTATTTACAAATCAGTGAAATTAGTAAATTGGAGGAAGTCGGATTCAATATAGTGGATTTATTGATGATGTAGTGAGTTTTTATGATCAGCGATAGTAAACTTGACAAAGTGCAAATAAGATTAAAGAATTTACTAAGCATTTTATATTGAAAATTTAAGTTTTTAAGTAATTTATTTTTAAAATATAGTAATTAGAAAATTAGGTTAGTAATCCACAATTTTAAATATTCAGAATTTTTATTTGTGCGTGTTGTGCATGTACATGAATGGATATATGTGTGAGAAAGTATGTTATGAAATTTAAAAAGTAATATAAAATAATTATTAAAGCATTAGATATCAGAAATAATGCTATTTTATAACTTAAATACTAATAATTGGAAAAAAAATATACAATATTTTGAATTTTAGTACAATTAATTCCCAACTTACATTATTAACGCTTTTCAAAAGATTTTATGTGACTATTTACATATAAACTTGAAACATTATAAATTATTATTGCTATTATATATTAAAATGTGCCTTTTCTGAATGATTTTATTTACAATGTTAATATTTTGAATATATTTTCATGAAGTTTATCTACTTGAAACACCATATATTTAATAGCATTTAAAGTAATAGTTGTCTGAAATTAACAGTTTTATATTTATTTATTATATGGATTTTTTAAGACAGCTTAACTTGTAGAGATTCCAACCAGGAGATGGATTCGTGGCTTTATTAAGATCATCTATGCTGTCACTGTAATTATAGATTTAGCAATCATGAACTTTGTAGTTAATAGTTTATATTTGTCTACATCTATAAAATCAATAGCTGCTAAATTTCATTTTTGAAACAAATAACTGTGACAACTATGGGTTGTTCTGAATTTGTTGGTGAGATTTCAGTTGTGCATAGAAAAATTAAATCTAGATGGCTTTATTCTTGGATCTAGAAAAAAATATTTGTTTGACATCATAAGAATTCTATTTTTAATGCCATAATTCTTTAATTGTAGATTCTTGGGCAAACATTCAAAAAGAGGACTTCATTTGAAGCAAATCTTAGGTTGTAAATTTATATCTTTAGTTATTTACAATTTGATTTGGTTAACAAATTTTTATACATTTTCTATGAAGCAACTTCTCATATATAGTAAAGGATTATGTGTTAGATCAGGAAAACACTGCAAAGGAGTAAACTTGTATATGTTAGTAATATTTCTTATGGTAATATTTAACTGAGTAATCTAGAAGTTTAGTGTGGGAACTTCCCCCCCAAAAAAGGCACAATATTCATCAGTTGAACATGATAGTATCATGGAAACTGTCAGAAAAGTACTTTTTCACAACTCCAAATAGTACCAAACAATTTTTCAAGGAGGTTTTTCATAAAAAAAATGTTAATCTCATTTTAAATAAATGAAGAAAATAAATTAGTCTACGATCAAAGTTAGGACTCTGTTTTATCTTGAAAAACAACTTCTATTTGAAAGTAATTGAACGATTTTGTAATTATCTTTTAGATAAAAAATTTTATGTATATAATATTTACAAACCTCTCAATACAAATCAGCTCTTCCTATTCTGTATTTGTAGATTTCCAGTTTCATAATAGTCTTTGGGGATAAGTAAATGAAGATCAAACAAGTCATCAACTTTTAGAATGGATGGGCTTAAACAACATGCATTTATTTTATGATGCCAAACAAGGAGAAACTTTCAGGCAGTGGAACAGAAATAATTCCACATTTATGTTTTGTCCAATAAAAAGTGAATTTTCATTAACTGGAGAACTATTGATATTGGATCATTTTTTCTATAGCTAACATAGACCAAGTTTAATCACTCTTGGAATTTATATTTCTATAGTTTAAAGTTATTCTACTCAGAGATGGGATTTAAAGAAAGCAAGTTGGAACTAGTATACAGAATATTAATAGAATGTCTTTAATTCTGTCTTACTATTATAGGTTTTACAAACCCATCACAGCAGCTTCTAAAGAGTTCATCCCTTAAGAATGTCAAAAGCAATTTATTGTAGGTTGGAACAAAACCAACTTTTTATTGATGACAAATTTTTACAATCACTAAATGATGACAGAAAACAAAATTTGGAACAACTAAGAAGCAAAACTTTATTATAGCTAAAATTACGAGTCATTTTAATATATATTTGGACTATTTTGTGACATAAGTGTAAAATTGGTTTTATGTATTTGAAAATTTTTAAATAGAAATGAAAGAAAATAGATTAATATATTAAACTATTTTATTCCTGGACAGCAAAAAGCCCTAGCATTTCACTTATTGAATAAACTAAGCCCAAATGTACATTGGAAGTGAAACTTTTCAAGATAGCAAAAGTTCTTATATTTGGACATCTTTTGAGAGTTGGTGATTGAAGGTGAAAGGAAACTATAAAAGAAAGAAAAAAGTAATTTATAAACCATAGTTAAACAAATCAGGAATCATTATATTGTGTTGATATATATTGTGATGTACGCATGTTGCCATGTGTAGCTTCTTTCTAGTGTATAAATAACTAAATAAAGAAAACGATTAAAGATTATCTGGTTAATAAAAAAATATGTTTATTTTTGTTTTGAATAAATCTAGAATAAGTGAATCATTTTTTATTAAAAATAAAAAAGTATTATAATTTTAATTATTGCTGAATGATACCAATGCCTTATTAGAATTTTACAAGGAAGAGAGTCACAGGATCAAAAACTAGTGTTTTAAAAAAAAGATTTGTGTTGTCATAACTACAAGACAGGTTTTAGCAAAAAGAACACATACTTTATTTTGCTTAAAATTTTGTTTATTCGCTTTACTTTTATAAATATATTTGGAATGTATAGCAAAGAAATATGGCCTGTGAGTGAGACAACTTAGAGAGAGGGGGCATGGGTTCCCTCTTTAATTTGATATCTTTATGATTAAAACAAAGTGGATATCACAAATGCTATGCTGACTGCTGTAAAGTCAAGATAATTGAATTCATCTTGGATTGCAGTATCAGAAAGAATAGTAATTGAATATCATCTAATGATTCAAATTGCTTATGGATCCCTATGTTTGTGTTTTTGTTAGTGAAAAGATACCAAAGGAAACATCATCAAATAATGGGTTATCAGCTGAAGTCATATACATGCAAAACTGTGATAACAGATGCTAATAAAAACTTTAACATGGTCAGATAAGTCTCATTTATTAAAAAAAATGGTTTATAAAAAAAAAATGACAATTTTAACAGTAAACACTTATTAAAGTTTTCTTTTTATCAATAATTTCCATTAGTATAATCTACTTGGCATTCATTATCCTTTAAACAATATGAGAAATATATATTTTTAAAAAGTAACAAATATTAAAGTGTTTTTATTGCTTTGTTTAAAGAGTTTATAATTAACCCTTTTACAATTGTATGCTTTATAATTTAAATGTATATCACATCTATTAATTGAAATCATAAAAAGAAAAGAGGAGGGGAGATGACTTATAAAATATATGATAGGATATTAGATTGCAGTTCGTAAATTAGAATTAGAATTTTTATTTTACCCACCTCAATAAGTTAATACTTATCTCAATAAATTTATGTTATTATTAACTTAGGTATTTTGATTTTGCCTAATGCATCAATCTAATTGTTTTATTACATAATTTATTTTACAATGAAGATAATTAACTATGCATCCCATACTACAATTTATCATCAAGTAAGCATCATTTATTGAATTTAGTTTGTTTTCCAAGCAAAATATACTCATCTCTTCTAATTCATTGGCACCTTACAAATTTTATGATTTCACTATATATAAGTTTGAATTACCATAGAGCCATTCATGGATCAACATATTTATTTGTCTGTTTATTAGTTATATATTTTAACTGTGTAATTATAATATTTATGCAGTATATTTACATTGCCCAAAGGTTTAGTGTATAAGTGGAGAAAACTACATGATTCATGATTTATTTATTATATGTGGTTGCACAAATCTATGATGCACTTGCATTGCCAGATAGCCATGCTCAGTTATAATATTTTATTGTATTCATGATTACTCAAATATGCAAGCTATTCAGTGATCAGCACTTATTTTAATTTTACATTTTGGCAGTCTTTATTAGTTTCCTTTTACATTTGGCTCATCCAACTTCCATACAAGGAAATATTGTTATTCATGAGACAATGTTGCTTCATTAGAATTGTTTCTATATATCTTAGAGATTAGTTTCCTTTACAATATATATATATGTGTGTGTGTGTTTATTTTAAAAATAAATAAATTATATTTTAATTGCAAATTAAAATGTGATTACTTTCACAGTTTATATTTTAAAAAAAAGTTTAATAGATAAATGTAATGTTATACTATCTCAATACCTTTTTGTTTTCATTTTTGTAGTTAAGAAATCTGATTACAAAATGAAAACAGTAACTAAATGTCTTCAGACTACATTAAATTAGGATTTAATTTAAAGTATTAATTCAGAACCAAAATAATAATAATAATTCCTTTTTAAAATCGCCCCATCTATGTAGTCTGATTAATCTTTAAATTATACACTTATACTCTACTTAGCACTTGATCTTTATGAGAGAATTTACAATAGTGATCAGTATCAATTTGTATCCACTGTTTTGACTTACAATCAATTATTTACTATAACAATCTTAAAAAAATTTCAAAAAAAAATTTTGGGGGGCTATTTTGTAAGACTGATGATGTCATAGGATAGTTAATAATACCATGTCATCAAAAAGCAAAATAGAGGCCTTTGTACTTAAATTGCACAATATAATATTTATTCATATTGCACAATACAGTACACAATATTGCAGTGCTGTATACAATATTTGGATTATAAACTTAAAATACGATTAATGAATGTACAGTACAATATTTAATTTAATTTGCATCCAGAATCCTTGCAATATAATCAGTATTTCATTAATGACATATCCTAAGTCAAGATTTTCATTGTTAATGATTATAAAACCAAAAAGAAAGTGTTTCATTCAGTATAATAAATAATCAAAATCATATTTTAACGATGTACAATAACCAAATATATTAATACAGTATTAAATTTTAAAATGTGTACATTATCTTAAAAACTGTACACTATATTTACTCACTTTTATGAATTAAAACTTTTACTAACAATATTTTGTTTGCGGCAAAAATTATGATCATCGTATTGTAATTTAGTTATCATAATTATTATTTTGAAGGGAAAAAATGATTTCATATTAATGAACTTTATGTAATCAAAAATTACTAAATCTAAATTAAAAATCTATTTGCTTGGTTTTAAAACATCTTGTAATTTGTTTCTGAAGACTTTTTATCACAAATGTATAAAAAAATATAGAAATGAAAAAAAAATGAAAATTTTATTCGACATAAAACTAAAAATAAAATTTGGTCATATACTATTAATATTTAGTTTTAAATTGAATAGAATATAAATATTAATTAAAATATTCAATCAAATCAAACTGTTAACATAAATATCTTTTTAGTTTTAAAAAATATGAGCAAAATTGCATACATTATGCAGTTAATAATAAATTTTGTATGATAAAAATGCAATACCGATAACCTGAAAAAGATTCATATCTTTAATATTTATTAAAATAGTTTATATCTCTGTCTTCACAAGTACTGCACTAATCGAAAAAAATGCTATGGCTACCATATTTGTATATAAAGTGCTGTTTATTTAAATCTGCATAGGACATATTGTAAAAAAAAAGCCTTAAATATTGATTGCAATATCAAACACAAGAATGCAGTAGATACATTTTTTTTCTTTTGTAATATGTCAGATTATATTTATATTTTTTAAAAGTTAACTGTGATTAGGGTTTGGTAATGTACAGTATGCTAATTTTTTAACTCTTATACTATAGATAAAATAACATTTATGATCAATTAAATAACTTGTTATTAAACATTTAAAAAAAATCTAAATAATTTTATGTAAGTAATATAATATAGTAGTACAAATTTTAAAAAAATAAAACTTCAGCATGGATTTTTTTCAGCAGTATGAGAAATATTTGTGCAGAAGCACACAAAAAATTGTTAACTGCTAGTTTATTTTCACTTTCCCATCTATTTTGCTATACATTTTGACTGTTAAGATACTTTTTTTTTTTTTTAGAAATTCTATTTAAAAGTTTATAGCTACATACATTTTCAACTAGAAATATGGCAGCAACTAATATGATTATGAAAAAGTTAAGGTAATTTCTCAGATTGGAAACCGAAATGGATATATTACATCGACTGAAAAGAAGATAAGAAGTCATGGCATCTGTTCTTTTTAAAAACAGAACTAAGTGCTCAAAACTATCATAGGTATATTTAAACTTTCAAAAATCATAAAATCATGGCATCCTATATGAAAAAAAAATCCAAGAAGTATGTCAACAATCCATTCTAAACCTTTTCTCCAGAGATCCTCAGCCATCAATATCTGATGCACTATGCCAAAAAAAACAAGATTATCAAAGGATTTAGAAAATATGGTGAACTTTAGAATAAACAATGACTCAGAAATTTGGATAATTATGACTGATGAATGGATCAGTGGGAAAAACTAAGTGTTTTTTACATAGATTTAAATTGCATTATCTTATATAGATACATATTTTAAGTGCATAATTGCATAATACACATAGTGCAGTTTACACAAGCATATAATTTACATTAAGAGGTTTTTTTAATTACTTACTATATATACTAGATTAAGTTGTTTATTTACAACTTATAATTTTTAACTGGAATAACCTGCCAATTTTTTTCTTATAGGAAACCATTATGATCTTCTCGCTTAACAATGACTTTTGGAGAACCAATTGCTCTTGCTAAGTGAAGTAAAGATGCTATTTTCTGTTAGAATTTTTTTAAATAAATTTAGTTAAAAAAATTATAAATACAGTGAAGTTCATTGTGTATTTGACAAATTAATTAAATAAAATATATCAAAATTGCTAATATGCAATATTTTTGTTTTTATTGGAGGGGAGATATAGTCAATTCAAATTAACTTATTTATATAAAGAATTTGCCTTTTCAGGCATATGCAATGCATAATTATGCTGATTTAAAATTTAATATAATATCTAGACTCCAGAAAATATACTTGTATTTGAAATATTAAAATAATAAAGAAGTATTTATTTCTTAGGAGTTCATAATCAGTAACATTATAGATTTGGAACTCCAGAGGTTGCCACCATACTACTGCACCTAACCATACAGGGAATCCAATACACTTAGTGAAGGCATTTGGTTTACCAAAACTCATTATAAAGCAAGAACATTGTATAAAAAACAATGGATTATAATGGTTTCTATGAGGAAAATTTAAATTGGTACTGGGAATAAAATTATAGCCTAAATAACAAACAACTTAATCTAATATACATATTAATTTTAAAAAACCCTAACGTACTATATATGCAAGTATACATATAAAATATGTATGTATGTAATTTAATGTAACTTAAATCTATGTAAAAAGGACAAAAAGTTATTTTTTATAATCCATCCATTGGATTTATCATTGCTTTTTAAAGCCTTTGGTGATCTTGGGTTTTTTTTGGAGGAAATATACCAGGTGCTGATAACTTGTTAATAGCTGAGTATCTTTTTAGAGAAAAATTTTAGAATGAATGGTTGCCTTACTTAAGTTTTTTTATGTCTAGATTCTTCTCTATACGTTTTTCTTCATCAAGTTGCTTTAATTTATCTTTACTTAATTCTTTTATGTGTGTTTGCAAAAGCTCTTCAGTATTGTCATCAATTTCTTATCAGCATCTTTATCCAAAATATTAACAAAATATTGTATTAATTGTTAAAGTTAGTACATCTTGAAAGTTGTGATCATTTTTCAATCCATAGGTAAAGAATGGGATCTTTAGTGATATTAGTTTTACACCTATGATTCCAGTTGAAAATTTATATTGCTATAAACTTAAAACAAAAAAAAAAAAATCAATACCACTAGGAAAAAAAGTTTCATTAAGCAAACATGCAGAAAAATGGATGTGAGAAAGGAAGAATGAGCTCACAGTTGATAATTTTTTTGGGTTCGTCCATAAAATTACAAATCAAAAAACCCATACTGAAGTTTCATTTTTTTAAAAAAATTATTCAGAATTAAAAAGGCAATGTTTAATAATATCATTAACTGTACTATTGTGATGATTAAAAACTTGTTATTTATCAACAATGTAAGAGTAGCCAATTTATAATTACCCAATATCACAACCTAATCACCCAGTTAACTTCAGAAAAAAAATTTTCTGATGTATTAAAAAAAGTAAAAAATGCATCTAATGCATACTGTGGTGCATATTGTGATAAATATTTAAGACATTTTTTTTACAATACATATGAAGATTAAACAAACAGCATTTTACATACAAATATGCTACCTAAGGTCTTTTTTATGTCTTGAGATGTCATGTTTTATCAGGCAGTAGTAGTTTTGATTTGATTGAAGTAAGCATTCATGAAGTTTTAATTTAAAATTACTCATCGACTGAACATTTTACCTAATGTATAACAGTACACAATTTAAAATTAATTATTAATAATATAAGATCAACATTTATTTTTAGTTTTATGCTGAATGAAATTTATATATTTTTTTCCTATGATTTTTGCCAAGTTTAGTATAATTTTGCCATTGTCTTGCATGTGTTTCAAATTAATTATGAGATTATGATTTAAAATCTAACAAATAAATATTATTTTTAACTTAGATTTAGTAAATTTTGATTACATAAAATAGATTGTTTATTATATAATTCATAAAATCATTTCCTTCTCTCCCCCCCCCCTTTTTTTTTATATTGAAAATACTTTAAATATAGTAGCAATTTTAATTTGATTGAAAAGTAGTTAATTCAAAATTAGTTGAATCTGATTGCTTAATTATGGATGGGGATCTAGCTATAAATAGTCCAATTGGAGGTAAAGGGAGACAAGTATGCAAATCTTCACTATATGGCTAAAGCAGTGAGATAAATTCACAATAAGACTAGAAGCTGTTAGATCATGTGAACAGACACAAGGCAAGTTGTCACAAAGTAGCTGGAAGTATCATTTTACCTACACACAAGACAAGCTGTTATGATACAGCTGGAAGTGTTGGATAAATAGAAGGGCAACTGATGTCCCTTACAGCAATAGTTTCATGGCAATTAAACACTATACCTCAGCCATTATATTGGCATATGACAGTAACAAACATTATTGTACATAATCTGTATATTGTATATAAATACACCGACAGATTTAAAGTCTTGTATAGATTTGTAAATATTGTATATAAGCTTATATGAGTCTAGGTTCATTACAACAGAATTACTCAAACTCCACGCACACACACCCCTTTGCTAGGAAAAAGTTTAAACAGTCAATGTCTTAGCCCTGTGCATCATTAGATCTTTTGACATTAATTACAAAAAAATTGACAGTCAACATTATCAGTGCATGAATAAAAGTGTAAAAAAAATCAGATCAAAGTGGTTACTCATTATCGATTTTAAAAAGTATTTTTTTCTCCCATAGCAAAAAAAAAAAAAAAATTGACTCAGAAGAATTTGATCCAACCTATTCTGAAAATTGGCCATCATATGTGGATCAAGTGCTTTTTTTATATGCAGGCTAATCAAATCAAAAAGCCTGAATTTACTAATATTTGTATCTGGAGATCTTAAACATATTAGATCATACAAGCAGAGGCAGCCCCCATGCTTCTGGCTGAGCTTAAATTTGAAAAAGCATTATCTCTACTGTCAAATCTTTTCTGCTCAAAATCCTTAATAATGCAGAGATATCTCTTCAATTTTTATACACACAAAGAGAAGGGGAGAAAGTGGGAGATTTTGCTATATTCAGGAAGTTTGCATTGATCTGTCTTTAAAGATTTCCTCCACAAAGCTTGAGAGTTTGTTTCATTTGTTGAATGAAAGACTGCAATCTTAGGATCAAACTGTTGATGGGCATTAGTATTACATTTGATTCAGCTGTTTCTCAGGTGGCTCTGAGTCATCAGCAATTCAGACTGCTCCATTAAAGAAAAGTGATCCCAGATTAAAGCAGTGGATCAGCAAGTTAGATGGTTTAATGATTTTTCCAATCAGAATGAGCTTACAGACTCTTATTGACAATGGCATTGTTAAAGTTTGTTATAGATATGACAAACCCAAACAAGAACAATTAATGTCCATACCAGTATAGTGTGTCGTTATTGTAAGCATATTGGGCACATAGAAGCTGTTTGTTTTAAAAAGAAAAAACCTAGTAAATCAGAAAAGAATGGAAGAGTCCATTCCAAAAGTCAGAAGGGCAAATGTAAAATCAAATAATATTAATGTCTGTATAAATAACATGAGATGCATTGATTCAGCTTTCAAACACAAAATTTTTATTAATGATACACCAATAATAATGAAATGGATATTGTATCTATAGTGTCCATTGTTTCAAAAAAGTCATTGGCTATCATTATTGAAAAAAATTAACACCAGCTGCAATCATGGCAATGAATTATCACTCTTGAGTCAAATAAGAACTAAAGTTATGCCTACTAAAAACAATTTATTTGCTTCTTCTTATGTCTGCTGGTTAGCACAGCAATTTATTATTCCCTGAGTGGTTCAATCACTTGGGCTCACAAAAATATAACCAAAAAGGATCTACCTAGAAATGATTGATAAACTGTGTTTGAACCCTAGGATAATCCATGACAGTAAAAGTAAAAGTGGATAGATATCTAAGTCCTAGATCACATGTTCAAGGGAATCATCATGAGCAGTTATAATCAAATTAAATAAATTGCAAATAGTGGTTTTTCAAACAGCTAATGGACTGTAACATCATAGGCACAGAAACTAACTAAGATTGAATTATAAGTCCCCAGCCAACAGTGAAGAGTTACCAGACAGTAATATTGAGTCTATAAAGTTCAAAATTACCAGATCTACAAATGACCCTAGATCTGCTGATGAAGCCACTCAACGAGGAAATACACCAAAGTATCTGAATGACTACATTCCCCAGGACTATTTTTAGCCAGGAATAGGGAGTGTTATATCTCAATTTATCTTCAACTAAAGGTCTTGTCCAGATTCCTTTTTATCTTGATTGGATTGAGCATTTATTGTCACAGACCAATAGATATATGAATAGATCAGATTTATCCATTATCGGAAATAGACCAATGGTTGATGATTTTCAATAAATCCAATTGCTTTCATTATAAATCGGTATCTGGCTATAAATATGTTGGGGATACAGGGAGACAACAATAAATTACTTACAGACCTGAATGGCAATATACATCTTCACTATATGGCTAAAGCAGTGAGGCAAGTTCATGTTAGAACTGGGAGCTGTGAGGTCATAATTGGACATGAAGCAAGTTGTCATGATACAACTGGAAGTGCTGGGTAAATCTAGAAGGGCACCTGAAGTTTTTTACAGTAATAATTGCTTGGCAATTAATTATTCTATCTCGGCCAGAATATCAGGCATACGGCATAACAAACATTATTGTTCATAATCTGTATATTTTATATACATACACTAACAGATTTAAACAGTTTTGTATAATTTTATAAATATTGTATATAAGCTGAATAAATAGTATTAAATTGTATTTATAGAAGTCTGTGTTTATTGTTTGTTTTTCTTCATGTGTCATAGCATCGGCGGGGAAGTGAAGCCGCTAACCTGGGACAGCTGCTTGTAAAGCAGATGTGCTGACCTCTCGACCACCAGCAACACAGTTTATGATAATGTCTCCTTTTGGCTTAGATATCTTTTAAACAAATTATGATCTTAATTAAAATTAAGCAAATACAGTACAGTATTTGATGTTTTACATTTATATTTAGTGATTTCTATTGCATAGTACACCGAAGTCCTTTTTGTTTTTCAAAATAACTTGCATTTTACAATTACTGTATGGTGATTGTAATTTTTGCCATAAGCAAAATAGCAATAATAAGAATTTTAATCTATAAAAATGAGTGAATATAAAGTTTTTAAGCTAATGTTCATATTTTAATATATAATATTAATACATTTGGTTATTGTACTTCATCAAAATAAGCTTATGATTACTTAGTATTTCTGTTGCCATTTTTCTTTGGGGTGATATATAAATCATTATCCTATGATATTATCATCAGTCATGCATGTAAGTTCAAAATGGTTACCAAAAAAAGTTTTTAAATTTTTTTTTTTACAATCGTTATTGTAAATAATCGATTGTAAACAAAATTGGGAATATAATATAGTTAAACCACTTCTCAAAAAAAAAAAAAACTGAAAAGAAAAACATTTATTTTATTATAACTATATAAGAAGATAATCAAACCTTCACACCAGTGCTGTTAAACAACATTACTGCAAGAATACTTTCATCCTGGCCACAAGATATAATCTTTAAAGGGAAAAGAGCGGCCATCTTATTTCCCAACTCAAATGGTAATTTATGAGTCAGTTTTATGTTTATTACAATAAATGCCAATATTAAATTTAAGAAAATGTCACCTGTATATGTGTTTGTATATGTGTATATATATATTAATTTTTGGACTAGCAGCTTTTTAATAGTATTTTCTTCCTTTTCTTTTTTTTTCATCTGTCAAACTCTTAAAATTACTGATTCAATTGCCAATGGAATCATTTATTCAAGAAGCTTGAAAATATAAAATATAAGTCTCAATAGAGTGATAAATATGATTTTATATTTGAAGATTTATTGGTATTTAATAACTGAAAAAGCTTTTAGAATGTTATTGAACAGTGGTTTTTAAATAGATTGTGAACTCTGTCAACATTAACTTGAACATGGAGGACTGAATTTAAGGTTTTTCTATAGAATATATATATTCAATTATACATAAACTTTTCACTTTAGTTATTCTGAGAAAACAGAAACAAATTCAATTTTCCAAACCATTATCTGAGCTGTAATATTAACAATAGAAATCTGGCTATCAAACTTTGGTGGCAGAGTTGGGATGGAATTAAGAGATAAAGGCTTTTTTGTGATAACAGATTAGGTGTCAATCATTTGGAGGCCCAATCAGAAAAAAATGCAATAGGAAAGTTTTCTGCTGGTAATTTGATTGGTCTATTTCACCTATCAGATCTTATTAGTTTCTAGAGGCTTGATAATGATCCTTTAAAGACAATCTAACATATCCACATAGAAAATTTCTGAAGGAGATAGGAGCAAAATTATCTCTAGTTCATTAAACTTCTGGACATAGTTTTAGATTTTGTATATATATAAAAGTTACTAATAAACTTTTTATTTATTTAAAGCTAATGCATTTAATGTGTTTTAAAATAGATCATTTTAAGTTTGAAATTGTTTTCAAGTTTTTTTTCCCTTTCATTCTTAATATACAATAAAACTAACTTTCATTTAATGATTACAGCATGGTTGAAGCCCAACTGTCTCCAACTATTGAAATAATTAAGTCATGCATCAATAAGAAATCTAATTTGAAATCTGTTTGACCAAGTTGACAGTTCATGAATTTTAAGAAAACCTGTAAAAAATGTTAAAGACACGTTATCTTTCTATCATAATTTACTTTTTTAATCTGCTTCTATTATCTTTTTACATCGTGTGTGTAAGTGTATACATATACGTGTAAATATATATGTGATATAATATGTTGGACTATTTCTGTCATCTCTTATTAAATGTTGAATGTCAGGCAAATAAGTAAATATGTAAGTTTGTTAAAACATGTTAATTAAAAAAAAGAAAAACTAAAAGATATTTGAATTAATAATAATTATATAATTATTAACTAAAAGTCTTCACTGCTTTATGGATTGGAAACTTAAATTTATTTATTTTTTCAAAATTATAAACTTACATCAAAAAATACAATAATTTTTTAGCATTATAGCATATATTTGCATATGGTATTACATATTTTATAATTGTATGCCATTATATTCTAAACTTAGAAAAAGGTGATATAGTTATAGCATAGGCATGAAATTGGAAATTATCGAATCAAACATAATATAGATATCACCTGCCATTTGAAAATAGTGAACATTTTTTTGAGGCCAAAGTTATTAAGAAATAGTTAGCAATAGAAAACTAAGGCTAATTTTTAAAAATATGAAGATTCAGTAAGAAAGCATAGGGTAAGTAAAAATTTAATGAAAGTTTATAAAGGTAAAACTGGTTGTTCAGGGTAATTATATTTCAAATATTTTTTTTCTAATTTCAAAGAAACAAGATAGAAACAAATCTGCATTTGAATATTATAAAAAAAAAAAAAAAATGATATCAGTTTATAAATATTTAAAGATTATTTAACATTTTTTTGTTTATTCAATAGAGAAGAGAAGCTATTATTATTTTATTACCTTTTTTAAAAATAATAATAATAATTTAATGGAAAAAAAAGACATTCAATGGATTTTCTCAAAGAAGAAAATTGAGAATGATAATGATGGGATTAGAAAAAGTTAACAGATAGAAATATAATAGATAAAATTAATCATAGAATAAACTTGGTTGTAATGCTTTTGATAGAAATAAATATTAAAAGGAAATAAATATGCCTATGTGTTTGAAAGTGTTTTACCAGTTCTTTGTTAGGCATCTGAGACTTTGATATTTAATAAATAAGCAATATAGATTTCAGACCACTCCGCGAATTATGGAAAAATGTATGTTAGGAGTAACAAGAAGAAATTGAAAACGAAATACACAGATGAGAGAACAGTTAGGTGTTATTGACATCATTGAAATGGAATTGGGCTGGACATATTGCTAGAAGAGATGATAATAGATGGACAGTTGAAACCTTAAACTGTATTCCAAAAGATTTCAAAAGGCCTAGAAAGAGAACACGTGTGAGATTGATGGATGAAATAAGGAAGTATGCTGGGATGATGTGGAGAAAAGAGATTAGAAATTGGAGAAACTTGATTAAATTTGGAGATATCTTTATCTTACCATAGATTGCTAATGTTGAAAATGGTGATGATGATGATAATATTATAGAAAATGATCCAATTTTTAAACTGCTTTCAAATTTAAATTACTACAGGTAAGTTTTATCTCAAAAAATAACTAAATAGATACCATAGCAAAAACATAAAACAAAATAAAATACTTATTTTGTTTTATAATGAATGCAATTACTGACAAAAAATAAATATTGATTTTGTGTTGTTGTTGTTGTATTATGTTTTTTTTTAAATTCATGACTCATGTTTGAAGTCTTTATATATATATATTGTAACCTTTCTTTAGCACAGCTGATGGCAATTACCGTCACCAATAACCTATCTTCTCTCAAGCGCCATTCCTAACCTTTAAAAATACGACATTGTTTATACCACTGCCAACAACACCTCTCATGTGGCCTCCCTCAGGATCGATGGCGATGGGATCAAATATTAATAAGAATATTTGCCAGGGCGCCAAATTGCAACTTCAATGAAAATATTTAGGCTAAACCTTATTTCAATAATTTATTTAATAATTTCTAATAACAATATCTAACGAAGGGGATAATAAATAATCAATAAACGGAGAAAACACTGAGAGCGCAGTAAAAAAAATAATAATGCTAGTACTCTTGGAAATTCTTATTTATTAAAGAGAAGAAACTTTAAGTTCCACTCCTATTACAATTTATACTCTCAGCACACTCCCCATCCATTACCATTAAAGTCACAATTAAAATTTTGTTTCAGATTATAAATAGTTCCATGCCCATCTCCACCTTCCTGATCCATCCCTCCATCATTTTCACATTCATAACTATCTCTTTTACTCTCAATTTTTCATTGTTCTAGCTCATTTATCTCCTATGATAATTTCTTCTCAGGGTTTTAGAACAATAATGTCTGGAAGTCGAACAAGCTGCTATGGATTATCACCCAATAACCATCCCGCAATTCATAATCTATACTTTAAATATACTAAATGATTTCAGGAATATTGGTAATTTAAATCTTGCAGTGCTACATAAGCTTAGAAAATTAACCATTTAAATAAATTTTACCTGGTGTGATTTAATAAAATAATGCTCCACATATAAATAACAGGGTATTGACGCATGATTGGACTTGAAATTTCTAGATTGTAATAAGCCATAAAACACTGAGACTTACACAAAATCTTATTCTAAAAACAATAATTTTTATTATCAAATATAAATCAATACAATAATTACATTATTTTCATAATTCCCATGGCTTCATCCGGTTCTCCGTATGATAAAAAAAAAAAATCCCTAAATAAACTGCTAATTTTGCGATGTTATAGAATACAGTCTTATTTAATTCTTATTCACTAGGGGATCACAATTGCCATGGAGTAATAATAATAAAACCGATATATAACGCTAATATTTACCTCCATTTTTTCTTCTTTTTAATTAAGATATATTGAATATTAAATTTCTTCCCCAATTCTTAACTCTTTCAATTACTGATTTATTTCTAATTTCCAATTAATTATCTTAACCTAATATGTCTTCCCCTTATGTTTTACAATGGAGATATTTTAAGTATTGCTTGCCTTCTCACAATCAAGTTACCTTTCAAGTGTTAAGAAATCGGTACTTAGCTTAAATCATTATCATACATGCATACAATCTATATCAATGTTCTTACGATAATAATACTTCAGTGATCTTACCATTCCAGCGAAGTTCTCAGCTGGCTGTGCATATACTTTCTAGATAATTCTATATATGCACCACTTACTATATTCTCAGGTCTTATTGAACTCTTAAATTTAATGTTTGACTTCGTTATTATTCTTGGCTCTTATTAATTCATTAAAACATTTAAATAAAGCAATGTTTCAGTATAATAATCGCACATATACTATCCGCACTCATCCTGACATTAAATCAATTTTACAACTTTGTAACCAATATTTAAAACTAATACTTTACTGTATCTGATATTCATACCCCCATAAGGAATGTCAACATTAATATGAGGGTAGGCAGTGACCCAAATAATCTTTTCACTAAGGCTGAGGTATGCTAGGATTTATCCCTAGTCATACGGAAAGACATGAGTATACCTAACACCCTCTGCCATCAATGAAGAAATCTTACGGTGTAGAAAATAACCAAGTGGGAAACTCCTCCACTGCATTTAAATACTTTATAAAAATGGAATCAACATCTTAGTGAGTGAACGAAACTACAGCTACAATAGCTTGGTGGGGATTCTTTGTCCATCCACTTGTACAAGGGTCTAACGCCAATTTGTACAAGTAAAATTTCACATATACACTCTTCTCGTGAAATAGTATACTAAAACATTAGCTAACAATTTTTTTCAAGCCTTAATTAGCTTATATCCAACTCACTTTAACTTTACAATAATAATAAGAAGAAGAAATATGTATTAACTTTTAAAACCATCTTTCTATACTTTTTTCACATAATGATGATATTTTATTACAAAATTCACATAATCTTTATAAAACATATCAATAAGCCTAAGTATTTGGTAATAATATCTGATCCGATTAAAAAAAACATTTCACTCAATATCTCTCACTTCCTTCATAAAAAAAAATGTAAAGCAACAAATTACTATTGGGAATAAGGCACATACAAAATTATTTGATATTAACTTATCTACTCAAATAAAAAAAAACCTTAACATAGATTAACTTTAAATTGATATATATGATTAATTTTTTTTTTTAGATTAAATTTTAGAAACTAATAACACGTAATAAAATTATACTCATACAGTCCTCCCAGATCATCCTTTCAATCTTCCCATTTTATTGCAGATTCTTACTTTAAATTTTTGGTTTGTATTATCTTATTTGATTCTGTTCCATGTGCACATATATCATATTAGATAGTTCCTTGAAAAATTCTGGTCTATTTCACTGAAGCACTCCTTGAGACTTATTATTTCTGTTCTAAGTTTTAGGACAAAATCCATGTTCTTTTAGTTGCAAATTATTCTTCAGAGGCCTTTATTGAAGGAATCACTTTTATATATAATCAATCCTTATAATGGAATGTACTAAATTTTCATTTTTAGTTATAATTCTTAATCCATTTTGGGTTCTTGGCATTAATTGCATTTTCATAATTGAAGATAACTAGCTTTTAAGTTTTGACATGTATAATGAATTAATTTAGCTTCACTGTAGGTAGTCCATTTACCTATGTATTTCTCATTCCATTTATGATGATTTTATAGTTCATATGGGATTTTAGCGTTCAGTTCCACTTTATTTTAAGAAATCAGAATTATTTTTCCTCAAAATTTTGGATAATACAAATAGCTAACTTTTTTAAATTTAATAAAATTAAGTTTGCAATAATTATTCATAGAACACAGTGTTTTGTCAATCCCTCCTGAGCAAAATTCCTTCTGCAGTTTAAGTTTCATTACTTGCTGATCACTGATAAATTGGGTATATTTGGATGAAAGAAAAATCATGAAGCTGGTCAACTTTTGGAGAAGAAAGGATGTGCCTAATATAGAAATTTACTCACAACTCATTTTGTAACAATATTATAAAATTTGACGGTTGTCTTTTGATAGCTGGTCATGGCCGCTTGACATCGTCGTTTATGTGTTAAAACACATAAAAATGTCGTTCCCGCGGCCTACACTTATGGCTAAGAAAAGTTTTGTTTATCTTAGCTATTGCAGGCCGCTCAATGCCTTTGCACAGAAATATTATGGCCTGATTTGTGCTTCGCGACACTATGCGAATTCGCACAATTCACTAATCACCTGAAGGTGTTTGGATTTCAAGTGGCCACAAGTTTTGATATCTCCATAGCAGAGTAATTTAATTTCTACTTAAATCACACAGTCTGACTCACTAAGAATTGTCACACCATTCCCACCCTTCCCTACCCAACATGTAATTTGCAAAATATTGGGAAAGTGTAAGGCCGAGCTCATGCAAAAACTCACACACCTTCGTGAGCAGTTATACGAGACAAAATGGCCACAAATTGTGCCACTTACCGATGTCAGTCAGGCTCTTGCAACCGAATGTATTCCATTCTTAAAAATAAAATTTTAATGACATAGTAAGGAAAAATAAAAGGATCAAAAAATGTCATTAATAGTAAGGGCAAAATAGAAATTGTGTAATTAAAACCACCGTACAGCCCCCCAAAAAAAGTTGCCATATTTTAAATCTGAAAAAGTAAAATGAAACGTGTAAAAGTCTGAAGTTTTGATGTTATTGTAATTTTTTTGTGCTGGTGTGTTGAAAGGATCAAAAAGTGTAATTAATAGGAAAAGTTTTTTTAAAAAAAATGGCAAAATAGACATCGCGTAATAGAAATAAAGCCAAAAAAAAATCGCCGTATAGTCGCTGTCTTTTAAAAAACAAAAAGACAACGAACTCAAAAGTTTTGATCTTATTTTAATTTTTTTTTTTTTTGGGGGGGGGAGTGGGTTGAGAAATACTTTGTCTTCACTAAGACAAAAGATAGAGACCAACATTATTTTTTGTTTGTTTTTATTTTTAAAAAAAGGTAATAGAAATTGGTTTTAAAAATAAAAGTTTTAGTATATTAGCAGTATACAAATAAAGCCAAAAAAAATATTGCCTTATAGGCCAAAAAAAGTGGCCATATTTTTAAACAAAAAAAAAAACGAAACTTGAAAAAGTCAAAAGTTTTGATCTTATTTTAATTTGGGTGGGGGGGGGGATTGAGAAACACTTTATAAAAGTTATAGACACGAGTTATTTTTTGGTTGTTTTTATTTTTAAAAAAAGGTAATAAAAATTGATTTCAAAAATAAAAGTTAAAGCCAAAAAAGATCTTATTTTAATTTTTTTTGGGGGGGGAGTGGATTGAGAAATACTGTCTTCACTGTGACAAAAGTTATTTTTAGTTTGTTTTTATTTTTTAAAAAAGGTAATAAAAATTGGTTTTAAAAATAAAAGTTTTAGTATATTATCGGTATACAAATAAAGGCAAAAAAAAAGTCGCCATATTTTTAAATAAAAAAAAAAAGAAACTTGAAAAAGTCAAAAGTTTTGATCTTATTTTATTTTGGGGCGGGGGGGTGTATTGAGAAATACTTTGTAAAAGTTAGAGACAGAAGTTATTTTTTGGTTGTTTTTATTTTTTAAAAAGGAGGTAATAAAAATTGATTTCAAAAATAAAAGTTAAAGTCAAAAAAAAAAATCGCCCGTATAGCCAAAAAAAAAAAAAAAAAAACACTAAAAATGAAATATTAAAAGACAGAATAGAAAAAATTTAAGAGATCAAAAAAAGTCACCGTATTTTTAAAATTGCGCCCGGTAATGTTACATTTTATTGTTTTAACACATAAACAACGCCGACAAGCGGCCATGACCGGCTTTCAAAAGACAAACAATTTGACGAAGTTTCTCATTCAGGAAACAGAACGGAAAAATTAATATCAAATTTACAATTTTTGTATTGAAAAATTGCTTATTGAACCCGATGAGGTTTCTCTAATAACCGATGATGAATAGCCACCCTAAAGGATGGATTAACCTTTTATATTCTCTGGATCCCTTCCTTCCCCTCTTGAATGATTGACCTGCCAAACCATTTATGTCTGTATTTTAATTGTTTGATTATCTATTGTTTTTTCTAAATTATACATTCCCACTTCACAAATATCACGTGGTTTTTTTTAGTATTTTCCCGCTCGTGGAAATTCCCCTGAAAGAATAAAATGAAAGAAAAACTTTTTTTTTAAATTAAAAAAATGCATAGCAACCTAACTTCAAACCCAGAATCTTGAATGAAAATTGGCAGCTATGAATGAATTATTGAAACAAATTAATTCTTCCTTAAAGGAGCTTTCCAACGAGATAACATATGATAATTACTAGTCAATAATTAACACTATAATTATAACTCATAATTAAAACTACACATACACACATCAGCACACACATACAATTCTAGTTAAACTGATTGCTCAATACTTTGATTAATTCTTGATTTTTTTCTATGACAATTTGATTTTATTAATTATTGTATTTTAATTTATTGTAAAATTACGATTGTCTATTTTCATTCCCCCAAAGTAGTTACGCAATTTTACATTCCCCTTCTTTCTTTTCCAATCTCCAAACTATTAAAATAATTTATAAACATTGCTAACCCATAACTTTTCAATTATTTCTTTGGCTTTTAAATTACCTTATGAATCGATACTAAATAAAATAATTTTTGCTTATAAACTTTTATGATTAAATGTTTAGTTTTCATACTAAGTAAAATTACTCAATCCATAAGAATATGACTTTAATTCAAACTTAGCATTGGCTAGAAAAGCTTGTCTGTTAAAATATATATATATAGCTCATGAGGAAAATTTTATCAAACACTGTCATACATAAATAACTAAGTCTAAAATCTAATGGAGCTTTGGGCAAAGCCAAAGGCTACAATATATAACTAATTTACTTACACATTATTTAAATGTACAATATATCAGTATATGAAAGTATGTATTGCTGCTTTATATATATATTATGGTTCCAATTAAACCTTATTTACATTACTTTTATGAAAAATCATCGCACTATTTTTTCTCAACCTAATCAATCCTGCTGAATGAAACCTCTATAATTTAATGTGGCATGAATTATTTTTGATTTAATTATCAAATATAGAGCTCTGAGAAGTACTAATGCCTATTTCAAATGGTTAATAGTAATATCCATCTGTGATAATTTCCAAGTTTAATAAATTTCTACTTTATTCAATCAATCCTTAAAGTGGATCCACGAACTATATTATGTTTTGATCCAATCCCCATTTGTAATGCAACTGTTTATTGCACATAATAGCTCATATTTTGTTGATAAGCCTTTATCATAATACAATAAGTGTTGTTTATTGTACTATAATTATCAATACTTTTCGGGTCATATATATATATTTTGGTATATATCAAAGGTTATATATGTATAATATGCATATATAAAGATTATGATAAAAATTTTAATAATATTAATCGTTCAATGTATGTGTTCTATTATTCACAATTATTTTTTCATCACAATTAAATACCTATTCCTAATTTTTTAATAATTTTTAAGACTAATGGTTTCTGAATCTATACAACCATTCTCTTTGCAGTGGATAGCTTGAATTTTATGTGATCAACATTCTGGGCTAAATTATTCATAGAAATTTAAGATTTTCTGTTGATACAGGATTATCAATCATAACATTTTTACGATTCATATTATTGAAACTTAGATTTAAGACTTTCCACTTTAACCAAAAATTATCTCTTACTTTACTTACAGCTTTACCTATTTCAGGTTTACTAGCAACAGAGACACAGGTCTCCTTTTTATAATTTTTCTAATTGATGACTCATTCTTTTGAAAGATGTAGCCGATTTCAGAGTTTGACATTATTTTTTCTTATTGAGTCAATATTTTTTTTTCTCACATTTAATGAAAATACATTATGATTTTTTGGAAGTTGTCCTCAAAGATAAAGATAAAATTTTATACACTTGTTAACAAATTTTACTTAAATCATGAAGAAAGCATGATTTTAAAAATTCACATTTGAGATTGAAGAATATTATATTTGGCAAGAAAAAAATGGCTGCCATTATAAAACGAAATTTCTAAAATTTACTGTGTTTATGAATCTCAATGATTTTTTTTATTTGTTCACATGTTTTTGTTTATTTACATTTTTTTTTTTTTGATTATTCAAATTTGCATATATTTTATTCATCTATGTAATGAAATGATTTCTTTATAATCTAAAGCTGAGTACACTTTCAGTGAAGTTCATGATAGACATATATTAGCATATAACTGAAGACATGTAGTTTCTGATATAGAATAGTTTGTGGCTCGACTATGTATTAATAAACTATATGGTCATCTTCAATCATTAATCAAGTTTAAACCAGTTTTTTTATTTTTTATAGCTACCTTTTCCCATATAAGCTTTTTATTTTTGCCTTTCAGGTGTGTTTTTTTTTTCTCTCTGAATCATTTAAAACTTTTATAATCTATTTTAGGATTTCTATTGTCCATCTTATATCATCTCTCTTTTTAAAATAATATCAAATTAATTCATTCTATAATGCTGATGATACATGTTTATATTTTTATCTATGTATTTAACTTTTGATTCTTTCATATTAATCCCAGCATGCTGGTGTATTTGCCACAGCAGTAGAATGATTGACTTGAAAGTTAAACTTCTCTAAATTAAAGCTCATTCTGTCACTCCAGGTACTAGAATATCACATGAGCTCCTGAGAAAATAATTCCATAATTTCTTTATATCACTCTCTATATAAATGTATTCAATTTTTCTATATAATTTGCAGTCTTTCTTGTACTTATTTTAAGTATCTGACAAATCTTTATATTCTACATTTTTGAAATACTTTAAATATTATTTGAATACTTTTTAATTTTTATTTCTAATTATGTTGCTTTCATCTACTAGCTTTTGAAATATTTCATGCTATTCTAAAACATTTTATTGGGGGGGAAGGGGCTACATCACTTGTAAAATCTAAATGATTTAAATAATCTATGTACTTTTGATATTTTTATTTCACACTTTTATCTATGAATTGCTTCCTATAGATCTGTTGTAAAAGGTTTTGGAGAGATGAAATCATCTTGATAGATACTTTTACCACTATTATTTTTTTAAATAATACCATTGTGTCTAATCACTGCCATTATATTTTGAAAATTTCTCAATACCCAGAGTTTATATTCCAAAGTTTTAAATGTTTATATAGTGATTTTTAAAAAAAAAAAAAAAAAACTCATGCTCATTATTTCTCTCTATCATCCATCTTAATACTTTTGTGTAGTGTACTCTGTTACCACTACATTTAAGTCAAGTTTATTCTTTTTTTTAATTTGAATCCAAAACTCTGTATAGAGGGTTGTGTCATGATTTTAATATTATCTTATATGAAATTGATGGAAGAGTATAAATAATTCATATCTTTTTCATCTATTTTAAATATTACTACTATTCTTAAAATTATTCTTTTTTTTAATTTGAATCCAAAACTCTGTATAGAGGGTTGTGTCATGATTTTAATATTATCTTATATGAAATTGATGGAAGAGTATAAATAATTCATATCTTTTTCATCTATTTTAAATATTACTACTATTCTTAAAATTATGTAAGTGGTATATAATTATCATTCAAGCATTTAGCATATATTTTTATTCTCAGTTACTCATCTGCATCTTTTAATAACTTCTATCATGATTTTATCATTTTCTGGAACTTTTTTTGTCTTTTCATAGATGTAATTGCACATCTTACCTTTTTGCTTCTAAAGATGATATTATTTGACCAAAATTGTTTTCCTGTTCTTTAGTGATTTGTTGAATCTTTTCATATACTTCATAATGTCATTCTTATTTTTAGAACTCTTGTCATTTCTATATTAATAAGATAAATTTCCTTTTAATGCTGACATGTTATATTATATTCTTAAGATTTTTAATCTTTTCTCTAACTTTTCTTGCCATTTCACAAAATTTCAAATAGTTATTTCTTCAAAAGCATCCATTTTTAAATGTTTTTATTTAACTTGGAAATTCTGTTTGTTTGTTTGACCAAAATCTTGTAATTGATTTTTAACATACTTCTAATCAAATGAATTTTCTACAAATTTTGTACATATGTTAGGCATCAGTGATAATGCACTATTTCAGAGTTGTTCAACTATTTATACATTCTAATAGTGCTGGTGAACAGAATTTTAAATCTCATTGATATTGGTTCAAAAAGTTTTCAATGATACACAATAGATGGCAGTATATTTTTTAAAAATATATTTTCATTGAATTTTACAACCAATTTCCCGATAAGCATTTATTATTAATTATAATAGAAAAATTAAATGAAGAATGAAATCTTAATTTTTTTTTATTGTTGAACTAAAACTTGTTTTTTAAAAAATGCTGCCTTCATAAACAAAAAAAAAATTTTTAATGTGCATGAGAGATATTGTTTGATTTTTAGTTTTTAAATTTGAGTACAAAAAGTCTATTGCAAAATATCTGAATTCTAAAATATAAAAAATAATATATGTAAAAAGTATTTTTTCTTCAACCACAATTTCAATTATTATATGTAATTTAAAATAAAAATGTGGGATGTTAATTAACTCAATCACTAATTTTAAAAATAGTAATAGTAATTGCATTAATTAATTTGTGGGGGCCCCACACTTTATTTCCATTTAACAACCTAAATTGTGTTTGAAAAATATTTTTTTAATAAAATATTTATATATTGTTACTTTTTTTTCATATTTGTTTTTTTCTGTGCTTATTTCATTAGAAAAATTTTGGTAAATGGCTTTTTTAAAAAAATCCCATTAATTGTATGGCTATTTTTAGTGATAAATCAATTTATTTGATTTCATTTAACTCTGGACCATTTTCAAAGTTCTGTTATTATTTTGAAATGATTTATAGATACTTCTTAAATTCCGTAAAGTATTTCTGAATATATATATATATCAATTGTTAATATTATCTTTCTTAATATCTTTGTATTAACATTAATCTTATATCTGTAATCATTGATATTTTATATTAAGAAGCAATTATTTATTTATTTTTATCAAGAACGTTTATTACTAATGTGTACAGTGATTAGTCATTAATTAAGAAGACAATTAAGAAAAATTTGTACATTTAATTTTGAAAATTATTTGAATTCAGCTAGGGTAAAGTCTAATTTTGCTCCTGAGCTGTATCAATGTTCATCTGTCCATCCTATGAGTGTTTCCAGGTTCTGAGAAAGAATTTTTAAACTGGTTATTATCAAGATGTTTAATTCACGAGTTTAATATTTGTTTTGCTGAGTCAATCACTTTAGCTATTTTGTTTCTTGATCCTAGATCTTGTTCTTGTGCAATATCTAGCTAACATAGTCTGATGTTTTCAAGGCCTGTATTTTTATTTGTGTTATTATTTTTTGTGAGATTGAGGGACTTATATATATATATATTTGTAACGGGCTGGTCGGATTCCTGGAGAGATAGGGGTTTCACATCTTACTATGGTCGGACTTTGGGTCTTCGGATAGGATGCAAGTGATTACACGATGAAATACATAACCTATGATTGTACCTACTTCCAATAGACTAGCTCTACCTATTTTTATTAACTTAGATACAATTTGGGTCAGTTCATCCAATTCTCACCCCTATATAGCCGTGTTATACCACAGTATTCAAACTCAGGGAGTAATTGCCTGAGCTCTCTTATCAGGGAAGGAGATCACACTAATAGTAGTTATTGCACCTCTATATAGGTGATAATTAACTATCAAAAATCAATTAAGCATAGGATATATAAAAAAAAATATGTATGTGCAGTATAAGTATATATGTATTAAAAGTTATAATAAATGGCTTAAATATGTATATGTATTTCCTCCATTATATTAATAATATTAATAAGTGTAAAACTAAATAAGATAATAATGTTTATAATGGATGTGTGAATAATAAAGAACTATAAAGCTGATGGTGGATATTGAAATAATGATGAGTTAGAGACCAAACCAAAATAATGAATTATATAAACATTTATTGACTAACAAAAAAAATATTAAGTATTAATAACAATTAAGTCTGATATATGTAATTCATTTTGTCAAGAATGAATCTCTACCACATCGATATCTATAATGATATTAATAAAATAAAACCCTTGCCCTAAACCCAATGGTAGAAGTTCATTTACTTGTCTAATTATTTACAACCACGAATATATAAAATCATAATATGTACATGTGATTTCGATTTCTAACTGGCTAATTTAATATATATATAAGCATAACAACAACAACAACAAAAAATATTTGTTGTCTAGATAAATCAATGATTATAAATCATTGATTTATAAAAGCAATACTAAGGTAAGTTTAATTAATAATAGAAAAATCTATCAGTGTGTTTTACTTAATATAAGATGATATTAAAATTTCTTACCTCCTAATTTTCTATAGTTGTCAAAAGTCAGTCAGCTGGGCGGTCAAAACTATTAATTTTTTTTTTATTCTTATTACAATTATAAATGATAAAAATATATATCTAAGTTTTTCCCCCCTTATTACTCTCATACAGAGTACTCCAAAAATTATTCACATTAGCTTCCATTTGTAGAAACGAAAATAATACATAAAACTTACATATATACAAAATAATAAAACAAAAAAAAATCACAATTTATATCCCATTATGTTAAATAAAGTTCGATGAGTCCTGGAAACTGTTCATTTGTTAAATAAATTCCTAGGAATGGAGATGAAGTTTTATTCCCACGACGAATTTGCAATTTCTTGTCTGAGTCAAGAAATAATAGTGTCCTCCATTTATCCTGTCCTGAATTTTGTTAGACATTTTATTTAAAACAAAGATGGTTTTTAAGTTTCTCCTAAATGGGCAGGTAAAATTCTTAAACTTTTATGGCTTTATTGATGGGCATATTATTACCCCATGGTATAAACTTTTTTAGCAAGCCATCATGATATAAAATTAATATATATTTATTAATTCATTTGCTTTTCAAAATTTCAACGACAATATTACTATATATCAAAACAAATAATTATTGAATATTTCTGCAACGCTTAAGTTTCTCTTATTTGTCTAATTAGCAAATAATTTCAAACTTCTTACTTTTCAAAACGATTGCTTTAAAATTTCAGGTTTTGATCATTTTGATAAATATTTAAATATATAAATATTTATACATTTAAATTCAAACACTCATATCTGTTTTGTATTTGAATTTATTTTTAAGTAGAAAAATAATAATAATGTTCCATCTTCAAATGCAGAAGAAAATTATAACCTTTAATACGGCGTTCTGTCGCGTGAAGTTATTTTAAGCATTTTAATCTTGACATTTCCTATTGTTTAAATGACGTAATAAAAATAAATGGGATTATAAATAAAAAAATAATAATTTATAAATATTTTAAATTTTATTTCCCCAAATTTCATCTCCACAAATGGTTGCCTTATGTTTACATTTTAATCCAGTCATTGTTTTTATTTATTTATCTCTCTTAAGTTTATGTGTAAGTTTTTTATGTAGTTATCCCCAATTATTAACATATAATACATTGTATTCTAGTGTTAATATACCTATCTGTTTCTCTATTAATTTATTGGCTTTTATTACTTCTCTAGAAATAAAAAAAATTGTTTATACACATGTATATGTTGGAAAGGAAAAAAAATGTTAATATTACAATTTGCTTGGCAATTTATTAGTTAAGCAAATATGTTATGTGACTCCAATTGGTAGAGTTTCTTAAATAATTGGATGGTGTGGCTAATTGTAACTCATCACTACAATATATAATAATGTATATATCTATCAGATTTCTCTATTTCCATGAGAATTTTGAAATGTTTGGTTTATTTGAAAACATATTGTACATATTCTTATTGAAGTCCTCTACTTCATTAAAATTTATTGGAACTGATTTTTATAGGTTTAATATCATCTATTAATTAGAATTAATAATTTTTAAATACAGTTTATACTGTATATCTCTGGAATTTTCAATGTAATTATAGGGCATTTGAACCAGAGTTTCAAGCTTCCCTCAGCTATTCAATCTATCTCTTACAACCAATACACATGACCACACATGTGAAAAAGATTTCATGCTGAATCAGCACTCATCAGTCGGTTCAGATCATCATCACCCACACATATTATCAGTGCTCAATTTATATTAAGATAGCAATTCTTCAAATTTTACAGGCTTTAGTCTATTCCACCCTCCAATTTTCAGCCATCCATACCATTGAAAATCTGATGATGAAATGCTCAAATCATGTTGCCAATTCCCATGCCCATGTTAACTTTAAGCCACTCTGACCCGTCATGTGTAGGACCTTGCCCATTCAAATACACAGAAGAGGGATGGGCAGAATACAGACTGAATTTGTAATATTTAAATATAGGTATAATTTATATCCCTGGAGTTTTCAGATGTAATTATAGAGATTTAACCCAGACTTAAGCTCCCCTCAGCTATCAAATCAATTTGATACACATGTGAAAAAGATAAATGATTTCCAATATACATATGTCATGCTGAATCAACACTCACCAGTTGGTCCAGATCATCATCTCTCACACATACATATAATCAGTGCTGGGTTTATATTAAAATAGCAAATCTTCAAACTTTAGTGAACAGCCTTCAATGTACTCCAACCTCCAACTCTCCAGCCATTGAAAATCTGATGATGGAACACCCAAATTCCTTGATATTGCTAATATTATTGGCATGCCCATGTTGACTTTAAGTCATCTGATCCCTCATATATATGGCCTTATCCATTTGAATATGCAGAAGAGGGATGGGCAGGATACAGACTAAATCTGTAATATTTAAATACAGCTATACTTTATATCCCTGGAGTTTTCAGATGTGATTATAGAGGATTCCTGATATATAAAGCATACCTTTATTTATCCTGTCCATCCCTCTTCTGTATATTTAAATGTACATGATCTTATACATGAGGGGTCAGAATAACTTAAAAGTCAACATGGGTATGGCAATAATATTGGCAACACCAAAGGATTTGGGTGTTTCATCATCACATTTTCAATGGTATGGATGGCTGAAAAATTGGAGGGTAGAGTAGATTGAAGCCCATCTGAAGATTTACTATCTTAATTTAAACCCAGCACCGATTTAATATATATGTTTGGGAGATGATGATCTGGACCAGCATGAGAGTGTTGCTTCAGCATGAAATATGTGTATTGGAGATCATTTATCTTTTTCACATGTGTGTGGACATGTATATTGCTTGTACAAGATAGATTGGATAACTGAGGGAGTTGAAAGTCTGGATTCAAATCCCTTATAATTACATTTGAAAATTTCATGGGGTATAAAGTGTACCTGTATTTAAATATTACAGTTTCAGCCTGTATTCTGACTATCCCTCTTTTGTGTATTTAAATGCACAAGGTCCTGTACATAATGTGTCAGAGTGACTGTCAACATGGGCATAACAATAATATTGGCAACAACAAGAGATTTGGGTGTTTCATTCTCTGATTTTTAATGATATTGATGGCTGAAGAGTTAGAAGGTGGTGAAATTTAACTCTGTCCATTAAAGTTTCAAGATTTGTTATCTTTATATAAACCTAGCACTGATTATTTATATATATGGAAGATGATGATCTGGACCAACTGATGAGTGCTGGTTCAACATGGAATGTGTATATTGGAGATCATTTATCTTTTTCACATGTGTGTGGTCATGTGTAACAATTGTATGAGATAGATTGGAAAGCTGAGAGAATCTTGAAAATCTGAATTCAAATCCTCTAGAATTGATAATCCTGTTATCTGTTTAAAATATCTTTAATGTTTGCAATACTATTTCTCCAGGTTTATTTTAAAATGAATTTCATTCAAAATCTTATTTCAGTATTTGTGCATTTACAATAAGTTTATTTTCACTTTATATTTATTTATCTTTTCATATGTTTTACATTATAAAATCTGATTCTTTTTAATATTAGATAGATATTACAATTTATGCTTTTGCTTTTTGCATTCTCTGTCATATCTTTATCTGATGTCTTAATAATGGCCATTTGTCTCACCATAACTAAAATTGTACAAAATGAATGTTCACACATATATCAAAAAACCATTTGATGTATGAAAATGCTAATACTCATTATACTGATCTATGTATATTGTGATCAATCTATCCATATTCTTCTTGTGAAAACAAAATGAATGAAATGGGCATGAGAAATTTCCTTTTTTAGTTTTAATGCTTCAGAGAGAAGGCAAATTCTCTTCTCTGATATATTTAATTATATCTTATAGCTTCATTATAAGAGGAACAATTAATGAATTTGGAGTACTAGCATGTTGTTTTATTGGTACTTTAGTAGTTTTCTTGCTATGATGTATTACCCCAAAGACGTACTACTCTAATCTTCCGATCTTTAAGATAACGTTTCCTACTGATTTCTGGACAATGTTAATCGCTAAAATTTGTCCACAGATCAGATTATAGTAGTACATCTTTGGGATAATGCAAGAAAAATAGTAAAGAAGTCAGCCATTTCTGGAAAAAAGAAAAGGAAAAAATTACTATAATAATTAATAAGTATAAGACATCTAATAGCAAGAATAATACTACAGAAGACATGTAATACCAAAAATAGTACTAAAGAATCTGGTAGACATAGCAAGAATACTACTAAAAAAAGACATCTAATAGCAAGAATAATATTAAAGAAGACAATTTGTAGACATAGCAAAAATAATACTAAAGATTCCGGTAGACATAGCAAAAATAACACTAAAGATTCCGGTAGACATCGCAAGAATAATACTAAAGAAGACATCCGGTAGACATAGCAAGAATAATACTAAAGAAGACATCTAATAGCAAGAATAATACTAAAGAAGCCATCTCATAGGGGGAAAAAATTGGACAGTGCCACGTTCCTCGGAAAAAAAAAATTACATGCACCAAAAAAATACATAAATTAATAGTAATTTACTAAAATTATTGTAAATTCAAATTGACTACAAAATAATTGCAGAAAAATTTATAAACAATATTTGTAATTTTGAAATTAAACAGACAATAAAAAACACTTCCCAATATAGTGCAAATCTGTCGTATAGTGAAAATGGCGGACGTAAAAAACGTCTTAATTAAAAGGTATTATATAAAATTATGAAATTAAAAGTAGTCTTTTTTTAATGAAAATAATGATAATTTATAAGAAAAATGGAAAAGAAGACAACAAAGCAAAATAAAAAATAACCTAAAAGTAGTACATAAAATTATGAAATGTTTTTTTTTTTATGAAAATTAGAATAATTTATTTAATTATTAAGAAACAAAATGAAAATTACTTACAAATAACGGCAGTGGAAAATTACTATAATATCCAATCGACAGTTAAAAATTCACTCTATATAGTTAAATAATGTCAATATTAAATATGAAATATATGAAACTATTCTCAATATAATCAAAAAAATCACTGCTCATGCTGATATCAAAACCACAAAAGACAGAAATGACAAAATTTCCCATAGGTCTCTTGACTTTTTAAATCTCACGGATCACCATGATCAAAAAAAATCACCATTCTCATGGATTAGTCATGCCAGTGTCTTTGTTGCCTTGACATCGTTCATCTAATTTTCGATGAAATCTTACCGAAAGAAAACATGTTAAGCATAATATGTCATAGCTTATACAATACTCACTCTAGATAAATACATTAATGAATAAATATTTATTAAGCTAGAAAGTATTCCTAGCCTAGATGTAAACCTTGAACCTCAATTAAAGATCAATGTATATGTTTTTTAATAAAACATTTCCATGTGTAATATCTTTTTCAGCCCTCGATTTTATATTATTTAAACATTTGAATAGACATATTAAAAGACAAATAATCCCAAGATGTATTTTGTGCTGAACCAGTACTCATCATTTGGCCCAGGTCACAATTTCTCACATATCTTGTCATGTATTCAGTATTTATCAATAATAAATTGTTCGATTCTGATTTATGATTCACCTTGGATAAATATGTTAATGATTATCATTAATCGTTTATTAAACTAGGAAATTTCCCTAGGAAATTTCCCTAGGCCAGGTATAGAGTTAATTAAAAGATGAATATATGTTTTTAATTAATCACACATGTCTTTATTCAAATAATTCAAGAATGTATGGGAAAATGGAGGTTATTATGCATATCTATAAATATATATTGAAGATCATTTCATAGCTAAGAATTTTCTTTAATATTTATATAATGACTTACATATATAACTATTTTAAGAAATGTATAATATCCTTAAAATAGTTAAAAAGAATAGAAAATCTGTTTCAATAAAATTTTAATTTCTTATTGAATATATTATTTTCTAAGTAACTCAATAGCAGATGTAATCAATTAGTGTTAAGATTTAACAAATCAAGTGCTGTTTTACAAAACAAGTTTTATCAAATCTCTACTTTTAAATCTATTTTTATCTCAATTATCATACAGATTTATTGATGACAAAGAAATATTATTTTGCCAGTACAAGATTTCTTTTTTTTTTTTTTAATTGCGCAATAAAGTGATTCTTTCCATTAAAGTATTCAGATATTTTAAAAAAGATATATACTTTCATTTGTTTAAGAATAAACCAAATATAATAAATTTCAAATCAAATATCAAATTATACTGTATATGTAAAAGTGATACATGCAATAGTTTGTAAGTACAGTATATGTATATGCATATCCTGTTTATTATAATAGTGAAAATTCATTCAAACTGTATAAATGTCTAGCTGTAATATTTTCATATTATGATTGCATAAGTTTATGATTCTGTTTTGTTTTTGTTTGTTTTTTTAAAAAAAGTAACTATGAAAGTATATGATCTTGGTTATACTTATTTATTGTTGCGAGAAGTTTATGGGCTCTCATATATCTGTGTTACTTGAACTGAAATTTATTTTTTTAAATATAAAAATGGAACTAAATAATGAAATTATTTTTTTCAATATAACTAATTTGAACAGCTTAATATTTTTAGTCATAACAGCTCCAAATTTATCAAAATTGTTGAATAATTTGTGGTGATCATAACTTTAAATTAAATTACTACTTTAATGGAATCCTATACAGTGATTGTAATTGGTCCCAAAAATATGTGTTAAACAGTGTTCATTAACAGTACTTTAAAATATATTTAGGGATGATTTATTCCAAACTCATATCCTAAAACAAAGTTATGTAATCATTTAAACAGGAAAAATATAATACCAAATCAAAAGTATAAACATCAGTATAAAATTAGTTTACTGTATAACTTGCATAAATTTGAAAGTTAAACTTTGGTTATCACTAAAATTGGATGTTTAAAATTATAAAAAATATTACATTGGCATTATTATCTGTTAATATTTCCTGATGTACATGTTAGTTTTCTAATTCCATTCTTCTAGTTAAAATTAAGTGTATACATCACAGAATGAGAATAATTTTTTTAAAAAAAAAACACTTTCACAGCGAAATGTATAAACAAACAGATAAGGGATAATATGGGGGAAATGTGTCTAATGAAAAACAGAGATGCTCTGAATTATCTTCACTTATGTCAACCAATGGCATCTATCATAGCATTTACTTTCACTGATTCAGCCATTTCATATTCAGCATTGTAGTAGGATCTGTTTACTTTATGTTAATAATGCACAAATGTAAGATTTTTTTTTTTTAGTGCTCAAAATCATTTCAGTATTTAATATATTTTCATTATTTTTAAAGTTATTTTACATAATAATTGAGGGGAAAAAAATATTTTCAGCAAACTAGTCAAACTGAGTACCACGTATATGTTCAGTTTAGGTCTTGATTTAATAATGATTTAGTAATGTTTAATCATTGTTTAAAAGATAATGTGATTATGATTATTCAATATTATTTATTATATATGTGTGCTGTATGTACAGATAATGAAGCTAGTAGATATAATAATTAAACACCAGATATTAATTTATTGATTTATTTTAGCTAAGTGCTTTCAAGAGACTTCTTGCTCTCGTACTCATAGCTGCTGTCTAAAATACAATCTTTTGCTGCTCGGTATGGTATTAGAGTGGCAAACTAAAGTTCCATGGATCATGGCCCAGCTTTATCACTTTTATTTTAAAATTTCTAATGAACTTTCAAGCATTAAACCATTTGATTGTTTATTTTAATTTGAAAAATATTTATTTAAAGATATTGCATGAAAATAAATGTGTAGAATTTTAACAAATTAGAAAATAATTTTAATATCTAAAGATTAGAGGGCTTTGAGAAGAGAACTTAATAATATGAATTAAGAAAATTAAATTGATGACTAAGACGTACAAAATTTATTTGTTGCATAATTTGGCATTCATTGTTCAAATCATAACTTAGAAAATTGATAATTAAGACTTACAAAATTTATTTATTTCATGACTTGGGATTTGTTCAAATCATAACTTAGATGGGAAATGTGTACTTAATATGATTTGTACATTATTCAAAATGGTTTTTGTAAGGAATTCTACTATATATATATATATTCTGAAATTATTTATTTGTAAAATAAAAAGTTTTAAAATTCCACAATATAAAATCCAAATTTTATAAAATTCACTTTTCAAAATTTTCAATTTCTTTTAATTTGAGAATAATTTTCACAGCATTTTTGATTAGCTTTCAAATGGTAAATTACAATTTCATATAATAATTTTATTTTATTTTTAATACTTAACAACATTTGTATATTACTATTATCAATTCTTTTTTTTCTTCTTAAAAATAAAGGCTTTGATTTATATTTATTGTATATAGAATACCCTAAAAAGATTTACTTTTCAAAAAAGATTTTTTTTAACTTTAACTAGTACAGATGTCATTATTATTATTATTATTATTATTATTATTATTATTATTATTATTATTATTATTATTATTATTATTATTATTATTATTATTATTATTATTATTATTATTATTATTATTATTATTATTATTATTATTATTATTATTATTATTATTATTATTATTATTATTATTATTATTATTATTATTATTATTATTATTATTATTATTATTATTATTATTATTATTATTATTATTATTATTATTATTATTATTATTATTATTATTATTATTATTATTATTATTATTATTATTATGATTATGATGATGATGATGATGATGATGATGATGATTCTGAAATAATTAGATATGGAGTTCCTCAAGGTTCAGTCCTGGGTCCATTGTTATTTACTGTTTATATTAATGATCTGCTTGATCTTTCTCTTCATTCTAACATTTTTTGTTTTGCAGATAATACTGCTTTGGTTACTTCAGCAGTTTCATATAGTTTACTTGAGAAACTTGTGAATGAAGATTTATTTAAAATTACACAATGGATGAACAGTAATAGATTACTGCTAAATATTAATAAATGTAATTACATAATGTATTCTCTTAAAAATATTCAGCAAAAGACTTGTTAATTTAATTGCCTTATGTTAATAAAACGTCTTGTCAGAAAATTACCAGGACTTCAACAATTTCTTACCTTGGCTTGGTTTTGGATGAGTATTTACATTGGGATAAACATATTCTTTGGCTTCAAGTAAAATTAAGAAAACTTAATTTTCTTTTTTATAGATTAAGAGATTGTTTGAATAAATCTGTCCTATTAAGTATATATAAACAAATTTTCTTAAGCAGACTTTCTTATGGTATAACATTATGGGGTCGCACTGCAGCATATTTTTGAAGTCATTGCAAACACTACAAAATTTTATGTTAAGAATTATTTTGTTTAAACCTTTGGATTTGCCAAGACTTGAATTATTTAAGTGTGCTGGAGTTTTAACTATTCATCAATTATTTTTAGTGAATATTTTGTGTTATTATATTAAATACAAAAAAATGAATAAATATAATTCTTCATCAATAATGGTGACTAGATCAAGTGATTTTGATTTATTATTTGAACCAGTGTACTTTAAAACTCATTGCAGATATCAGAAATGTTATCTTGGTCCAAGATTTTATAATATTTTTATAAGAAACATTGGATTTAATGTTAATGACTTATCAAGGAAAACTTTGAGAAAATTAATTATGAACTGGATTGTAATTGATGATAATCAAAAACTTTTTATTTCTATTTAATTATTTTATTGTATATTAATGTTTTTTATTTTATTGCACATGTATTTTTGTTAAGCTCCATGCGTGATTTATTTATCACAAGGAGATTATATGTTTAATAAATTAAATTAAATTATTATTATTATTATTATTATTATTATTATTATTATTATTATTATTATTATTATTATTATTATTATTATTATTATTATTATTATTAAATACTTTCTTTGTATTAATGGTAACTATTTATAAAAACTACAATTAGTCCCCAAGTATTTCTTTTATAGGACTTTAAATTAATTAATTTAAATACAAACAATTTTAGCTATGATATGTCTCTATCTAAATACTATGTTGTCTAATTTTGCTAATTAACACTTTCTTTAATCAAATTTAAAACATTTCAGGGGTTTTTTTTTATTTCATAATCCATGAAGGCAATTTGATCATTCAAAATTCCTCATAAATAAAGAATCTAATATAAAAATTAAATAATGGTTTCCTATGATAGAATATACAACAAATGTTGAAAATTATCAACTAATATTATTGTTTTCCTTCAAGCTTTTTAAATAATCAAATCAATAACAATTTTATCAATAGGTGAAAGTCATGCATAAATCTATGGAGCAAGCTGGGTTCAAGCCACGAATTTGTTTTCAACAATTTATATTATTAAAGGCTTTTAAAATAAATTCATAGTCATTTTAAGTTTCTAAAATTCTTAAGTGCAGGAAAATCATTAATTTACCTGACAAAACATAGTAGATAGAAAGTTTTACATGAGGTAAACATAAATGTTGCAAAATTAAAGTTTTTTTAGTTTTTACATATTAGACTCGCAATATAGAGGAGATGATAGGCCTTTTCACATCCACAGTAAATGTGTAAACTTGCGATCCCATCAAATAAATCCTGTAATGTTATCTGATCTCATATTAAAACTTGTAACAGTAAAATTGGCTTTTGTAAGGGAGTGTTGTTGGAGAATTAGAAAATTCCATTCCTAAACAGTGGTCTGCTTTATTTACAATTGACTTGCAAATTAAGCTCTATGCAGGAAGTTTGTACCATTGCGATGTTTTCTTTTTTTGGGGGGTCTGTATGATAATTTTACATTCTCAGTTATTGTCCAGATTTCATTCTGACATCTTTAGTGCTGTCAATTGCATTTTTTAACTATTTTTTATTTCATTTGTATTCATAGTTTTGATTCAATGATTTGTTTTGACTGTTGGAAGGCCTATAAAAGTGCTGAATTACAAAGTGCCATTATGATCATTTTTGGATGAACCACAAATACAATCATGTATTAATTCAAGCACAAGTGCGTGTGCGGCGCAACTGCTCCCAAAAGTTGTAATACAAATACAAATAACTAAAAATATTAAAACAGCTGAGCGCTTTCAAAGGATCTTGCCTTCATAATCATAGCTTGCTTACGTTTAAATTTATGCAAATATGCTAATTCCATCTTTTTGATAGAGAAAAACACGTGTCCTTCCTGTTTATGGCATCGCTGTCACGAGAGATAAATAAACCTCTTTGATCTTTCTTTTGAAGTCATGTCTCTCTCTACATACGATGGTAGGATTGTCCGGAATGCACTCATGGTGACTTGTGCACTGGTGCTGATAAAAAGATGGAATTAGCATATTTGCATAAATTTAAACGTAAGCAAGCTATGATTATGAAGGCAAGATCCTTTGAAAGCGCTCAGCTGTTTTAATATTTTTAGTTAGCTATTTGTATTTGTATTACAGCTTTTGGGAGCAGTTGCGCCGCAGACGCACTTGTGCTTGAATACATACATTTCCCAAAAGTAAAATTATTTGACTTAATCATGTATTAAGTAAGTGTGCATTTTGGGAAAAAATAAAAATTTTACTTTTAGTCTCCATTTGGGGGGGGGGGGGAATTATCTACTTAAAGTAGAAATGGCAAATTGATTGTTTCGTTGTGACAATTCCTGTTATATATTACATGATAAGTACCATACGTGTATATTTTACAATTTTTTGATAATATTTTAAACTATATTTTTACTGTTGTTAAAAATTTACTTTTTAAGATCATATATTTTGATGAAATTCATATTTTAGTATTATTAGAAATGCACAATCACATTTTTATATATTACATGATAAGTACCGTATGTATATATTTTAGGGGTTTTTTGGGTAATATTTTAGAGTATTCTTGTAATTTAGTAATTGTTTTAGTATTTGGACCTGCAACACGTATTAGACCTGCAGCACCTTTTCATATATGTATTCAGGTTGCCAATAACTTTGTAAATCTTGCGAAAACATTGTACACATGATCCATTTTGAGTTTGTAGATCCAAGTGTATATGTTATTTTACTCAGATCAAAAGATTAAAAAGTTGTCAGCAGATTGATATGAATGTGAAAAGGCACTGCAACTCTAATATGTGTTGCATGTCTAATAGTGCTGTATATTTTATATCATTGTACTCTTTCCCTTTAAATTATTTTAAAATTGGTTTTTAATAATTGAAATTAGTAAATAAAATAATTATGAAATCACAGTTTCATTATAGTTATCACAGAGATAATGATTTGAGAATTTTTATTTTGAAAAGAAATATTTGTATCAATTCCCAAAGTAAGTTAGTGTCATGTATAGCATCTTTTACAATTTAATATCATGTTTTTAAGAGGCAGTAATGTGAAATTAACATTCCTACTTCTGGTAATTGACAGTTTATATTTCAGGAGTGCTTGTAAATTATATTTTAAGACTATCCTTTATTTAACATATTAAAAAAAAATTTCTTAAAGATTTTGAAAATAATTTAGTGTTGTTTTAAAATATATTTAAAATAAATATAATTTTTGAAAGTTTCTTTTACAAGGGGCTGTGGATTTTATTAAAGTTTTGACAACTATTTAGTTGCTTATATGTAATAAAATTTTATTGAAAAAATATTGGCTTATAATTTTTTAGCACAAAATTATTATTTATATTATTTAAACACAACATGTTTCCTGAATCATATATTTCATGTTAACTTTTGAAATTTGTAGATATTTGACTGGGCAAAAGATGAGATACTTTAGTAGAAATTTAACATTTTGTGAAAAAAACTATATTCACTTCATGAAGAAATTTAATGTATCAATGAAATTTTTAATTTGACTAATAAAAGTATAAATGATGAAAAGTGAATCGTAAATTAATTCTTTTATAATATATATATATGTGTTTGGCGCACAGATAATGAAGTTAGTAAAAGCAAATAATACTCTGCAATTTAATGAGCTGAGCGCTTTCGAAGTAAATGTTTAATTAATTCTAATATCCTCTCTCCTCTAACTTTTAATTAATCATTGGCCTATTGAGATATTTTATGACTTTTGTTTCTAAAAGTAGATGCACCTGAATTTATTTTTGATATAGAAATTAAATGCATAATGTTTTTAGTAGTTGTTTTAATTTAATGTGTTTGTAAGCACTTATAATCTCTCATATGCAATATTTTTCTTCTATTTTAAACTCGTAATATTTATTTATGAGAAATTATTTATTTTAAACATTATTTATAACCTATAGATTTTTGAAGAGAATTTTTTTTATATTTTTGGCCTATTTAGAAATATAGACTTTTGCAAATGGTATTTGTTGTAAAAGATAAAATTGGATGATAGTAGATATAAAGAATAATCTGCTCTTCATGTCCTCGATATCATTGGTCCCAAAGTTGGGCTACTATTTTATTTATTATTAAGAGTTATGAGATCTGCTGATGATATGATTTGTAATCTATGTCACAAAATTAAGCAGCCAAATATATGCACATTACTGCATTATTTTATAGAATGAATAGAAAAGGAATTATACAATGACAACCAACTCTTTTATAATTCATGGGTTAATGGAAATTTTTTTCAATAAGAGCGTCACTCAGAGTTTCTCAGATATACTGGTTTCACATGAGATTTAATCTTTATATATTCTTCCTTATATAGTTCAGATTCAGGATTCCAATACTATACTCCATTTCTCCTAATGTCAGTGACCAGATAATCATTCATATAGGATGCATGAAGAAATGCACAATGCAACATAGGGAACAAAGAATTAATTATTGATAGATTAATAATACTAATATTTTTAACAACATAAAAAAATTAACAATATGACAATAAGTTACATTACAAATATGATTATTACATTTGTTTGTGTGATAAAATAAATTGATGTGCATCAGTCAAGACATCATTTGTTATAAAATTAATAATAATTAAATACTGTAATTTAACATTTGCATTCATTACTAATATAAGTTCTTTATTAGACAGCAACGATTATTAATATATGATAAAATTGATTAAGTAAATAAAATAAAAAAGTTTGAAACATTTATATCTTACAAAGTGTGTTAATGTGATGTTTTATATTCAAAATTACTTTAATATCCATATATTCTTTAGGCCACTAAACAAAAACAGTTTAATTATTACAAACGTTTAGAGATTTTAATCAAAAAAATAGATTCATTAATGGTTTTACATCACTGTAGTTACAGATTCAACATATGTTAACTATGTGATTTATGTTTTTTGTTTATACATATCTACCTAGACTAGTGGCTGCCAAGTTTCATTTATGAAGATAAACTAAATGACACTGGGTTGTCCTGAATCAGTTGGTGAAACTCCATTTGCAAAGATAAAATCCACCTGACTATTGCTGGATTTGGAATATTGGTTTGGAACCTCATGGTTGAACATTCTAAAAGATCTTGATTTGAGATGAGTCTTAAATAATGAAACTATATCTTAAGTAATTGATAAATCCAATCTTCTTAATATCTTTTTATATATTTTTGTGATATCTGACAAAATAATATATGGAATAACAGGAAGTCATTGCTAAGAAGTAAAATCGAGTGTGTCAATAATATTGCTCATGATAATATTTAATTAAGAGATATTGCTTTTAACTGTTTCCGCTTTCTTCACACTACTTGCTCTTGATAAATCTTTTTGTTAATATTAATTAGTTTGGGTGGCTTGATGAAACTCTCTGCAAGAGCAAATAGAGACAAATAAGCAAGTAGTAAAAATGAATAAAGTAGAAACCTCTTTTTAAATATTTGCCATTTGATACTATCTCTATTTTTAACAAAAGCAAATTAAATCTTAATTCTTGTTATTCATAATAACTTATGCTAATTTGGTTATAAAGCATGCTCAGCTGTATCTAAAAAGTGAATAATAAAATATTTTCAGTTGCAGATGTAAAAAAACGTTTTTTTTTTTTTTTTGTAACACTTTATTTTGATGTTATGAAATAATTTTGGGATTTTCTATCCTTTCTCCTTTCATAAATGAAAAGTAATGATATAATTTGACTGGGAAATGTTAAGGAGAAAAGGCCAGTTTGCATCACATATAAAAAAAAAATACTAATGGCTATATTGCTCAGGATTTATAAGAAGTTCGAGTGCCGGACTCCAAGCACCAGAATCGATCCTGTGCCCTCCTGATATCAAGTTGAATATTCTATCACTGCACCAACCATGCAGGACAAAAAAAGCTAATAGCTTTATGGTTCAGAATTCATAAGATATTTGAGCACCAGAATCGATCTTGGGACTTCCCAATCCAAAGTCAAACATTAACACTGTACCAAACCATGCAGGGCTGCATCACCCATGATATATCATTATAGAGTATAATTACTTTATTCCGTTGCCTAAGTATTTGATCTTTAGGTAGAAATTCAAATTTTTTGCACTGCACGCCATCAGAAAATAATAAACTTGTTAATAAAATGTATTCAAAATCCATCCAACATTTATATCTTATAATAATATTTCCAAATTTTATTAAAATTCTTTTATTGAGTATGTTGTTACCTTCTGCATTAATATTTTTTATCTTTGAAACTAATACTATATTTGGAAATTTATGGTAACTTACTTTTTTACAAATCACAAGAGAATAAACCTGTGCAATGTAACTAAGTTATCACATTCTGTTTATAGTTATGATATATTTTAATAAATCATTTAGCAAATAAATAATAATAAAATATTTTGGCTATTTATTTTTATTTTTTAATTTTTTTTTTTCAAATTATTTATTATTTTTTAGACAATATAGTTGCATTTAAATATTTTTTATTATTATTATTTGCCACTAACAATGTAAATATTTTTGATTTCCTATAGAGTCTGTTAAGTTCAAGTAGTCCTCGAAGGCCTCCACTGGATCGTTATCAACGTCTAGAAAATGAAGTTGAACATTCGAATCAAAGATTTATCGAAGATACTCAACAACAGCAGCAAGTAAGTAATTAATACACGTAAATACTTATTGAGCATTTTGTTCTGTTTTGTTTATTACTTATTCAACTATAATATATAAATTTAAAACATTTTCATTTTATAGAAGTCATTTTCAATTATCTATAAAGTGCAGCACTAAAGACTTTTAGAAGTTGTTTTTTTAAAAAAATTATTAATAAATTAATAATTTAATAACTATTTTCATGGATTTACAATCAATGATTTTTTTTTAAGGTAAAGAAATAAAATAATTTATATATTTTACAAATTATTGATAGTAGATAAAATGAATCAATAAACTTGAAAGTAGATTATATAAATTAGAGTGTGTAGGGAAGAGAGAAAATAATTAAATTTCTTTGTATATTTATAAACTCAAAATTCCAAATTTATTATTTAACAATAAGCCAAAGACTACCACAGAGACAGAAATTTTTAAATTTAAAGTTTGATTTTGGATTTTTTTTGTTTGTTATAAAAGAGCTCAGAAAGATACTAAAATAACGATTGATGAAAATATATTTTCATAGTGAAACTATTATAAACTCTCGCTTTCTGTTCTTGTTATTATAAAGTTTAAATCTACAGACAAAAAAAAACTTTTCTTCACCATGAAAATATATTTTCATCATAATCGTAATTAAAACTAATATATATATAAATGTAATTTTAAGGGTTAAATACTCTTGAAACACACCTCTGCTTTTCACCAGTAAAGAAATGTGTATTGTGTGTATAAACATGCTTTTAGTATTATTGATTGTAAGTACAATTAGCTTACAAATGAAGCACTAAAATATATAATTGCAGACTTACCTTCATATCTGTATATCAAATAAATGATTTTAGTATTATTGATTGTATAATTAGGTTTACAAATGAAACCACTAAAATATATAGTTGCAGGCTTATATTTCTTTATACATATATATCAAACAGTTTTAGGTTTAAAAGTTCAAAATATTGGGAAGTTGTAAGGCATTAGTTGGAATATCAGAATAAAAATAATAGGTATATGGTTAATGGGTTTAATGAAAATCATTGGTTTCGGTCTATCATCATGATCAATAATTTAATTTTATGGCAGGTTTTGAAGAAGTTGCAATACATTATTCTATTGCTGATGATCTTCCATTAAGTTCTGCATAAGTATTTATTATGTTTATCTACACACCTGCATCTTTATAAGAATAGCTCTCCTTCCCTTTATTCTGTATTCAAGAACACTCATTAAAAATCTAACATGAAGCAAATTTTATTCCAGCCATAAGAGTTTTCTTCTGATATCCAACACAACATTCATTTTATAGTAATACCACATTTCAAATATTTTTAGGTCTGAATTATTTTGTTTTTTTGTTTGAGATGTAGATTTTTGATCCATAAAGAAACAATTTTCCAAACATAAAGCCACCCACTCCCTAGATATGAGTAATTTATAATTTCCTTTAAATGATTCTATTGCATAGTAATCCTACTTTTCTTACACTGTGAGCATTTTTTATTAAGAATTAATCCAAACAAGAAAACCTCTTTATCTGTTTTAGCACTGATCTTTCTATATGTTGATGTTCATCACAAGAATATGGAGTCATTTTATTTCATATTTTTTGATGTATAGTTTACATTGCCAGTATTTTGCAGTTCATTTAATCTTTCCATTGCTTTATTTTACTAGAGAAGGATAATATGGCAGTTTCTCGTTGCTTTCCACACTGCAATACTAGCGCTAAGAAACTGAACATGTCAAGATTGCCACTGGTTTTCAAATGGGTACCATATTTCATTTGCATTGATGCCATTACCGACGAGATTCTGGCAATTGTTTCCTTTCCCAGAGTCTATTTTGATTAAAATGGTAGTGAATAAACTCATCATTCTTTATCACTTCTGTATTTGAGTCTGTAGCTTTTTATAAGATTATCCTCACTATACTTTTATAATATTGAATCTGATTGATATGGATATGCTTATTCCTTGTATTACTCATTTATCAAAATTATACATCAATAAAGGCAATATAAAAAACTAGAGTAATGCAATTGTAAAAATGGCAATGGAATAATAAATTGAAAGAAAAAATACATTCAGCTTCATGGCTCTGAGACCGTAGATGCAATGGTCAAAATATACTATGAAACTATATCTCAATTCTTCATTCCCTATTGCCTAAAGATAGATAGATATTATAGATCTACCCAAATTATATTCTCCAAGTATTTCTAATTCTGTTTTCAAATATGCATGACTGTCATTTTCCCCTTTGAGTTAATCTTTTCAACTTATTTCTTTTCATGTTTTTCACTATCCCACAGATGTTTTTTTTCTTTTGATACATAAAATTTATCTTTAGAAAGTGATAATGACTTTATTTATTTACTGTCATATTTGTTCCATCAATTACTCTCAAATGTGTATATATAACTTTGTATTCTTCATTTGTCTTATGATGATAATGAATTACAAAAGATCCAAGACTTAAATAATGTTAAATTCATAAATTTCCAATTATATTTGCCTTTGCAGATAGCTATAGCCATTTCCTTGTGGTATTTTTACAAATGTTAAAAAAGCCTTTCTCAAATCAAGATGCTTCAAATGGGCCTATATAAATAAGAATTTAGGTTAAAGATAAAATGGCTGCTCTTATCTTTATAAAGTCTTGTATTGAGGTTTGAGAGTTCCCTCTATAGTCAAAAATTACATCATTTGGCTGTTATGCAAACATTTAAGGCACATGTGGAAAAGGTTAATAGCCTTTCTCTTTCTAATTGCAAAGATTGCATTTTCATTGTGATTTAGAAATTTTTTTAAAAAAATGGTCACAAAGTATAAAGCTAATGTTGGTGGCAAATTCTGTCATAAAGTGCTTTTGCTTACTTGATTTCACATTTTTAATAATTATTTTATAAGGATTAGTTTGTGTAAACACTGAAAAACTCCTCTTTAATTTTTGTCTTCTTTGACTTTTTTTTTAATTTTATGAAATTAAAATGATCATATATCTTTAAGAATATTTGTTAAGGATGATATATTTTACCCAGTTCAGCTAATATTAAGTTCAGATTTTTTTTTTTTTATAAGTGGCTATCTTTGGAACTTATAATTGTCTTCAATATTTGAAATTTACATACAGAAATATAGAATAGAGTATGTTTTCATTAAAAATATTACTTTTTTTTTTCAAAACTCTCTATTGAAACCACTTATTGTCCTTGGAGCTGCTACTATTTCCAAATTTATTGCCAAATAACTTCATTAATATTAGAGTCAGAATAGAAATATAAATTTCTTTTTTCAAGAAATTTAGATTTCATACCATAGTTTTCAAGAGATTTTAATTTTATTTCCTTACAATTACCAAGATTTGACTGAAAGTATATGTTATTTTATTGTAAATCAAATAAAATAATTAGAGAAATAAAACAGAAACTAATATTAAATTATTCTCCACATAGAAAATTCATGTAATCATTTTTCAATTAAGTTTTTACATTTGACTGAAATTGTTATGGGATTTATTTGCATCTTAAAAACATTGGAAACAGACTTTTATAGATTATATTTAATTTGTATATATTAAAAATATTTGAAACATATTGGTATAAGGATTATTTTTGATTGCTACATATGTATATATATATGATAATTTTATATAGTTGATGCTAGACAGTCAAGACGACACATTGGAGAAAGTAGGGGGCAGTGTTGGTGTTCTCAAGAATATGGGAAAACAAATTAATCATGAACTAGATGAACAAGCAGTGTAAGTATTAATGTGAAAGTTCATGTGATTAGAATTAATTTTAATTATTTAAAGTAATAGAAAAAAAGAGTTCTGACTTTTATTTATAATTTTTCATAAGACTTTATATTGCTTAGATTTCAACAAAAGAAATATTAAAAAAAAAAAAAATGATAAAATACTTGTTTCAGACATCTTAAAAATATGTTGTCCAGAATATTATAGTATTTAACATTTTCATCTGTAACTCCTAACAACTTTATTTTGATTAGTTTGAATGACATACAGATAAATTTTGATTGTAGCAATTAATAATAAAAAGTATCTTCATAATTTGCTGATAATACAGTAATTACTTATCAGTTTTAACAATTTCATTTATTTTTATCAGTTTTTTTTTTTTTTAGTCATCTATAAAATTATCAAAAGCCTCCATTGATTTACTAGAGTTTTATCCAATATTCTGTTTCATAAAATTGTGATGTTAATTTACATAAGCTGCTGAAGAATGACTGAATAAGAGACACTCTGCATGATAGGAGGGAGAGGGTGGTAGAATCAAGAATTGAAGGTTTCTGAATAGATTTCTGAAGAAAGTTAAAAAAGTGTTTCATTTTAGTTAAGAGAATGAATTTGTTTTGCAGCAGTTCACTTGAGTGGATGAATATTATTTGACTTTTATAGAAACTAATTAGATGATTAATAATAGTAGTAAGTAATAAGAGATGGAAATTAAATTATGTTATTTTTTAAAATCTCTTGTGAACTTCCCAGGATATTTTTTGGATATAGGTTAAGAATCTAAATATTGCAAACCAAAGTGGAAAAATCTGTTTCATTTGAAGTACATCATTATTTAGTTTTTAGTTGGAGACCATTATATAGTGTAACAGTCATATTTGTTCATTCACGCAACAAAATCCATAGTTTAGGTAAATTATACCAAGGCTGATCTAGATGAGGGATTGAGACCTCAAATCTGACCGCACCTCAGCTCCTTTACCAACACTCCCTGACTTACTACCCTATGAATGACATATATGAAGTCACGCTCAGAATCTCTTAATTCCCATGCCGACAGTAGCAAAGGATGGAGCAAGAGACTCGAGAAATAATTAACTAAACACTTGACAGTTAACTAAACACACACACAACTTATGGCTGGTTATATAATGCATATATTAATAAATATGGAAAGTGACTCAATACAAACAGAGTGAATGAGACAACATACATCAATATGTTTAAAATTATTTAATCTTGTCAAAATAACACTAACAATAACAATTAAGTGCACTGGATGTTGCACTCGCAGGTGGTATAGTGAATATATGAACTACAAGTTCTTCGATTTATTGCACTTAGTCATAATCATTTTATTATAGCATTTTATAAATTAATAATTGTTTCTACGTCTATAATGATGCCTAAATTATGCTCTGCCATTCTTCTGGGTTTGCTAAGAGTTAAATCTTAAGAGAGTGTCAACTTTATATAATATATATCTAATATCATTATTACGTAATGAGCAGTCAATGTGCTCTTTATGCAGATAGTATTATATAAACTAGATCTGAGGTTCAGATAAATGCTGAACAAATAATGTAATGGCAGGTGAACTGGCACTTTGTAACATAACTTCCGAGACTACGGCGCTACACAAATTACATCAGAGGTGCGGCTCGAATGTACCTTTACTCATGAGACTCAGTAACAATTACTCGGTTCTCATGTACCGGACGCTTGCTGTCTGTGAACATTTAGTTCAGATGATCGAACAGCCTTAATATATGATGCTGGATACCAGTGTTTCATTTCTAAAAGAGATAATGGGATGGCTCTTAAAACCAGACGCCCATTCAAAGAGAGCTGTCCGAACTAGGAATAATAGGATGGCCCTTAAAACCAAATCCAATTTTAATAAGCATATAATAGCAAAGCGTAATACATCATAAGTGTTTCACAAAAGCCCTTCACAACGCTTTTTAAATATCAATTATTAAAGTTAATAAAGCACGAAATCTATAGTTTCATTCTGCGAAACTACCATATGCCAGTTCGTAAATTAGCATACTTAAACTGTGCTAAAAAGGAATTTATTAAAATGATTTAGTTTATGAATTAACCTACATAGTCTATGATAATAAATTAAGGAGAGCTAAAGCATATTTGGGACTTAAAGTTGGCTAATTACTTATAATATGCTTTAAAAATCACTCATGTATTCAACTAAACATACATTTAATAAGCAAACCTGTATGAAATATTAAGCCAAAATATAGTAGCTTAACTAATATATATATATATAAGAGTAGGTTTTCAGACCGGAGATTTAGAAGTATGCCAAAAGCAGCATGAATTAATTTACTTGAGAACAAAAGCGTCTCTTTATGTTTATAATAATTGATAATCTCCGCTCTGAAGGCATAGCACAAATTAATAAATGCATTGTAATAATATATATATATAGGCATAAGCATAGACGAGAATAGATAAAATAATAAGACAGTCATTATCTTTTTACAGGTTGAATTTAAAAGACTTAAGAGAAATTTAGATTAGGCAAGATTTACAATTTAGTTTTTAAAGTTATTTTAAAATTACACAAATAGAAATACACTGATCTAACATCGTTTAATTAATTTAAGAGATTTAAGTTTAAGAGTTTGTGAACATTAACTATATTTTACAGCTAGTTTTAGGAAAGATTTAGAATTGCTATAGCATTAGGTTAGCTTGGTTGAGGATTTGTTACCGGTTGTTCGACTAGCTAGGCTGGGGTTTGAGTCTTCCATCTCCATAAACAGTTCTGCCGCCGAGGAGGCAGCAATGATGGTTTCTAGCCACTGATTTCCATAGTAGAACTGGGCACACTGCCGGAATATAAGTCAACACGAGAATAAACAAAATGGCAACATTTTCACTTTAAACTGGGGGTTTTATATTTTCTTTCTCCCCTCTCTCACAAGCCATTAACATATTCTCAATCTTTAATTTTAAAACTTAAGAAGTCACTATTTTATCAACTACAAGAGACCCAGCTGGATTTATTGCAGGCGGAATATAAAGTTCATTTCTCAGCTTAGTGTGAAGTAATTCTGAGGGATCCATAAACCTTGAATTTTTTTTTTTTCAAAGAGATCTAAGCCGCCAACATTTAGCATACACATAAGAAAAACATCTTTGAATTTAATTACTATATGCGAATACTAGCAATTTAGTAAATTAAATAACTTCAAAGACAATTCGGAAATAATTTAGAAAACTTGTAATGTTTAGCAAGCCGATTATATTACAGTTACCTTCTTGACTGATCTGCCTCACTTCTTGAATTCTTTCCATAACCCTGGAATCAACCCTCAACGAATCTATACTACTCCCTATCTGGTTTACCCGGTTCTTCAACATTTGTACATCTCTGGCTATCTCATCCCATTCTCTACTAGCCCCTTTGCCACCTTGCATGACATCCTCTCTAATCATGGACAACCTCTTTTGTAATTCCTCTTGTGACTCTTTCAGATTCTTGATATCGGCCTCATGTTTTTTCTGACACCGCCTTCCTTCTTCCAAACCACTGTGAATTTGAGACATGACTCCCTGGAAGGATACTATCTGCTTGGCTGCCTTGTCCCGAAGCAAATAAACCTCTCCTCTTATGGTCCGTAGAGCCTCAGTGGTTGTCTTCTGATGGTCTCCTAGAAGTTCCTCAAATTGATCATATGCCTCTACATAGCTTTTCCTGCATTCTATTCTTAAGCTTTCAACTTTGTCCTCCAAGACCTGGAATCTATTATCCATTGCCTGGTCTCTGACTTCATTTTCTTCCCTCATCTTTTCGGCCCTTTCTTCCATCCTCCTATATATCGCATATAATTTCTCATCTTTCTTTCTCTTTTTTTCTCTCTCCTTCCTTTCTGCTTCCCTTTTTTTATCTCTTCCCCTGTCTCTTTTTTCTCTTTCCTTCTTTTCTACTTCCCTTTCCTTCTCTCTTTCCCTGTCTCTTTGTTCCTTTTCCACCTTGTTTTGCTCCAACATGCTGAATATGGCTGCTAACATTCCCCTTCCTTTGCTGCCTCTTCCAAAGTCTGCTCTGGCTTCCCCTCACATTGCTCCCTCGTATCTAGGTTGCTTTCGTTGTTTTCAGCTTCCACACTTCTCGCACTCCTCCCTACTATATCTTCTTCCATACTATTAATTTCTACTATTTCTCTCCCTGATCTTAACCTCTTTTCTTTACTCTCCACCTCATCCTCGAGCCTTTCCTCTCTTGCCTCACTCTCCTCTGTCATTACTTCCTCTTCTGTACTGCTATCCATTTTTATTTATTTTTTGGTAAATTTGCTTTCTCTCTGTTTACCTAAAATTTACCCTATTTCTAACAGCATATTGCCATCCTCCCCAATGAAAAGACTGTCTATGGATTCTGCCCTACCACTGGGTTGCTGCTTAGAACTGAACCAAGCCTTTAATGATTTATCTAATATAACATCAAAAAAAAAATTTAAATAATAATAGTAAAAATTTGTCTTACCCATACTTGCCTTCTATTGTGCTTTCTTCCTACCACTGCAGAGCTGTCATCAATATTTCTTTTTAAATCATGATTGCCTTTTTTTTTGACTTCATTTTTTCTTTTAAGTATACGTATATATATATAGAACAATCTTGCCCAATCGTTTGTATATTCACTCTATCTAGTACAATTGAATCACCAACCAAACCCCCCAATAATGAGTCCTTTCAATTCTCTCACCCTGACAACAAATTTATATGAGGAACTCTCAGCTATTCAAGAGACCCCAGGTGCCAGTTGCCAGTAGGCGAGATACTGATATATATATATATAAATGGTATTGGGTCTCACAATATGCATTGCAAATTATACAACAAAAATTTAAAAATTTCTCTTTTTTTTTTTTAACTATCAGCCACATAGTGTTTACATTCCAACTCTAGCATTTGCCTTGAGAATTTGTGTTATAAAACTTATAACTTAGACCAGAAATTTACTTTTCACCCTCACCTATATATATAATTGCTGATAAAATTTGAAATTAATTTTAGCTACTGCTTTTAATCACAATTGAACGCTCTTTTGTAATTAAAAAAAAATTATTATCGATATGCGTATATATATATAAATATTTCAAAAAAAATATTCCCTTCCTATTACATGCCGATTCCAGCATTTGCATTTAGAAATCCTTTAAAATTCTATAATTTAAACCAAATTTTACTTCTCACCCTCACATATATATATATAATTGATATAATGCGAAATTTATTGAGACAGTATTATCGATCTTAACATTTGCATTTAGAAATCTTTTTATAAATTCTATAATTTAAGCAAAAACTTTACTTTTCACCCTCATATATATAATTGACAAAATCTGAAATTAATTTAGCCACTGCCTTTAATAACAATTGAACGCTTCTCTGAGACAAAAGGAAAAATTTTATTATTGATACGCATATTATAAATATAAAAAAAATTATGCCTATTATAAATATATAAAAAAAAATTTCGACAAAATTCCCTTCATATACTAAAACACTGTTTAGAGTCGCGGAGAGATAATTGCATCTCATGCTCAAGCGTCCACACATGGAGAGAAAAATTATACGTACATAAAATTGAACTTTCAACATAAATCTATATGATTTGTGCGTTCATATCCATGAGAAGAATTTATATATCTATCTCTTTCTTTTCTCCCCCTTCCCTCAACATGCATTCAGTTCAGGGCCGTGGAGAAAATTAACGAAGCCCCACGTATGGGCGTTGATATCTTGGAAAAAATTTAAACTATAATACAGTCGTATTTGTTCATTCACACAACAAAATCCAGAGTTTTGGTAAATTATACCAAGACTGATCTTGATGAGGGATTGAGACCTCAAATCTGACCGCATCTCAGCTCCTTTACCAACACTCCCTGACTTACTACCCTATGAATGGCATATATGAAGTCACACTCTGAATCTCTTAATTCTCATGCCAACAATAGCAAAGGGTAGAGCAAGAGACTCTAGAAATAATTAACTAAACACACACACAACTTATGGCTGATTATATAATGCATACATTAATAAATATGGAAAGTGACTCAATACGAACAGAGTGAATAAGATAACATATATCAATATGTTTAAAATTATTTAATCTTGTCAAGACAACAATAACAATTAAGTGCACTGGATGTTGCACTCGCAGGTGGTATGGTGAATATATGAACTACAAGTTCTTCGATTTATTGCACTTAGTCATAATCATTTTATTATAGCATTTTATAAATTAATAATTGTTTCTACATCTATAATGATGCCTAAATTATGCTCTGCCATTCTTACTGGGTTTGCTAAGAGTTAAATCTTAAGAGAGGGTCAACTTTATATAATATATATCTAATATCATTATTACATAATGGGCAGTCAATGTGCTCTTTATGCAGATAGTATTATATAAAGTAGATCTGAGGTTCAGATCAATGCTGAACAAATAATGTAATGGCAGGCGAACTGGCACTTTGTAGCATAAACCGAGACTACGGCGCTACACAAATTACATCAGAGGTGCGGCTCGAATGTGCTTTTACTCATGAGATTCAGTAACAATTACTTGGCTCTCATGTACCGGACGCTTGCTATCTGTGAAGATTTAGTTTGGATGATCGAACAGCCTTAATATACGATGCTGGATACCAGTGTTCCAATTCTAAAAGAGATAATGGGATGGCCCTTAAAACCAGATGCCCATTCAAAGAGAGCTGTCCGAACTAGGAATAATAGGATGGCCCTTAAAACCAAATCCTATTTTAATAAGCATATAATAGCAAAGCGTAATACACCAAAGTGTTTCATAAAAACCCATTCACAATGCTTTCTAAATATCAATTATTAAGAGTTAATAAAGTAAGAAATCTATAGTTTCATTCTGCAAAACTACCATACGCCAGTTTGTAAATTAGCATACTTAAACTGTGCTAAAAAGGAACTTATTAAAATGATCTAGTTTACGAATTAACCTACATAGTCTATGATAATAAACTAAAGAGGGCTAAAGTATATTTAGGACTTAAAGTTGGCTAATTACTTATAATATGCTTTAAAATATCACTCATGTATTCAACTAAACAGACCTTTAATAAGCAAACCTGTATGAAATATTAAGCCAAAACATAGTAGCTTAACTAATATATATAAGAGTAGGTTTTCAGACCGGAGATTTAGAAGTATGCCAAAAGTAGCATGAATTAATTTACTTGAGAACAAAAGTGTCTCTTTACGTTTATAATAATTGGTAATCTCCGCTCTGAAGGCATAGCACAAATTAATAAATGCATTGTAATAAAATATATATATATATTGTAATGGAACGTCTTGCTGCATTCCATTTAATTAAAGAATGAGGCCCAAATTTAGGAAAGCCAAATATAATGGAATGTTCTTTTATGTCTCAAATGAAATAAACATATGCTTTGCAACAATAATCATTAGTTAACCAAGCCCCTAACTTTGATACACCAAATGTAATGAATATTAAACGAACATATTATGCTGACCACGTTGTAGTGTCCAAATGTAATGGAACATACTTTTACTCCATTATACCAATCATCAGTTAACTGGGACCAACAGTTTGTGGTGCCAAATGTAATGGACAATATATCATATAAACATATTATACCTCAAATGTAATGGAACATCAATATATGAGAAGAAAATAATGCTTCAAACATTGGTGATAAATGTAATGGATATATATAATCTAAATGAATCCAATTGTTGGAAAGCCTATTAATAGTTGTTGTTTAAATGAAGAAACAAAATTATCCCAGTTATATTTAAATAAATTGTTTATATACCCTTCCAACTAGCTATACATGAAATAAATCTAAAATCATACAGAGCAATGAGATCTATCATTATAATTTATTTTCAAGGTTGATGTGACTAACTAATCAAATATATATCAGAAACAAAGGGAATTCTATTAAATCCAATATACACATCTATTATGTAAATTTATGTATATCTAAACATATCAATGAATAACAATATGTGTAAGTGACCCAAAGACTAAACAATAAGTGAAATATGAAGTTATCCTCTATTAAATTGTGAATTCAATTAATTTCATAATGACTTTGGCACTAAAGAAAAATAATAATAAAATATTAATACACTTTCAAATAAATTACAAAGGCATTACTTATAAAACAAATAGTACATCCTTTATTTTATATTATGGTTTAATTTTAGGTAATATCAATGTTTTAAATACAAACCCAAATAATAAATATACATATATACTTGCAATAAGTATATATATTAAATAAATAAAGACATATCTGTGCTTAACAAGTAGGTATTAATATAAATACAAATCCATATTTATATTTTTCAGATATTTAAAATAATAAATAAAAAAATATTATATACAGCAAATATATATAAATTATTGTTTTGGTATGCATAAGAATCATTATATAAAGTTAAAAAAAAAAAAAAGAAATAAATTAATAATAAAACATTTTTTATAATAAACATTTGCGAATATAAATTTACTTATTAAAATATACATAACAACTCATATGCAACCCAAACTTATAAGCCATACTTTAAGATTTTAAATTACTTAAGTGTTAATTTTGGCACCTGTTAAACGTTTATTGCTGTTAGAAAACAAGATGCTTGAATTGAATATTTATAAAAACGTTATATTTTTATAATGAAAAATAAAAGTAAAAAAAAAATGAAATCGATCTCAAAAGTATATATATATAAACATATATATTAATAAAGTTTTTTTACTAGTTTCAAAGTTCACACGTCTATTTTCCTTCAAAATCAACTTATTCCATTGTTTTATTTCTTTATCCGTTTAATATTAGAATGCATTCTAGTGAAGGTGAGGAAATTATCACGTTAGAGAAATTGTCAATTCTTGGATATATGTATATTTTTATCCTTCTAAAATTTCTTTCCTTGAAAAATAAATAAATAAATTGAAGTGTTAAATCCAATATATTAATTTTAATTACCTCCAGATTATTATTAGATTGACCATTATAGATTCCAGATAGCTATGTCAAATTTGGCTTCAGACGCGATGAAATACATATATTGAAATTTTCTTAGTTGTCTCATTTTAAACTGCCTTGGAATAAATGAAAGAAAATGGTGCAGCCTCTTGGCTGCGATATATCCCTATTAGCCTGTCATAATTTATGTATTTACCATAGAAATCTATCTTATTCCGATATTCTGAAGAATGGTAATTTCAAAGAAATAAAGTACAACAAAATTTTATCCTTCAGTTGGTTTTATTACTATCTTAATAATAATAATAATGGCTTCTTTTTATTGTTGCTCCACGTGCTAGCAAATGCTGTTTTGAAAACCCTCGTTACACATGTTTTCTTTTAAACAATTAACATTAAAAAAAAATAAAATATCAAGCATATATATATAAAAAATATTAAATTGAAAATTTATTTGACAGCTTTAAAAATATACATAAATAATAATATTGCATTTTTTTAATAATCATTGCAAATAAAATAATTTTTTATATAATCAACAATTTATATGTCTTTATTTATTTATAATAATTAAATATTCATAACGATGTACCATCAACATATAAATAAAATAATAACTTCAAACAATAACTATACTTAATAACCATAAACAATAATAATACTTCATATATAAACATCAACTCAAAGAGATTTTTTTTTAATAACAAATGACAATTTTTTTAAAATATAGATAGACTTATCGATATTTACAATATATATAGGCATAAGCATAGACGAGAATAGATAAAATAATATAAGACATTCATTATCTTTTTACAGGTTGAATTTAAAAGACTTAAGAGAAATTTAGATTACGCAAGATTTACAATTTAGTTTTTTAAAGTTATTTTAAAATTACACAAATAGAAATACACTGATATAACATCGTTTAATGAGCTTTGCACATTAACTATATTTTACAGCTAGCTTTAGGAAAGATTTAGAATTGCTATAGCATTAGGTTAGCTTGGTTGAGGATTTGTTACCGGTTGTTCGACTATGAAGGCTTGCAGCTTGGCAGGATTACATTACACACACCCGGGCTGGTTCCTCGGCTGTTCTTTCTATATGCTATTTTTTCAAGTAGGCTGGGGGTTGAGTCTTCCATCTCCATAAACAGTTCTGCTACCGAGGAGGCTGCAATGATGGTTTCTAGCCACTGAATTCCATAGTAAAACTGGGCACACTGCCGGAATATAAGTCAACATGAGAGTAAATAAAATGGCAACTGTTTCACTTCAAACTGGGGGTTTTATATTTTCTTTCTCCCCCCCCCCTCTCACAAGCCATTAACATATTTGCAATCTTTAATTTTAAAACTTAATAAGTCACTAATTTTATCAAATACAAAAGACCTGGCTGGGTTTATTGCATGTGGACACTGTCAATGACGGTTAATGATTCTAACTTTATTTTATAAGATCCATAAAGTTCATTTCTCAGCTTAGTGCGAAGTAATTCTGAAGGATCCATAAACCTTGAATTTCTTTTTTTTTCCAAAGAGATCTAAGCTGCCAACATTTAGCATGCACATAAGAAAAACACTTTTGAGTTTAATTACTATATGCGAATACTAGCAATTTAATAAATTGAATAACTTCAAAGACAATTCGAAAATAATTTAGAAAACTTGCAATGTTTAGCAAACCAATTACATTACAATTACCTTTGCATATATACATAGGTATGTTCTCATATATATATGATGTCCACAGCTTAAGCCAAATTTATTAACTTCAAATCACAAAACTAATCTTTATATAAAATTGTAAATGGCATATACTTACTAATATCAATCAGATGTGTGCGTAGATATAATTACTTGCAAATAAAACATTTATACAATATTACAAATGCGTATACATTATAAATACAAACATTTAAAATAATCGATGTGTGCACATATACAATTACACATATATACGCATAAATATACACCTATATATTATATTAGCTAGTATACATCTATATACGTGCACCTCTAGGGTTTGAATTAGGAAAATGAACTACTATGATATATAGTTGGTGAAACTGTATGATGGCTAAATCATACTGTTTTAATAGTTTATAATATAATTTTCATTACCAAGTTTTTGCTGAGTTTTTAATCTTATTAGAATTGTCATATTATTAAACATTTTTTCTTTTCTAATTACCACATAAATATGGTACACATTCTATTGATTTATTGTTAAGATGACCAATTTTCATTCATGACCATATGAGATCAAACTAGCTTGATTGCGAAAACTTATTACTGCATCAAACTGCATACAACCTTTTGCTTTGGGCAAAAAAAAAGATTGGAGAAGTCTCTTTGCTCTATATATAGATGTTCAGAGTTAAGCAGTACTCATTTAATGTATGGATTTTTTTTAGACGGCTAACTAGTAACAAATATTATAAATGAACTTGAAAAGATTCCACTCAGGTGATAGATTAAATAGTAACTATTATGTCCTTTAGTGCTGCTACTTTTTATGAAGATTTGGTAGTCTTTAACTATAAGAATTGTAGTTTGTGTTTGACTACAATACCTAGCTTAGGAGTTGTTCCATTTCTGCAGCAGATAAACACAGCAATCACAAATGCTTTTCAATGTGACAGTGAAACTCTAATAATGTCTAGAATGATCAAATGCAACTGACTTTACTGTTGGATTTAGAAAAGATTTATTTTTAACATCACAAAACGTCCATTTTTTTAGCTTTAATTTTTTGATTGTTTAAAGAGATTCTTAGTTGAATATTCAGAAAGAACTTGGTTTGATGCATGTCTTAGGTTAAACTATATCTTTAATTAGTGGTAAGTCTGATGTACTTAATAGCTTTTTTTATATATATTTCTGTGAGACAATTTGTCTTCACATACCTAATTGAAGATATATGAAAGGCCAGGAATCCATTGTAAGCTATTAGACATTAATGTGCCAGTATAAGAAATAGATGCCAAAGTAAATAAGTAACAAAAAAGATTGCAAATATATATAGATACCTAATAAAATTACATGCAGTAAATTGCATATCAAATCATGGGAAACAAAAAAATTTAAGCAAATCTAAAAAGAACATAATAATAATTTTATCTGTTATATTTTCACTGTTTTAATTTAGAATATATATTTTCATTAACTATTTCTTACTGTATTTATTCATTAGATTGTTTTGCTCTTTGTTTCTCCAATAAATAATTTCAGTTATTAGTCATTCTATAATTATTCATGATATCATTGTATACATTATAATACTCTTATCTTGTTTAACAAATAAATATCTGTTTTAATATTTATAAGCAATAACCAGAAAAAAAATTACATCACAGTTTATTTTATTTTAAAGTTTTCTTTGTCTATTTTGGTTGAGAACTGATTCTTGAGTTTTTTTATCTTTACACGGATTGTTTTTAAAACAAAACGTTTTGTTGAATCTGAAAAGTAGGTTTTCTCAGTATTTTGTGGCATAGAAGCACTTTTTGTATATGCTTTATAATTTAGTAAACGAATTTTACTATGTATATTTTTTCATATCTAATGGGTTTTCCGAAATTCTCACCTTTAGTTTGTATGTAATACAAGTTGACTCATCTGATTTATGAATATAACAAAAATCAGGTTTATAAAATTTAAAAAAAAATTTTTTTTTTCAAACACATTGGCAGGGTATTTTGGGGAAATATCATGATAGCCCGTTTGTCTGCCCCCCCCCTCCAATTAATTACACAGTAACTAACACTACAACAGCACTTCTTAATGTGAAGCCATACATCCTAATAGTAAGATATTCTTGCAAAGGCTTAAAAACATGTTACAAGCTTTTAGAGGTAAAATAGGAAGAAAAAATAAAATCTTAATTTTTTTAACTTTTAAATCTTGTTACCTCTTCTTTGTTTATGCATTTCTGCACTATAGTCCTGATTGTAGTTCATAAGATGTACCAAAGATATGCCTAATTTATTATAAAAAGAATCTAATTTTACATAACTAACACTTAAAGGTGTCATGAAAATAATATGACTGAAGGGGGATCACATTTAGAAAAAGTTGCGAAAATACTGAAGACTTTTTTAATCCATTGTGAAGATTTTGGTTGATATTTTAAAATGTTTTGAAATACAAATCAAGAATCACAGCATTAAATAAGAATTTAAACAATATTATTAATATGATTAAAAGGAATATTGAATATAACTATGTCCATTCTGCAATGCAAATTAACTGAACAAAATATAATCAAACAAAATTATACAAATAAAATGTAAGATTTTTAAGTTTTTAAAAGTTTCAGGACTTTTTTTTTTTGTAATTTATGTATTTTATTTTATTTCTCTGCATTGAATATTATAATGTTTTAAAATTATAATTTTCGATTGAATTATTTTCAATACTTTTTATTGCTATTGTTTTTCTCTCCAATCAACTAGAAATATGTTAGGCTTTTTTTTTTAGAACCATGACGGCAAAAATTTTATTTTATTTTTTAATAATGTATAATGTTTGTAGAATACTTCTTTATGTTACCATTTCTCGATCTTTTAAAATATAAATTATCTAAAAATATTTGTGTATATACATACACACACATATATAAATTAGCAACTTACATTTTTTATATTTATGTTAATCTCTAATTTTACATCATTAAAATTCTAAAATTAGAGATTAATATAGTATGGAATTATAAATTGATTTTTTAAAAAAAGGAAGCTAATGATTCTTTTGTTCTATAGTTGATAAGAAAATTGATCATCAGAAGTGACTGAGATTGATCAGATGATCTCTAGATCCAATCTGCCACCCTACCACTGCTTTAAACAATTGAGTACTTACATTTACCTTTATATATATATATCATTAGTTTATTTGTAAACAAATATGGTTATATTACCTGCAGAAAATCTACAGAAAAAAAAACAAATTGGAGACAAGGAATAAAATAAGTTAAAAATGATTTATGCAATGATTGCACAAACCATACTTACATATTATGTATTTTTTATATATTAAGCAATTTATATTTCAAAAGTCATAGATATGTATTTATAAAGAAATCTTATTGTATTGTGTTATAAAAAGTTAAAATAATACTTATCATTATTGTTGTGAAAAAAATGCAAGCTATTCAAAATATTTGAGAGAAAAGCAGAAATAAATTATGGCATTGAAAATTATAAAATATAGAATTGTAGTTTTAAAACATGATATTTTCAAGAAATTATAAATATTATCCAAATTAAAATTATACCATTATATACACAATCTGATCAAAACAATCAAAAAGCAGATTAACAAAACAAAATTGATCAAATAAAATGCAAAAGGTCAGAAATCATTGTACAACTGTATATGTTTTACTATAACAATCAAAAATATGTTGCATGTGAATTTCAGTTGTTTTTAAATTGAATTTTTGATTTAAATGTTAGACATATATTAACTTCTAATTATGCAACATTTTGAAATAATTCGTGCTCAAGTTAAATAGATGTTATTTTATGTGATAGAGTAGTTCAAAATATATATGCAAGATGTTCATACCAAAGAAGATTTCTTTTTTATTACTAAAATGGTTTGCAGTAATTATCAGAGACTTCAGGATTGTTATTGTGTATAAATAAAACAGAATTTAGTAAAATTTCCATGTGAGTGGTAATGTAAGCCCATAGTCCATTTTGTTTCAAGTGTTAAAAGTAATATATATATATCGACATCCTTGCAAATAATATAGTCTTGTATAATCATGGTTTCAATTCAGAAATTAACTGTTATGTATTTATCATCTATCTTATTTCACAATAAGATCAATAGAGGGCATTTTAATGCTGTGATTTAGGAAATATAGAATCAATTAGAGTTAAAAATGGTATGGAACTAAGGCAAGAGTGTCTTATGTCACCTATTTTGTTTTTTTGTTATATTTGAGAGAAATGGAAAGGATAATAGAAAGATTGGGAAGAGGGGTAGAGATGCCATTTTGAAGAAAAATCCCAAAATAATGATGGTAAGAGCTGGGGAAAGAGAAGAAAAGGAATTTTTCTGGGGGGAGGGGGCTATAAAGTTAAATGTGGTGAATAGGTACAATTATTTGAGAATAGTCTTAAGTAACAAGAGGAATTGCTTAGATGAATGTGGAAAAAAATTGATAAATGAAGCAAAGAAAAGAAAGGGGCTGATAAAGAAATTACCACTATTTTCATTGATAAATATGATGTAGCAAGAATTGTATGGAAGGAAATAGCTATGGTAAGATGCATTATGTATTAGCAAAGGAGTGTTAGATTACTCAGAAAAAGTACAAAGACAAGTAAGAAGACATGCATTAGATGCAGATGTATGGACAACAAAGGAGGCAATTTAAGGGAAAATGTGATTGTCAAGTTTTTATATGAGAGATGCAAAAAGCAAAATGAAAATGTTCAGTAGATTGCAATTTATGGATGGTAAGAGAATAGCCAAAGTAGTATTTAATTGCATTATGAGTAAAGTGCAGGCAATAAGATGGGTGAGAAAGGTAATATCGTATGCAGAAGTTTGGATAAAGACTATGTGTGGGTGGGATGATTGTGTTAGGAGGATTCTTGATTGTTATAGTGGCAAAAAGTGGGATAGAAGAATAGATGCATTAATAAAAAAATAGGGAGCTGGAGAGATGAAAAACTAGTATGGAGAGTAAAAAGAACTCAAATATATATAAGTATATATAGAAATAAACAGAATATTGGATGTGAGTTAATTTATGATAATAGCAAGGAAAGTAGTACTGTTTAAGGCTTGAACAGGATTTAGCAACAAGAGAATATACACATAAATGGAAAAATGTGGGGGACTTAGTCTGCGGGTTTTGTAAGGAAGGCATGGAAAATATTAGACATTTGCTAATGGAATGTAAACACTTACAAGTATAAAGAGTATAAATAATGAAGTTGTGAGAGAATAAATATAGACCAAGCGATTATATGGAAAGAAGGTTCTTGGTCTTCATACTGGGGTTAGAAAAAGATAAGGGGGATACAAATATTGAGGCCAAGGAGTGGACAAAGATGATGTGGAAATGGGATAAAGCAGGATAAAGAAGAATATGCAAAAAACTTAGGATGGGGAATAGAAAGGGAAGTTAGGGTGGTTAACAGGTTTTTCTTGCGCATATTGGCTGAAAGATTCCTGACTTCAATAAAGGAGTAGCCATATCACATCACTACCTGAAATGTGATTTTAGTTATTGCTAAGATGTTAGGCAAATAAATGAAGAAAACAATATAGTAGTGTTGATGGGAACAAAGGAGAGGAATAGATAGGTAGGGATAGTGAAATTATTACTAAAATTTGATAAGGGAAAAATTTAAATTAAGTTTTGTGGAGTTAATTTGAGACTAAAATGTTTGCGTGAAAAAAAGAATCTTTTTATATAATAAATTTTATTATTAAATTTAGGGAAAAAAGATCAGATATATATGCAGAAAGATAAGAGTAATGATGTAATGTTAGAAATATATATGAAAAGAAATCTATATTGTAACCTTTGGCTTTGTCAATTAAGCTAACCTTTCAACTATTTTATGTATTTATAAAAAAAAATTGTAAAGGAAAATTTTTCATTAACTTCATTTTATTATAAGTTAACTTAATAAAGCTTTATAAGTATATGCCAAGTTATAAGTCCTAAACATTATTGAAATTTATTTTAATATTTTGCTATATTAATTTGAACTTGTCTATGATTGAAATAGTTTTAAATATTTAACCTAAAGATGTAGTTTTTTTATATAGCAAGAAATTAATACTCAAAAGTCAAGATTACTTTAATATAATCCTTTGGTATCTCAAATTTTAGTGTTTAAATAATCAGGAATAGTAATTAGGTCTAAAATTTTAATATCAGATGTTAATGTTGAATTTACTTACTTATAATAAAGCAATTTAGTTTAAATTAATTATCAGCAATAGTATATTCATAACTTAATCTCAATAGGATTAAATAGATAAAGGTAGAGTTAGATTAGTTAATTAAATGACAGAAAATTGATTTATTAGTTTTAAAAAAGTAGTTAATTTTCAATTGAAATAACTTCATTGTACATGTGTGTGAGTGTGCTTACATTTATTAATTTTAGCTTACTTTCTTATTTTATAATATTAGATATCATTTATCAATGCCCTTGATTTAATTAAAATATTAAATTAAATCTTAGTCACCTTCTTAATTTATTTATGTAATACAGCTTGGGGATAATTAAAAAAGAAAAAAAATTGATGTAATTTTTAAAATAAAAAAAATACCAATATTTATTTCATTGTATTTTATTTTATCATAATAATAATTTTAGTTTCATAATTATTTGAGACAGCACATGTTAATTAAAACATCTGAAAAAATATGTACTAAATGAGTTTCTATGTTTAGCTCAACTCCACAGATACAAAATTTGACCTTTGAACTATAAAACGGGAAGATTAATGAAGTAGTAAAAAGATGTTTTTCTATCAATCAAAAGGAGTGGCATGACTAGGTGTATAAAAAGTCCACACGTATAGAAAATTTTGAATCACTAAACTTTAGTAAGAAAACACATGCAAAGGAGAAAGAAATTTTAAAATTACTCAACTATAGAATTAATTATAATTATAATTTTTAAAATTATTTATTTTAAAGTAACATGTATCCTTAAAAAAACCTTTAAATTCAGGTACCAGAGTTTTAAACTGAAGTCATTGGAAATCCAAAAGTTAACACTATTTAAAAAAGGAAGAACAGCAAAGAATGAAAATGTCAAACAATTACTCGATCTTGGTTGCTAAAGTATATCTTTTTAATACTAGTACATCGTGGGAATTATGTATGACTTATCCTGAGCATGTAAGAACTCTTCATTCTTTTCTATCTCATAATTGTAATAAACTTTATTATAAACATAACATTCCTTATATCCTAGAAATAAAGTTATTGAAAGCTCATATTTTAGCAATATTTATAACAGCACGTTAATATTTTAAAATGCATCCTTTACTAGCTTATTTGAGAGAATAATAATTATCAAAGACTTAACATGTTTTATATTAGTCTTATTTTAAAAATACTTTTCAATATTCTGTGATAAACAATTTCCTTTGAATAAATTTATTTCTTAATAAATGAACTATGAATTCAAATGAATGAACTGTTTATGTTAAAAATTAAGGTAACATTTTTTTTTTTGTTATTGCTCTTAATAATTTTTGACGAGAAGAAAAATATTAAAAAGTCACTTGTTTTATAAGGAAATGTATTACAATTAAAAATTAGATGTCATTAATTTAACAAGATTTATTTATCACATTTTATGACTTATTATAATCCTCAAAATACGGATGTATAAACCTGCTTTCTCTATTTCTCTTTGATGAAAACCTGCTTAACTTTAGAAAGAAATACTTGATCTTGGACTTCTCTATTTGAATATAATTCTTAAAACATGTAAATGGAAAACCAGTTTAATGCTATAGTAGAAATTATTGAAACCTGACATATGTTTAAATATTTTTCAAAATTAAATTGCCGTTATTAATGTATTTCTATGTATTGATATTTAAGGAAATCTTATGGAATAATTTTCAATGCTGTGCATCTATTTTAAACTGCTTTACTGTCAACAAACAGAAATATCTACTTGTAAAATTGTTTTCTAGCAAATTATGAAGTCTCCATGAAGAACTTTAATACTTTTAAAAATTTTGTAAACTGTTATATTTCAGAATTATAACTTTGTGTATTTATAGCTTATTATTTGCTTGTTTTATGTATTCTTGTTTAATATATTTTATGCAGAAGTTCACATAATGTTGAGTGATATATTAATGCTATATAATGATTTTAGTATTATATCATTTTAAGAGTATTGATTTGTTCCCTGTTGTGAGTAATTTATCTATTTCAGTGAATACTTATATGTAAGCCATTAAAAGATTTATATTCTTATTTTATTAATTATTTTAGGCTATATTTTATTAAGTCAGATTTGACACTAAATAATTATCTTATAGGTTTTATACATCAATTAATAATTATTATGATTATTAACCTTTTCCCTGTCAAAAATTCTGGTTGGTCGAGTGAGTTAAAGCTCTAAACTTTTGATTGGTCAATTACAAAATAAGTAAAAATATATTTGTCTTTTAATATTATATTTGTTTTAGTTTACTTTCTAAAAAGCAAATTAATAATGTCAGATTATGGAAGTGAATAAAAGTTTTTTTCAAAAATACATTTCTATTTATAATTATAAAAATATTCTATAGCAGAGAACCTAAAAAGAATGTTCGTAACCTATTAGAAAATGCTGCATACACTCATTCGTTTCTTTCACAATTTATGTTCATGTAAAAGTAAAGAATTTTTACTAAAATCTTAACTATTCTTTTAAAATAATTATATTTTTAGCATATTTTATCAAAATAATTTATATGAAAAAAAATACTCTAAAAATATTTCTTTTTGTTTTGAAAATCAAAACAAAGAACTTGGAGCTATCAAAATTGTTGACAAGCACTTTCTTTTGTTCAAAATGAGAAACATCCAATCAGCGCTTTGGAAAGTCCGCCTTCTCCCATTGTTCTAGCTTCAAATTTAAATATTGATTTTTTTACTTGTAAAATAATTCTAGAGGGTGGCATCTTGCAGTACTTTTTAAGATTTAAAATGAGCATAAATTCGCTACGATAACATAAATTGCCAGTTTTAGAGCAAGTTAAAGCCGATTATGATTATAGTCAGAGTAGCCAGTCATATGGTTAAGAGATTAGAATTAGTTTCTCTTTTGTGTATTGTTATAAGCTTATCTTGCCAATTTATATTTCCAAGAGACATGAGTCTTTATCTCTCTCTTTTGATGATATTGCTTTAGATAACCAATATATTTTATAAAGAGATGTTAGCCTGGTCTCTTATCAATGATATTTTCATTGAGTGGTATGTATCGTTATATATCATGCTTGTATAAATGCTTTGTTTGAGGCAACCCTTATTGTTTCTAGTATTTGTGATGGTCTATTCCCACTTTTTTCATATGTTTAGAGATAAAGTCCTAGCATATTTATTTGCCCTCAGAATGTAGGTGTGTATTTTGGGTTTGTGCCATCATTAGGTTCGTTGCCTTGTTAATCTTTTCCCCTTGGAAGTATCATATTTTTGTATTGTAACTATGTATAGTGTATTATATATCTTTATTTTTATGGCACTTGATATGGTTGTTTGTTTTTGAAATGTGTCATCTTTTCTTCAGGAACACTTTTGACTACTCTTAAATGTAGATAAAGATGGTCCTGATATATAAATGTGTTCTGCTGTGCCTTGCCAGCATTATAGAATAAAACTGATAATTACTTTATTCAAATTTTCAAAATTGTATTTCTTAGCATAAATAAACAATATACATCAACATCATCCAATAGCAAGTCATCATTGAATTGGTAAGACATGACTAATATTTAGATTTAATCATTGTTTGGGGCAATGTTATGGTGTGTGATTGTATGCAAATGTAGAATTTCTTGAAATAATTCATAGGTTAAATAAAAGCTTCATCAATTAGAAAGCTATAGAATTATTAAAATAATGCATAAGTTAACAAAATTTTTGTAAGTTTTATAGAGTTTTTGAAATAATGTTTATGTTAATAAAAACTTTATCGTGCAGGATAGTATAAAACTTGTGTAATAATGCTTATGTTAATAAAACTTTATCATTTAGGAAAGTATAGAAGTTTTTGTAATAGTAATACCAATAACAATTTAAGTTTTATTAGTTAAGAAAGGTGAAACTTCTTGTAACAATATCTGTTCATGAGGTGTACATTGGTCCACAAAAATAAACAATGGTTGGTGAACATTTCATTTATTAAATTTATATATATATAAATTTAACCTATAAACTTTGAAAGTGTATTTTTTTAATGGGGCAAAATGCATTGTATTATAATTAAACAGTGCTCTTAAATTTTGTAGATTTCCTACAGTGTTATTGTTATTAAGTTGTAAATAAATATTATATTTTATTGTTAAATCTTGTTTTAGAGTCTCAATAGTATAATCATTTATATGGAAATCTAAATATTGTATAATTCATGGAGCAATTATATTTCATTCTAATTATTCAAGGTACATTTACATAAATTATACTGATGTTGAGAATGCATCTAAGGAATAAAATATTTATTCTTTTCTTAGGATTTTATTGATCACTATAATTTAACTTCAATTATTTAAAATAAGACTGCTCTTGTAATAGAATATTATCTGCTTCATTTAAAAAATATTGGTTTAGCTTATTAATGGAATATTCTGAGTGGCCATAAAATTCTTTTTCCACTATTGGTATTCAATCGTTATCCTAGGAGACTGTTATATTATTCAAAATTAAGAATTTTTATGCATCTTATTTTAATTAAAATATTTTTTTATTAAAATTCATTAGTATTACTGTATAGTAGATAGACATTATCTTTAAAATAAGTGTTTATCTTCTCACACCTTTCACTCTGATAACCCATTCATTTAAGATTAACAACTTACAAATAAAATAAAAGATTGAGGAATTTAAAACTAAAAATATTTATAATGAACCCTGAGATCTTAATATCATAATACAATAATAAGAAGAAACTATATTTTATGTAAAAGAAATTATTGTGAAAAGAAAAACAAAATGGCACAAATAGACAAATAAGATTATTATTAACATGATTATTTTTATCTAAATCTGGAACTGTGGATTTCATCATGGTAATAAAATGTTGGAATAATAGTTGTGAGATGTATGATTATATATTGAAGGGAGATAATAAAAGAAATTTTATTATGAGAAAGAGATATTTTAACCTAACTAATCTGTGGTGTATGCTGTAAATATTAAGAGCTTTTGTAGTTTGTAAGAGTGAGTTGAGGATTTTTCTCCTCTTAAAATTTATTTTAATTATAATTAGAGTATTTATAATGTTTATTAATTATTATCATTGTCATTATTACCTATATGGCTCTTTTTATTATTGGTATAGAGAACCCTGAGCTTAGCCCGATGTTTGTTGTTGTTTAGTTTATCGTTTCCTTTTTTTTTGGTTATATTTAATGACATCAATAAGATAAAAATGTTTGTAAAAATAGAATTATGAAAGATGCAAGGGCAATTAAAAAATAAGGTCTAAGTGTATTAATATAAAACTTAATTTTATAAAATCAAGGAGGTAGAGATATAAATAAATGGAATAGTTTGAGATTTTTGTAAGAGAAAAATTAGATTAATTAGCAGTTTTTGATTTGTAATTGTAAGGAAAAAGAAGAATACATCTTCAGAAATGCAATTTGAAGGGATTAAATAGATATTATGAGGTTTAAAAATGAGTAATATATGAATAATTGTTAAGGAGAGCATCTTAGAAAGAAATGATAAAGAACATATATGGATTAGTTCAAAATTAGATAAAGAGAAATAAATGAATGTGTAGCTAATGTAAATGGGGCGTATATGAAAAGGTTGATTGAGAACATTTGGCAATATTTATTTTAGCGATATAAATGAATTTAGAAAAAATAATTATGAAATATTGATTATAAAAAATTGAGAATATGGACAGAGCTTTATTAAAAAGGAACTATAAGAAATTTGATTGGCAATTAAGTAAATAAGAGTTTACATCATCAAGGTAGAATCTGAAGTATACTGAATAAATAAATTAAAAAATTAAACTGTTCAATGAAAAAGAAAAATGATATAGTAATGATTATAATTTTATGTTAGTAGAATTAAAGATATCTGAAGGAGTAAGTAATGAAATTTGTGGAAATGTTGATAGGGATGTAAGGGAAATAAACAATGAAGTTATATTGAACAGATTTAATTAGTATCTTGGAAGCAATTATGAAAGATAATGATTTTAAAAGTTATGTAAGTGGATAGATATGGTGAAGAAGTTTACAAATGAGTCCTTATTTAGAACTAATAAGAATAATAAGAGAAAATACCAGCAGAAAAGAAAGAAAGCATATTGAAATTATAAATAAGCTGTTAAGAAGCAAATTGGAGGAAAGGAGATTAAAAACTAGATGAAATAGCTAGTAAAAGAAAAAATAGAGTTATGACAGAAGTGGAGTAAATGTAAGCATAATAAGTAGTTGTAGGAAATTAACAATGGTGGGAAGGTTGTGAAAAATTTTGGGAGATGCATGAAGTAGAGAAGTAAGAAAGAGATGGTTATTATATTATTAATTGCAAAGTGAAGCGAATGTGAAAATAGAGAAGGAATTGAAAAAACATTTCATGAATTTGTAATAAAAATTTTGGGTAATGGTAGTGCTTAATTTATGAAAAGATAGAGTGATGATTGCAGAATTGAATAAAACTATAGATAGATTGAAAAAAGAAAAAGCAAGAAAATTAGATGATATAGCAACTGAAATGTTCAAGGTTTAATATGAGAAAGTTTTTATAAAATTATAGTAGATGAAAGGGAAAATAATTTAGTTGTTAACTAGGGTATATGAAGTAAAAAAACAAGGATTTTATTTCAATTACTTTTATAGTTTAAGAATTATTAATATTATTTTATTGGATAACATTATGACCTAGATGTGGGAAATTTGTAATGAATTTCATTCAGGAAAGCTAAAGAATAATTTTATTGATTGTATTTTTAAATAAAAAAAGACTGTAATAGTATGGATAGAAATAGATTGTGGAAAAGTCATGAAAATGTGGGAATAGATTTAGAATTGTTAAGAGATTAAGAATATTTACAAGGATATTTTTTTACACGTCTTACATGGAAAATATAGAATCAGTAGAAGTTAAAACCTTTATTTGTTTGGTATTTAAAAGAATTAAATAAAAAAATAGTGATCAAGAGATTATTATAATTATGTATGTGAATGACATGGCTTTATATATATATATAACGTAGAAATATGAAGTTATTAGAGAAATGTATGTGGAAAGCAGGACAAAAAATAAAATTTTAAGTCAATGAAGAAAAATCTTAAGATTCTAGTATTTTATATGAAGGATGATAAATGGGAGATATTTGTCTTAAAAAATATATAAGGGTATAGATATTGAAGTATTTTGTAAAATGAAAAAAGAAATTATACAAATAGTTGAAAATTAAAATTTCAGGGGAAAAACTGAATACGATTGATTAAATTTATGGTATATTTCTAAAATGTAGAATTATTTGAAAGAAGTGATAGTGGCTTGTTTTAACATTTGGAAATGATACAGTTTATTTTAGCCAAGGAATTAAATTTTTAAGTGATTGACTATGAATTGTGGAGAGCAAATGGGGTTATTAAAGTTGTAATGGGACTTGGAAAGTTTTAATATATGAATAAAAATAGATTAGTAAAAATAGTGTTTAACAGAATTATGTAAAGAGGTCAACATCATTTTGGATAATACAGGTATCGTAAATTCTAGAAAATTTTGCAAACGTCATTCAGGCATAATAAAATAATTTAAAGTGATCGCGTAACAACTTCATGCTCTCATTCCCAAATGCTTAAGATTTGCCATACATAAATGTTTGGGTTGAAGGGATAGATGGATTCATTCTATCTTTTCACAAAGACTTTATCTTGTGTTTGGAAGTGAGAGTATTCATTTATAGTTAAAAATCCACAAAGCGCATGTGCATTAGCTTAATGGCTGATTATTACTATTACAATTTATAAAAACATAGCCTATATAAAATAAATATCTCATTACTTAGTATTTGTTGAAGTTCATAACAGCAATAGGCCATAAATAGATTAGTTATATGCTCAAATTACGTTTCAATAGATGTCTGGAATGGCTTTAATTGCAAGATTTTGTAAATTGCGGTCTAATGGAGACTTAGAAATGCTGAAAATTTTAGATATTTTTTATTTACTTGATTTGTGTTTGTTGGTTTGTATTTAGGAAGAATTTTAATTTTTCCAAGTACACAGACCAGTTTTCTAGGCAATTTGAACCAAGTATTTCCCACAAATCCACTTTTGTAATTGTAATAATGACTGGCTTTTCATTTCTGATCGAAATTTTGATTAAACAATGTGAAGTTTTGTGAAAAGGACTACATTATCTTTTTTTTAAAAATACTAGTGGTCAATTTTTTTTTCTTCAATTCTCTGTCAGGCTTGCCAGTTTTTATTAGATGTACTACTGGTAATCTACCACATAAATTTTGACTGCATTTACTGTTTTATTTAAAGACAGACAGATGAGTATTGGACATTTACGTCTGGCATATAAGATGTTGAAAAAGGATTCATGAAAAATAATATGGAAAAGAGGAGAAATATAAAATGAAAGGGAACAAAAGAGATAATTTTTGTTGTTGTTGTTGTTGTTTATATTAAAATGATATTAGAGAAGGAAAAAAAAGAAATATATCAATGTTAAGAAAATGATTTGATGTTTTCATTTGGAAGATTTGAGGGGGGAAAGGTAGAAACAGATTTTTTTTTTTGGGGGGGGGGAATTAACAGTTTCAGAAGATAGGATTATTTAACATGGCTAATAGAATCCTTGGGGATATTGTTTAAACGCAGAATTTTTTTCATTTAAGTAGAAGTTACTTTTACATCGTAATTATCACACATATATTAAACATACACACAGCACATGTATATATACAGCCATTCTTACTTGTTTATATATTTATTTTATTAGTAAAGTATTTATTTTATGTTAATTTTTGTTAAAAACATACACTTATATTAGATTATACATTAAATGCTAATACTGAACTTTATCTGTTATATATTATACAATTTTTTGATATAAAGAACAACTTTTTGCTATTTGCTTAATGTATTTCTTTCATTTCAGGATGTTAGATGAATTTAGCCATGAAATGGATAATACAGAATCAAGGTTAGATAATGTATCTAAAAAATTAGCAAAAGTCCTCCATATGTCTAATGGTAAGAAGTCTTTCTAACATTAAACAAAAGTTTACTCAATTAAATTACTTTTTTATTATTATTATGAAAAGCATTAATAAGAATTTTAAAAAAAAAAATTAATCTGAAAGCTTGGTAATTTAATTTAATAAATGACTATGTTTATCGTAGTGACTAATATTTAAAGGAGAAAGATTAATAAAGTAAATTTTTAAATATGTGTGTGTGTGGTTTTATATATATGCTTGGATTTGAATCGTAGCAGAACAAAACTTGAAACTTTTTCAAGTTTTAATAAGGAAGCTAGCTTATAGATAATCCACTAATTATCTAATATTATTAGTAAATAGATGTCTATCTTAGCTAGAGGAAAAATGAGGATGGAAAGTCCCTCAAACCTCACCATCTGCAATTTGAAACGTCTGATCAGTTCTCACTATTCCTCTATGGACATCTGTTGAATAATACTTTACCCTGTAGTGAATATTTAAAGATTGCTTTACCTATGTTTAACTATATGTATATATGATTATTAACTTTAATTTGTTGAAATATACATATTTGATTATCTTGTGATTATAAATAAATGTAGTAATGTTCTAATATTTAGGTATTTTCATTGCATCTTTACTTTGTCAAAGATAGGACTATTAGGATCAGGTAGGCCAAAACGTAAAGATGAATTTAGTTATGCACTGATTTTACAAGTTAGATATTGAGATATGACTGGTTCCTCATTATTCATAGAATATTTGCAATATGAAAAATTAAAAATGTCCTCATTATAGATGGATCATATGAAAAATGGAAAAGTTCTAAAAACATTCTAGAATTAAAAACTTGAAATGTTAAAGGAATAAGTGGGAAATTTTAAAAAATGAAAATAATATTAATAAAGGCTAAGAAACTTCATATATCATTTTTATCAGAACATATAAAAAAATTTTTTTATTTATCTATATAACTTGTAGTTTGTTTTTTTTTTTTTTGGTTGTGTTCTGATCTATCCTGTCAGCCACCTGATGGTGTTGATGCTAACCAAAAACATATTAATATAACGTTCCTGGGCTAGCGATTCTCTATTAATATTGACTTTTTTTTTTTTTGTTTACAAATTTTACTTTCTTTCGTTTCTAAATTATTTTTCCCAAATAATATTTTTGACAAGAGGATAATAATAGTTGTTTTTTAATTTTTATTGACAAGAGGGTCTTTTTTGCTGTATGTTCAAATATTAATTTGGGTTTTTTAAATAGTATTATTGTTTTTTAAAATTTGATTAACAAAATTCAAGGGAGAACGGGTTTTTTTATGTATCTTTAAATAATAATTTATGTTACTTTTATTGGTTTACATTTGATTGACAACAATTAGTGGGAGGGGTGTTTTTGTGTATAATTAAATAATAATTTACGTTACTTTTATTTTACATTTGATTGACAACCAATTTTACTTTCTTTCGTTTATAAATTATTTTTTCCAAATAATATTTTTGACAATGGAACAATAATAGTTGTTTCTTAATTTTTATTGACAAGAGAGTCTTTTTTGGTGTACGTTCAGTTCAAATAGTAATTTGGGTTATATTTAAATAATAATTTACCTTACTTTTTATTAGTTTACATTTGATTGACAATAATTAGTGGGAGGGGTGTTTTTGTGTATGTTTAAATAATAATTTACGTTACTTTTATTTTACATTTGATTGACAACAATTATTGGGAGAAGGGTTTTTTGTGTATGTTTAAATAAAAATTTAAGTTACTTTTATTTTACATTTGATTGACAACACCAATTTTACTTTCTTTCGTTTATAAATTATTTTTCCCAAATAATATTTTTGACAATGGGACAATAATAGTTGCTTTTTAATTTTTATTGACAAGAGGGTCTTTTTTGGTGTACGTTCAAATAGTAATTTGGGTTATGTTTAAATAATAATTTACGTTACTTTTATTGGTTTACATTTGATTGACAATAATTAGTAGGAGGGGTGTTTTTGTGTATGTTTAAATAATAATTTACGTTACTTTTATTTTACATTTGATTGACAACAATTATTGGGAGAAGGGGTGTATGTTTAAATAAAAATTTAAGTTACTTTTATTTTACATTTGACGAAGGCCATTTGGAATCCCTCAAACAAGTTGCCCTTTACGAAGTGAACATTTCCGTCGGCAAGAACTAGACTTACAAATGAAAGTCCAAAGATGTTTATAGACCTCAAGTCGCATATATTTGCCACACAAACATCTCTTTTCTTTTAGCAGAATGTTTTTCTTCTGTAGAAATGTTACAGCTCCGGCTTCCGTGTCTGGCAATTCCCATATTTTCAAGTTTTCTGTGTTCGAATTAGCCATATTCTTGGTCTCGGAAAATTACTCGCTAAAACGTGACTTAAAGCATGATCATCAAAAAAATTGCGCTACCCCGCCCTAATAGATAATTTAGGAGGCTTACAGCTTTTTGAGGAACAATCATGACACTGTTAAAAGGTAACAGTACATCAATTCATATGGAAAAAAAGGCCCTAATGAAAATTTAAATCATTTTGACACGATGAACTTAACACACCCTCGTACGATACTGTTACATAAAATACATAACACAGCATTATGATATAGTGCATAACACAAACAATTACAGCATTTTCCTCTGCTTTTAGCATAGGAAAAAGCCACAGCGTTAGCCGCCAGCTGAGTTAACACTTTTTCTAGGTCTTATCGTAGAAAGAAGGCTTAACTCCAAGTTAACACTCTTTTTAGATTTTATCATGGAAGAGAATGCTTAACTCCGAGTTAACACTCTTTCTAGGATTTATTGTAGAAAGAAGGCTTAAATGCTTGGGTGCGGCCACGGAAACAGCATATTTCTAGAAATTAATCTAGAAATAGCGCTATCCCGCGGCTGACATGATAGATCAGAATACAACCGTTTTTTTTTTGTAAAATCTTTTGATATCTAGGTTTGTCAACCCATTATCACTTTATCTCACATAAGTATAAGTTATATTTGTTCTCTCATTTTTATTTCAATCCTTTCTTGTTAATCTTGATCTTTATTTTTCAGCTAACAATAGCTGAGTTGGCAGTGGATTGGCTAACCAAAATAAAATTCTAAACTTGCTTTTGATTTGAAAAAAATCTTCAATGTTCACCCAACCAAGGCTTGAATATCTAATCATGATTTTGAAAGATTGCTTGCATTATGAAGGTTTTTAATTTATATACATGAAAAAGAAAGTATCATAATATGGTATTTGCCGATAATCAATTTGTAATAACTGTCTTTATAGATGATATGCAGTATATCTTGTGGAAACATTGTATGATAATCTTTTTATAGGAGATTGAAAAGAAATAACTTTAGTTATAATCAACAAAGCACTGATAATCAAGAGAAAAATATAAAAATGATAGAAAGAACGATAAATTGAACATTTTGATATTGGTCAAAAATATTTTACTGCAGATGTTTTATTGAAATCTATGATGACTACAATGAATAAATGGAAACTGAAGGTTATATTTATAGATATTGGCAATAGATGATAGATGTATGTGAATATTACAGAGTTACAAATTATGATATTAAACTATAAAAAAAATACTTTTTTACAGCTATTTACAAAAAAATGATAATAAATTATCAAGATAAACGTAAGAGTTAGAAATTGAAAAGAAAAATAATCAAGAAATAGTAGGTGTAAAAAATACAAAAAATTGATGTTAAAAATAAGAGAAAAATGAGAATTTTAGACATTAGGAAATGTTTTAATCAATATAAAGATAATTAAATTGTTTTAAAAGCTAAATTATGAAAACATTTAAATAAACTTAAAAGAGCAAATATTAGTAAGAAGTAAGATAGCCTAAACTAGGTGTTTTTTAAAGATAATTTTTTTATATACAGCCCCAGACAGAGCTGAATTGGTTCTCCAAATGTTCATAAATCAACAATCTTACATAAAAAATAAGCAATTATAATGATTTTCTATGAAAAAAATTTGATGTTAAAATATATAAAAAATGTTAAAAGCCCAATAAAAAAAATAAAAAACAAAGCTTAAAATTGAAAAAAAAAAAAAGATCATTAATGAAGAAACATTTTACCAAGCATATTATTAATAATAATAAAAATAATAATTTGCGTATAAATATAGTATATAATAAAATCATTTCAATTACTGTGATTTTAAAAAAAAAATATGGTAATTTTAACATTTATGGTAGCCATTTTCAATTTATTATGTCAGACAAGATTGATATTCTTTTGAATTCATTCTATTAAAATGAAGCATGTAGAAAAAAAAGACTTAATATGATGTTCATTTTAAAATTTATTGTTAGTGTGCTTTGTGTTATTGTTATCAATGATTTTTTGTTTATTTGTTTTTGTATTCATCTAACTAACAAAACATTGAATGTTTTTGAAGTTTTGTTAAAAAAAATAAATCTGTAGTCTGTTATTTATTTATTTTTACATAAATTCAACCTAAATTAAGGTTGAAATTAGATAAAAAAAAATGTAATGTACAATTGATTGCTTAATAATGTGGTTTAAATCCCCCCCCCCCCCCAATATTATTTGCATTTATGGTGATAAGCATTTTTGCCTAGGAAAATTAAAATTTTTATAGTTACAAAAATATCAGAAATTAATCAAATATTTTTTTCCAAGATATGTGTACATTTTTTAATTTATTTTCAATGTAATTTAATTTTGTATATGCTGAATAAAATTTGTATTTTTTTTTTTTTTTTGGCCAATAAAAATGTATTAGAAATCCTACTTTCAAACTGCAGTATGATTATACTGATCAAAATTATGCAATTAAGTTATGTTTACTATTTATTATAATTACAATTTATTACTGTATATCATCTAAAGACTTTATTTGGGGGGGATGAATTGCTTTGATGATATTAATAATTTTATAAAATGGACACCATTTTAAAAAATTCTTCCAAAAAAAGTTCAAAAAAATTAATAGAAATCACTGTAGCAAATAATCGATTGCTAATCAAAATGTCAGGAATAAAGTGATTGTGATCTCTATGGTGAATTCTCATACGAAATGTCCATATACTTCAGGAGCTGCGTTTATTTATGGAAATGTAAAACCTATTTTTTTATTAATGTTATTTTGATTTTATCTTATTAATAATAGGACTAAATTTGTCAAACTTAATTATAGTAATCATTTATGAGATTATCAAGTGGTTGAAATTATTCTGAGATTTGATTTTCTGTTACTTTACAATTATGTAACTTAATGAAAGAAAAAAAACCACATACATATTTATATTAGTGTTTACAAGCCTAGATCTTCAAATTTATTTGTTAATATTAGTTACTGTATTATAAGATTTTACTTTCTATTGTTTATTCTGATAATTATTTTTAAAATTATATATAAGGTAAAATTATGACAATACTTTTTTTGTATATATTGAATTTTGGGAATAGCTATTAGAGAAGTCTTTACTTCAGTTCTATTTAAAAAATTTTTCCATCTTATTAAAAATTCCGAAAGTAATTTTGATCACAAATTTAGTACAGTTTGATTGTCACAATTATTTTTTTTAAAAAAATTGGAAACATGTGGATTTAATATGTATTGGAAAATAATAAATAAAATAATTCTGTATAATACAATACTTAGTTTATAAATATTGGCTAATAGTGTAAATAAGCATGTGCTACTAGATATATTGTAATTAGACACAGTATATGGGTAAGAGAACAAATAGATGTTACTGACTTCATTGAAAAAATTAAAAGACTGAAGTGGAGTTGAGCTGGACATATTGCTAGAAGAGATGATAATAGATGGACAATTGAAATCTTAAACTGGATTCCAAGAGATTGTAAAAGACCCAGAAAGAGACCACATGTGAGATAGATGGATAAAATAAAGTGTGCAGGGGTGATGTGGCGAAGAAAAACTAAAAATCGGAAAAGATGGATTGAACTTGGAGAGACCTTCATCCTGCAGTGGATTGATACTGGTTGATGATGATGATGTAATATAAAGCATGACAGTCTATTTTTTGTTTTTATTTACTTAAATTATTTAATTAGGATTAATAAAAGTAAATAAAACAACCTTTAACATCCAATGCAAGCCAAAAGTTCCTTCAACAGACCCTCACATATCTATATTTGGATATTTATCAAAGTAAATTATAAATGAAACAGGTACTTTTGTAGAAGCTGTATGATGGAAGCTCACCAGCAATGTTTGTTTTAGTTGTCCATTTACAGGAGTGTCAAAAATATCTTGCAAACAGTATAGCTGACTGTAAGCTATTATATTTCAGATTATTTTTTTAATATGATTCTTAAAAAAAAAAAAAAAACTCAAAATTACAAGTAATCATAATTAAAAGAAATTTAATATAAATAAAAAATGAAAAAGCTAGTCAAAGAAAGTATAGCAAAAGTGTATTACAAACATGGAATCTTCATGTTGATGGCAGAAGTCCTTAATGGCATGCATCATGGCCACAAACAAATTCTTCTAAATAGGAATTGATGTGTTGTCTCGCAGTTCCTTTATGCTTTTTGTTTCTTCTGACATCAGAAGATCCCAAATTTTAATCACTTCCATAAACAAAACAAGTAAAGTAAAAGCTCAAAAATAATATTACACTAAATATAATAAAATGTCACCAAATAATGACAACAATATCCACGTGTTTGCATTCATACACTATCATATACATAAAAAAAAAATTATTTATATATTGTGAAATGGAATTTATAAGCCATTTAGTAATATTTTTTAAAGGTAACAGTAACTTATAATTCATTTTCTTAATATTGTTTAATTTTAATAAATAACACATGTTCGGTAAAATATTTTTGAGAAAATAAATATAAACAAATAATTGAGGCCCCTGAAAATGGGTACTTAAAAAAAACACTGATGGCAAACTTCCATCATACAACTTCTACAAAAGTACCATGAAATGTATTTTTTATGTGTCTGTGATATGAATCAAGATAAATGTTAGTGGAAAGGATGAATCCAAAATACACAAAATTTAGCTTGTTTAAAAAATCCACAAAGGTCCATGTTTATAAATCAATGATCATGGATATTACAGTAAAATAAATTTGTTAATAATCAGTTGGAAAATAATAGTATTTAGTTGCTAATCATAAGCACTTATTTTTTAAACTTAATCATTGTGTAATTGATTTTTTTAATTTTTCAAAACATTAAAATCAGCTCTTTATCTTTTGCCATCTATAGCAACCTTGAGTAATCGGTGATTACCAGATGGTAGTGCATTTAAATTTTTTCCCCTTCTAGGTAATGAGGATTTGGGATTCAAAATTGGAAATGCATCTAGCAATATCTTTTAATTTCATTTTATTATTCTAGCTACTGAAATTTAACACATCCTAAAGTTCTCAATTCATTCTAACTTGCTTGAACAATTAGAATTAGCATTATCCAGCTTTGAATCCAATCTCATTGATAAAGGCAAAAATCGAAAACTGATCTGGGATGGAATTTTAAATGCACTATTCTTTGATAATCACTGATTACTCGAGCTTAATATAGATGGTAATAGAATGAAGAACTGCTTTGTTTATCACATATTGTATTATTAACATCCTTGGCCAGTTTGAAGGCAACTGGGTTGACTAAAATATATAATTATTGATTCAGTAAGATCTATATGGTTGTGCAAACAATCTTGGATTCAAAACCTTAAGATGTATCGAATTTAAGGCATTTAGCTTGAAAAGTAAAATGGAGTTAAAGACGATTGCTAGATGCACAGCTGCATAACTTTCAGTTTTGAATCACATTTGCTCATTTATAAAGACAGAAACCAGATATCTTTCTAGGGATAATGATTTAAATTCACTATTATCTGTTAATCACTGATTATTCAAACTTAGTATACATGTTACTAGAGTAAAAAAACTGCTTGTTTATCACATATTGTATGAGCTACAGAATCAAATGATTTGTTATAATATTTCACGTAAATAAAATTGCTGTGAAAAAATTATTATTGTTGTTGACATCGTTGTCATCTTTTAAGATTAATTTATCTTAATTATAAGAATAATTCAAGCTCTCTATCATTAAACGCCAGTTGAAATATGAAAATTTGACAGGTAGCTAAGAATATAATTTGTCAGTATATGAAGACTTTGCTATTCTTAAGCAAGACAGTAAAAAAGGAAGTAAAACTATAAAAATCCATACCTACTAGCAATTGTTTGCTCTTTGGAGAGTAGGTATTTGCTCTACTTGGGCAATTTAAAATTGTTTTACTTTTTTAATTCAAATTACGTTAGCTTTAAAAAGAGCAGTTACTGTTTACCCTGCTCTAGAACCATTTATGGTAATCTTGAATAACTAGTGGACCCTAGGTATTAGAGGATAAATTATATGATCTTAGTTAGTGATAACTTTTAAATGTTGTTATTAATTTTTTTTTCTTTCGTTTATTTGTAGACAGACGTCAGTGGATTGCAATTGTAGTGCTGACAGCGATCATGGTCATTGTTATTATTTTATTTTTTACTATTTAACCACTTTAAGATCAGCTTGACAAAGCAGATGAAATCATTACAGATTGGGCAGCTAAGGGATTGTTCACAGCCGTTATTGACAGAATTGAGAAAGCTTCAAATATGAGCTGTCTCATTTTTCTACACGTATACTTATCAAGACACTGGAGAGAACTACTACTTGAGGAAATCAGATTTACTTTCACATTATATAATAATAGAGAAATTAGAATTTATTACCATTAAATCTTCCAGAAATCTAATATATAATGGAATTGGAAAAAAAAGTGACATGTTTTGATTCTTTTAATTACTATTTTTTATTTTTTTTTAAATATTGGTATTGATTATTTATTATTCATTTATAATCTGTAACTACTAATGGTTTGTTAATATTTTTGTGAAATGAATTTCTCAAAAAAAAAATGCACAAAATATATTAATTTTTATTCAGTCTACTTAAATATACAGATTGTTTGGTGCATTCAAAAAATTACCTTGGTGCTATGAATCAAAGAAAATAAACCACCAGTTAATCCTAGTCATATATTCTTATTTAATTCAAAAGATCTTATGAAATATTATATAGCATCAAAATGATTTATTAAAGTCCTGAAAAGACTGCTCATATATTATGCAAACTATTATTTTTCATTAAAATATTTTTAAAAAAAAAAAATTGTATTCTGATTTTATTTTTGTGAATATCGTTATTAAATAACTTTTTGCTTATATTTACATAGTGAGGTCTGAAATAAATTTTTACAAAATATTTTTTTCTTCTCAATAAAGATATTTCAAATGGAATAGAAATATTGCTTTCAGATAAAGATATTTCTAGTGTTTAAAATATCACACTTGCATTATGTGCTACTATTAATATATCTAAGTGCTTGATCCAAAATGATGCATTTTTGCAAGAACATTATCATGAAACATAATGATAAAGTTACTTTATATAATGTATAATTCGCAAGTGTGTATCTGTAATGTCAATACTCTGAAGTTTCATCATACATTGATGTTATCTAGACTTAAAAATGTTAGATTATTATAGGGTTTTGATTGTTATGAACAGTCGTTATCAATCAATATAAAAAGAATAAAATGAAACATAAAATAATATACAAAAATAAATCATAACTATTTAACTAAGGTACATTTACAATTAAATACACATTTAATACATTTTATTTTAACGTGTGAATTTTTATGTCATGGGTATCAAATTACTTACATTGTTGCTGTATTTCAGTAAAGAATATTTCCAGTTGTTGGGTAAAGAAAAATGTACCTTATGACTAATATAGAGTAAGAACTCATTTGCATTCAGAACTATCTGAACTATGTATGGAATTGAAAATTTAGAATCAGAAATATTTTATAAATTACAAATATTAAAAGAAAAACCCAGGATGTTCAAAAGGATAAAACATCTGAGAATTAACATGATATAACTAGAAAAAAATTAGATCTCGTCATAAGTAAAGTTGATAACATGGATGCCAAACAAAACAAAATGAATGATCCAGACCAGATTTAATCAAGAAACAGAATATACGTCAAATCTATTGCATGGAAGAAACTTTCTTCAACAGATAAAAGTGAGAGATTAATGATTAAATAATACAACCAATTATAAACACCTCAAATGAAGTAATTAATAAAATTAACAATGCTCAAATAAATACTATTAATCAATTCTGAAACTTAAAGTGTTCAAAGGTTTTATGAATGAGGCTCCAATTGAACATTTTAGACAGTCTCAATGTATACTTCTCAGTCAACACTAACATCTCAAGGAAGAAAATTAATAGCAGCTTATAGTCACAAGGTGATGCGCTTTCATGGTGGGAGTTGTTATTTCAAATACCATCCACTTTTAATGACTACCAAACTTTACTAATAAATTTTTGGAATAAAGATTGACAAGTAACATTAACTACAAAAAAAATATAGAAATGCCCCTGGAGAGACTAACCAAATTTTTTAGGTGACAGGTGACAAAATTGAAAACTTTAAATACCATTTGAGTGAAAGTCATATAATTAGAATCATGAAACATAATCTCCCATTAAAAGTAGATCAATCTTTACTCTGCATTAATGCCCAGAACATTGAACAGGTTGCAGATCTATTAAACAACATTGACAAACAATCATATGATAAATAAGATTTCTGAAAAAAAAATATCAGTAAATGCTATAAATTACAAAAAGAAAAATAATGATTCCTATCTTTGGAAGGAAAAATCCAATCAAATTGCCAATAGCAACCACAAAAAAAAAGATAAATATATAGACAGTATCAACCCTATTATAAATCTTCCCAATAGCCCACAAAAATCAAAATCTGGGCATAATAAAACTATACTTAAACTAAAGTGGTACTTGTGACATAGTTTCTCATCTCAAGGAACCTTGTAAAAAAGAGGAACAAAAGCAAAACAGTAAATAGAGAAATCATTAGCTTAATGTGTTCATGAGAAGATAGAGCACCCAGCAATAAAAAGATCATTTTCTCATACATAAATAAAACTTGAGAATTAAGTGGAGGAGAAATGTAAGGTGACAGACACCATTAAAAACCCACATACCAGCATTTATCTTAAAGACTAGTATCACCAATTAAAAACCAATTTAGGTCATAACCTAAACATTAAAGCAAATACCCTTCATACTTAGCACTAATTAATGATATACACATTTAAATAAACCAAAAGCATGTTATTAATTATGTATTAATAATTTTGTTTCAATCCATCATTCAAAATTATATTCCTAACAATAATGACTAAAAGAAAAAAAAAGATCAATCTTCAAAACATAAGCAAGTAATTCACAAAATCAAAAGAAAGAAAATAATTTAAATGTTTCTTGTTTATTAATCCATTACAGAAACCAGGCGTATATTAAAATGATGTCAATAATGGAAATAAAATGTGAACTCAAAAACCTCACTCTGAATAACAGCATAATATAAAAATGAAGGCCTTTCTTCCTCCAGAGGGGATTTGAACAGAACATTGGCTATTCAACACTCCTTTTGGAAAAATCTAACATTGAATCCACCATTCAAGACTATAGAAAAAAAGCTATTGAAAAGAAAATATATTCGTAAAGAAAAATAATAACAAAGTAAACTGCTTGAATCATTACCGATAAATTACATATTTTGTAAAAAAAATTATTTTACAAACTGTGGAAGCATTTTACTCATAATACTCTGAAAATTTTAAAAATAGAAAACCACTATGAATTCTATAAAACCAAGAACTTCAAGGAAATTTACCAACAAAGATAAGCTGCTATGTGTGGGTAAAATAGAGATGGTATCATGAAGATGAAACTATTTGCTACCTAATCATAAGTGTTTAAATTGAGTTTCAAGAAAAATCAGCATATACCCATCCATGCTGAATATGACATCAAAATTATGCTACAATAAATCAAGAAAACTACTTACATTGGAATGAAGTCAGTTGATGAAAGAATGCGAATCATGAACATGGCCCAGTGGATTATAAATTAAAAAGATAGGAAGAAGAACTTTCCTAAAATAAAATTGTTTGGATGCTTGTCATCAAGAACTGCTGCCAATTGGAACATCGGCTCAACTACATTGGATTAATATTATATATGTATATATTTTGACAATAGTTGAATTTTATTCAACTGTAATTCAAATTCTTATAGAAGGTTTAGATTGTAAATATTATTGTTTTCAATTTAGTAATAAAATATAGATATCTCAAGCTTGCTTGATAATAAGTTTGACCATTTATATATGAAAAGGTAAGACTTTACTCTTCATGTAATATTAAATATCTATACTATGATTTACAGTGTTAAATATTAAATGTTTGTTACAACTAACTATTGCTGTTTATTTGGGATACATGACAATCATTTGTATGATTGATCTTTCCTTTCATATATTATATCATTAGAAAAAGACCCCCAATACATATAGTAATCCTCACACAAAAAAAAAAGGGAATCAAAAACTAATGATAAAAAAGTCAATTAATTGAGACAAAATTACTTGGATGAATTTAAATTTCTTTTTGTTGTAAAGTTTGAATTATCAAGTTTGGGTAATGAATGATTATCCTTCATGGGGTAAAATGGGATTGGATCATCAAATATTCAAGAAATAAAATGAAGAATGATCACGCTTATCCAATCATGAGTTAATAATTATATAAAACATTTCATGTTTAACTACAATAATGAACAAAATTTGTTAATATTAATGGTTTTATTAAATATTTAATATCAAAATTGAAGTCGCCAACTTTTTTATTTATCTACTCCCCATTTTATCACATCAGACATAGATATTTTGCATATTTAACATGATGTAATCATAATCTGAAATAGGGTACATGCATATTCTTCCTGAGTTTGAATACTGAAGCATAATGAGAGTCAAGTAGAAGGGAAATAGAAGGAGTGATGTAAAATTGGATTTCCTTCTATCTAATTATTAATGCTCTCACAAGTAGCTCAACAGAGTTAAATTAAATGAATGATCATAATGAGATATGCTCCTCAATAATAAATAAACCATTCTGTTACAATATATATCAACTATAAGTGTCCAGTCAATCTAAAATATGATATAGTTTTACATTTTCAATAAATGTACGAATAATAAAAACTTAGAAATAAAAAAATATATATTAAATTCTTTTATTGACTGTGCACAAAAAGAAATAAAATAGTTTCTTCAGCCACAATTGGAGTTTTTAGATTTAATATGAATAAAAGCATGGGAGAGATTTAGAAATTGATTAAAGCAATCCCTTGTTATTGCACCGGTCAAAATTGTATGTTCATCCAACAAAACCTAAAATCTGAGCAAAAGTACCTCAAATTCAGTCATGTCCGATGTACACAGGTCAGGAGAAATCATGAATGCTAACCTATTTGTCCATTCCCAGATCTATAACACTATGAGCAACATTCCCAATGATACAGCAGCATTTATTCAATTTCAGTCCCAGAGACACAATGGAGAATGATATCTTATGATTATTGATGATAGGGCTAATGTATATGTGTGTGACTTCAAGTTACCCAGAGTAATAAAATATGAAATATTATACTTCTAAACATATGGTAAGAGCTATTTAATAATGATTTGAACAACTGAATTATATATATAAAGAAGATTTAATTATTATAAAAGACAAAAGTATCATACAGGTGTGGTTATTACTCATTTCACACTAAACAATTTCAATAAATAATTAGAATAACATTGGTTGTCATGAGAATTCATAATGATAAAATCACAATTATAAAGAAAATACGCATGTGTGGTGTGTGTACAAATAGTGCAGTTTAGTTATATGCCAATGATTAATTAAATAAGTTTTTACAAAATAGATTTAAGAATAGATATGCTATTTAGAATCAAAATGCAATTAATTGAATGACCTAAATAAATATACATTTAAAAGATTCAGCCGTATTGTTGTCTGAAATGTACTCAATAATCAACTCAAGATATGACCAAAGTGGTTCCGATAATATGTGGACTATATAGATATTGATATAATAATGCCAGGTAAACATGGTTCTGGCGTTTATATTTATTATAGAAAGATCACGATATCGTTTGTGTTAAGCGAATGTGTGTGTATTCAAATTGACTAATTTTATAATAATAAAATGTACGGGGTATAATCTTAAATAAAGATAGAATTCATATATGCATTTGGGAATTGCTTGCCCCAAGAAATGAGATTAATGCAAGCCTAACTCGTGACATTCTAAATACCAAACTTAATAAGTAAAATAATACATTGATTTAACGCACTCACAGCATTATGACTTACAGATTGGTTTTAGGCTTAAATATAAAATATTGGAAAAGTAGCAGTACTGGCATGAGGCAGCAAATATGAAGTTCAGGCCATTTCCAGCTGATGAAACACTTTGTCACTGATCTTAATGGAGAGTATGCTTGCATTTCTGGTGATGCTATACCTGGAGAGAAGGAAGGTAGAAAGGGTGCAATGGTCTGGCTGTCCTGGGGTCATACCATGCAGAGCATTAGCTATTCTTTCCAAATGTGTTCTAGGGTATGACAAATGCCATACTAAAACATTGATAAATGAAGAAAGGATTCGGAGTTTCTACGATCCCAGATCATGACAAAGCAAATATAAAAATAAGAAAGCTGGCTTATGCTGGAAATGCTAAAATTAAGATATGCCACTAACGACATGCAATAATTATGGCCCAAATATTAAATAAAGATCAGGCATAACAACATGAATTGAATATTAAACCAAGTTAACTAATTTAAACTAAATGTCATATATGCGATTAGGTTTTGCCTCTATTAAATGGATCCCATACATGTTTAAATCACAATATCAAATATTAATGCCTATCACCTTCCAGGTGATACACAACTATATTTATTGCATTATAAAATAAGGAATGGCAGTCATTACTAATATTAAAAACAAATCTTAAGTTAGTAGCATTCTATAATAATAGATTAACTTTTAATAAATATAAAAATGTGGCAGCTCTACAGGGATTGGCCTTTAAACAGATCTAGTAATATTTAATCATTCCTCCAACCCAACGAGCAGCAGCATTATAATAAATGAATTTAAATTAATGAAAAAATATCCCTGAATGATTGAGATTTAGAATACTAAGAATAATGGTGCTCACGAGGCTGAGTAAGATTGACACATAATTATCTATTAAAAATAAAATTCATAAACAAAATAAATATATCAAAATTCTACTGCACTAAACTAGAGATAGAAATAAGAATGTGAAATGGATTAAGACAATTACGTAAAGATTTGATAAGGTTATAGAGAGTCATAATAATAGGTTAGTTACAAGTATATAACTAGCAATTAACTACCAATGGATAAACGTAGACAAAATACATTTTAAAACTTAAATAGGATTTAATAAAGGAATAGAGCGAGTGAAAATGAATCTTTAAGGTGGTAGTGTAGATTATCTTCCAACGCACTGGTGTGATGGCTTGAAAGATCCATGTTCCTTGGAAGGCATTACATGTTGAAGCACATCAGTCCATATTTCATTAAAATGGAGGTAGCATTTGTTTCTAAATCATTTCACTATAGCATTATAAGCAGTCCATTTTGTTTGAGATCAGAGCACAGCATTATGGCATGGAGACAATCTTAGAAAAGATGGGCTCTGTCCCTACTACCCAACGATCATGTTGAAAAATTGACAAGCATGGACTTGGCTTAGCAACTGAATTTAAAATCAACTTTTTTCAATGGAAAAATAAGCCTTATTTATACTTGTTTACATTTTCTACAGGAATGCTTTTAGAGAATCACCCAAGGCAATGCGGATAAGAGCTTACCTAGTGTGATCTCTATCAGCAGGAACATACCTTTGTCTTGTGCAATCGAAGAATGAAAATCTTGATAAAATCCTCAAAGTTATTGTTTTTAATCTATTTAGAAATAGCTATAATTTCAATTAAAATATTTTAAAACAACTTAATTCAATAGAGTGAATTTCTAGTTTTGCTAATGGATTTCTATATTGTTTGATAAATTTTACAGTTACTTAAAGAGGCTACGAGAACCTTCTCAAGTATTGCATCATTCTTTGCAGCCAAGCTATACTAAATATTAAATAATAATATTTACATCACATATATGTATCTGCTACATACATGTGAACACACATACATGACTCTACATATGATTTAAGGGATATTAATCATAATTACAATTAAAATACTAAATCTTTAATAATACTTATGTAAATAGTTAAGGAGGATCAGGAAGAGTTATGTGGATGTGTGTGCTGATTATATAGTCTAGATACATGGAGAAGTGGTTTTGAATCCAACTTGTTGGTTAAATAGGTTGATGGCCTCTGAAGAGCGAATCTGGATTACAGGTTCACCACTTTATTATAAAAAGTAGGGATTCACTTAATTTCTGGATCCCCCCCCCCATGCTTTTATTCCAAATTAAATCTAAAAACTCCAATTATGATTGAAGAAACAATTATTTTTTATAGGGCACAGTCAATAAAAGCATTTAATGCAAAAAAAAATTTATCTCCAGTATTTTTTATTTGAAAAATGCTAATTCTGATAATGGAGAACTAGCGTTTGGATAGTTTATTGATGCAGTAATTACAAATTATTAGTACTGTATTAATTAGTATGCTATGAGTTAATGTCATCATCAAAATATTGATTTTTTTAAAGTAAACTTTTTAGCACATGTAAATCTATAAGGTTATAAGTTTACATTAAAAAAAAAAAAAAATCAAACGATTCTTTTATTATACATGTATTTCAAATGAAACCACAGTTAAATGGACATGAGGTTTGATCATGTCATGAATATTTATAACTCAGTCACAAATTAATTTATGCTATTTTCAATCACTGCTACATCAATCTTCATTCTGGCCAGAGATAATTTCTCATTTGTAATTGCATATGGACAGGTAAATATAAGAAAAAACATAAATGATTAATATAAAATTAATGTAACCTATCAGAAACGTGAATTTTTACCGCCCTCCTAAGGAAATGTAAATCTCTAAAATCATTAGTATATATCCAGTCAAAAAAAATAGATTATTCTCCTACTGTGAATGTATTTTATATATTAATCAAAATCTCTGCAATTGATAAAAGATTTACCAACATTTTGCTTCAAATTTTAAACTTACGGAAAGTAATATTTTATACAGAGAGCTAAATATCTTTCAATTTAATATATCTAGGGCCATGTATTAGTTGGCAGCTGGATAATTTTATTTTTTAAATAAAAGAAAAAGTTTAAATAAATTTCAAGAGTTTATTTACTCTGAATAATAATAATTATATTAGTAAGGATTAGTAATTTTAACTCGTTATTTTCCTGTTGAGAACAAGATTAAGTAGTTCTTTTAGAGTTTACATCTCCTTAGAGATTTAATATTATATAAAATCTCTTTAATTCTGCAACTTTGTAACTATAATTTTGTAAGCACACAACTGCTCACATACATTATTATGAGATAGTCGAATTGCATTCTTGGCCAGAGCTCTTCTTTGCTAACTTTCCTGAACAACTTCACTTTTACTAGTTTATCTTTCCAGTAGTCTACTTTTTCAACCCCTCTTAATCCTTCTGCAGACTTTTTATCACCTTTGCTAATTTCCATAAAGTAACTTTTCTTTACATGCAAATTAGCCTGTTGCAATTTTCAGTAAGTAGTTTCTTTTTCTTGAATACTAATTATTTATTCTATTTTTGGAATGTTTTAGCATATCAACATTAAAAGTTTATATACACATACCTTTGTTTATTCTTTAATAAAATATGTATATATCATAGCATTCCTCTTTCTACTCCATAAAATGCAGAATTTATACACATTTTTTTAAGCTTTTGCTTTATTTACAATATAATCTTGTAGCTTTGTTGGTCTCTTCCATATTTGGGTAGCCCTTGTTGAAGTGCTCTTTTTGTCCTCTGGCTCCATAGTTTCTCTTCCAGTTCATTTGCTTACTTTGATAGTTTCTTGAACAAGAGAGCCAACTGGAGTTTTTAATTCAATTTCATCAGAATTATCAGTCTGATTTTCTTTCCTGAGTTCAGAATAACCACTACATCCTCTAATAGTATCATTCTCCATTCTTTAATATGGTTTCTATGACCTTTAAATACTCTGCTGTCTTCTAACCTTATTTGGCATACTTGTTCGGATACTATTTTAATAATTATTCCCAGTAACAATTTTATCCTTACTATATCTTTAATCCATATCTTGGTTCACAGTAAATTTTATATTTTTCAAATAGTAATTTATCTTTCTACTTTTATTTGGAAGCAATATAGACAAGTGTGTTCTCACATGTCATCTTAATAGCAAATCCATGAAATTTTTTTGTAACCACATTGGATAGAAAATGCTGATAAAACAAAGCAGTGGTACTGCTTGTTTAATGCATTACTTAGCCATTGTACTGCCTTCTCCACTATTACTGTAGATTGCAAATGATAAGCTGATACCAATATGTGCTGCAACACCTTTGGAATAAGGATGTTTATGAATTTGTCTGAGCTGAACCCAATTCTGGTATCTGTTACTATAGTCTCTAGATAACCATGCATCACAAAGTGTTTGTTCAAAATTTTTATTACACTTTCTGTATTTGTGTCATTTACTACATGTTATTCAACTCATTTTGAATATACAGCTACAGAGAATATTGTTTCATGAAACAATCCTGCATGATCTAAATGAACTAATTGCCAAGCTTCAGGCCAGGATTTGTTTTAGCCAGTAAATTTATTGTGCTTTGACATGCTTTATAATTTTTCATGGTCTGTTCAGTATTGCCATTGAAATCTGCCACCAAACATATGAATGCACTAATTTCTTCACCCTAATGACATGGGATGTCCCTTACATAATAAATGTAAAATACTTTTCCTATCATCAGGTGAAATTATTTGTGCAGTCCGTCATTAAAATACAATTTTTACATGATGAGTTTTTTCAAGAATTCCCTATTGCTGGAGACAAATTTTCTGTTCATTTAACCAGATCTCTATATTTTATACACCTTTTAACAATGAGATAACTTATTTTTATCTGTCCATTCAGCTATGATTTTACTATTAATATTGTATAGCCTTAAAATGCTATAATTTATCTTGTATACTTGCGACCTTTGTGCTTTTTGGTCAGGCATTCTAGACAGGATTTGCATGCTTAATCTGTTTGCCAGGTCTCTAACAATTCACAGTCATAAGATGCTGAGGATATTAATCCATCTTATCAGTCACTGACTAGCATGATCTGGGGTTTGCTTGTTCTTTCCCAGTATTCCTAATTATTGTCTATGGTCAGTGTAAATCTTGAAAAACTGTCCATTGCTAAAACTTCTTTGTCCATCTGGCTGTAATTTTTCTCAGCTATAAACAATTTTTTAAAGCAGAAACAATATGACATTTACCACTATGAATTATATGGGATAATACTGCTCTTACATCGAATTCCGAAGCATCAGTTGTAATAATTATTTTTTGCTGTTCATAATAACACACTAAAAACCTATCAGAGGATAGTAATTCTTTTACTCTTTGAAAAACCATACCTTGCAGTTTTGTCCATTTCTGTTTTTTGTTCTTCATATTCTTAAAAGGGCATAGCAATGTGGTGATTTTTCTACCAAAAAAATGTCAACGAAGTTTACCAATCCTAGAAATAGCTGAAAATGTTATCATTCATTGACTTTGGAGCATTTTTCATGGCAGTTATTTTTTCTGGGGTTATATATTTTCTGTTTTCAACAATAATATGTCCCAGAAATTTTATTTTTTTCATAGACCAAATACATTTTTCAGCATTCAACCCTTATGCCAAATTTGTGTAATTTTCACAGACTACAGTACTATTGCTTTTATTTCTATTTCACTGTTAGTGATAACTAATATATCCATTTACAGTATAACATCTTTTATTCCTCATAATAAATTTTCTATTTTTGATTGGAAAATATTTGGTGCTATGGTTATCCTGTATAGTAGTCTATTTAACTTAAATAATCCCATATGTGTGTTTATAGTCAATAATTCTGCTGTTCTCATGGTCACTGAATTTGATGAAATGCTGCTTTCAAGTCTAGATTTACAATGTATTTAACCTTTTTCAAAGACATTAGTACTTCAATCACAGTGGATGCAGTGTACATTCCTTTATTTATGTACTTGTTGATTGTAATGCTATAGTCACGGCATATCCTTACACTTCCATCAGGTTTTAACACTGCTATTATTGACGCAGCCCAGGCTGATTTTCTACCTGCTCAACTTTTGGCTTAAGCATAAAGGGTGAACCTTCTTTGTCTATATATTACCTGATGGGCATTATCAACTAAATATCAATTTGTTTTGAACTCCACTGGTTTGGTTTTAAAGACCTGTGGAAACTATTTTCTTATTCCAGCTTGTAATTTTACTTTCTTCACAATATCTTTAATCCCTGACACTTCCTAATATTGGGTTAATATTCCATTCTACTACATATAATGATAATTGTTTTCTATGGCTATTTACTCATACCAGCATTATAATTATTTCTCTAATTGTTATGCAGTTTCTGTTTACATCTGGTACTATCATCGTAGATTTTTTTAAAATTGCTATTGACATTTGCCTTTCTATAAATCACTCATCCTTCCACAGTATTAATTATATGCCTACCTCACTGTTGATCTTCATTTGTACATTTTAATAAAGATATTCACATTTAATTTCAGTAGGTCATCATTTCATTGTCAACTTTTTAGATCCTCTCTTCAATTTACTCTTCCACTGTAAATCTTGCTTTGTCATTTCATCATTTATATAACTTTGATAAGTGACCTTTTAATCCACAGCTAAAACATTTTTTTTCATTTCAAATCTGCAGTTAGGTTTTAAATGTGTCTTTCCACAGCAATGACAAGTAGTAGAGGTCTCTGATAACTTTGGTTTTGCCACATTTATACTCATTTCTGAAGAATCTCACATTTCTGAAAGTTTCCATATGGTCTACCATGGCTTCATAAGCTAATGCCTATTCAATAATGACCTTGTATGTTAATTCCTTCTCATTTAGTAATAATTATCTAAGCTTTTCATCTCTTATTTCCCATAGTAGCTGATTCAGCAGTATTTCATTGATATAAATCTTAAATTCACAATTCTTCATCATTTGTAAGACCAAATCATATTCACATATAGTTACATTTCATGACTCTATCTTCCCTTGAAAATGAAGATGTGCTGCAAATTTCAACATTATGGGTTTAAAATATACATTTAGTTTTATTAGTAACTCTTTGTAAGGTATTTCTTTGGGTGGCTTGGAATCACATAATCAATTAGCCACATTTAATATATCTGCTGACATCCATAATCATGTTACTATTTTACATTTATCATCAGTTAGTCTACCCATAAGCATATACTTTTCAGTATGATTCACATATTAACCATTGACCCAGATTTTGTATATCAAATCATGTTCTGCATTTTCAGTTCAATGCATTGTTAAATTTAATATCTCTAATCCTTTACTTAGGCTTCCAGGTTAAACTGTCGAATTGCACCAAATAATATATCCAGGCCCATGCAGTCAGTTGTCAACTGGATAATTATATTTTTAAATAAGAGAAAAACAATCGATGTTTAAATAAATGTCAAGAGTTTATTTACTCTGAATAATATCACATGATCTATAGTATTGTATAGAGAGTTTTCCCTTTGTTAATAATAATAACTATATTAGTAAGGATTAGTAATTTCAATTCGCTATTTTCCTGTTGAGAACAAGATTACGTAGATTTCTCACAATTCATATCTCCTTAGAGATTTAATATCTTATAAAGTCTGTTTAATTCTGCAACTTTGTAACTATAATTTTGTAAGCACACAACAGCTCACACATATTATTCTGAGATAATCGAATTGTATTCTTGACTATAGCTCTTCTTTACTAACTTTCCAGAACAACTTCCTTTCACTAGTTTACTTTTTCAACCTGTCTTAATTCTTCTGCAGATTTTTTATCAGCTTTACTAATTTGCATAAAGTAACTTTTTTTACATGCAAATTAGCCTGTTGCAATTTTCAGTAAATAGTTTCTTTTTCTGCAAACTAATTATTTCTATTTCTGGAATATTCTAGCATATCAACATTAAAAGTTTGTACATGCATACCTTTGTTTATTCACTAATAATATATATATATGTGTATACATAGCAGTAGTTTAAATTATAATTTTTCCAAAGATATTTTTATTTCTGAATGCTTTTTAATTAATTTTTTTATGACAAGTCTTATCTTTCCATAATAATGAAATGTTTATTTGTATTCATTTATTTATCCTTTTTCGTTACTACTATCATATATCATTCTATATGACTAATTATTTTTTGTTATTCCCGCCATATTTTATTCTATACTTGTTTATGTTATTTTCATCATTTTTTAAGCGTATATTAAATAGAAAATAAGCTATTATGTAAATATAATATAAAACTTACCAGTGCATTACTATTTCAGTTATTATCTACATAATTTTTTGTGATACACAATAAATTCTGCCCAAAGCAGATTGAAGTAATTAATTCAACTTCAGTGTAAAATGGTTAGTGCATTCGCCTGCTGAGCTTGATGATTTAGGATTTACTTTCATGAGTTGATTTTTTTCAATATTTGAGGAATTTCTAAGATTTTTTTTATAATAGTTGTTTCCATTTATTAATATTGTTAGTAAATAGGGATTTTTAATTTGATTATCAAATATTTCATAAGACATCATTAGTTAAATGTTGATGCACTAATTACAAAAAACAAAAGTGCAATTCAACTACAAAGAAACCATTACTGGTGAAGAAAGCCTTTGTGCATGTAATACATAAAATGGTAGGTGAATTACTCTCTTTTCCATAATAAAGATATTTTTATCCATATAACTTCTCTGTTATTTTATTCCATCTTTTGCTAACTAGTTCCTTAAATATTTAAAAGCATCTTATTCTGCGAACATTAGCCTTTATTTTTTTATTTCTATCTTGTATTATTTTATGCCAAATTTCTTATAAATTCTATTAATCTTGGTTTTTTTAATTTTATTATCCATAAACATCGTTATATCATTATCAAAATACATTTAACTTCCTAGTTTATAATGGCAATTGCCCAGAACTTCTTTTGCATCTCATATAAATAAATAATAAAGCTAAGGATAAATGTAGTCCTGATGTGATATTTTCTTATATTTTATTTCTATAAGTAAATCGTTTAATCTTAGAAGTGATTTACAAAAGAGTAGATTTACAAACTTGCTTTAGAAAAAATAATGCAGTAGCATTCTACTCCCTATTCTGCAATGATAATTGTTATGACAGCTCTGATTTAATAGTTATATATAACTAATATTTCTATTAGTAATCATTTAACATGTTATAATTTAATTTAATTTTGAGATTGTGATGGTGCTGGTATCACTTTGGCTTTTCTCCCTATTTTGAAGTTATGTATAATTTTAGTTTACAGTCATATTTTTTTGCATAGAAATTGAAACTAAAATTATAGTTTAAATAAAAATCTGAAGATATCAGCATCACACAACCCTCATATAAATATTACATAAATTTGAATCACAAAGCAAACCAATGTTCTGATTGGTCTATCATAATATAAAAAACTGTAATTAGTATATTATTTTGCCACAGGCTTTCCAGACCATGCTTTATTCTTTAGTATTTTTAAAATATAATTTTCAATAATTTATATATTTATACTTATTTATTCAACATATTTGCAAAAATTTTTTTAAACCAAAAAATTATGTGATTACAATTAGATTTTATTTGAAAATGTTTTAAGAAAACATCATAAAAATTTAGAAACTGTTTTTACTGGCTAAAAAAAATTGCTTTCATAAATGCCAATGAATAAATTTTTTGTGAAATTTTAATAATAATAAGTTTCATTTTGACTTTTAAAACATACTTTCATTCTTATATACTGTCTCAATTTAAATTTGTTTCCATTTTAAACATGAGATTTAAATAAATATTTTGTTCAATAATTTTTATGGACAGGTAAGATTATAATCCAATATGGAGAAATAAAATATGCCCAAAATTGTCACTAAGGTCTTTCAAATAATAGTGGCATGGGTTGAGCCTTCAAGGGGTTAAACCTAAAAATATTTTCAGGCTCATGAAAAATGTGGTTTATATTGTTAATGTTTGGCAATATAATCTAGCAGATATGTATATTATCTTGTAATGAAATTAGTTACATAAATATAACATTTTTTAAATACAAAATGGTAGTTAGAATATAAATTAAATAATTGGAAATGCTTTTTTGGTACAAAAAAGAGAAAAATCTCGAGAGTAATAATAGATTAGTTTATCTATTAGTGACAAAAAAATGAAACTGTAAAACAAGATGAATAATGTTTTAGAACAATTATTTTTTGTATATATAAAACTAATTCAAAAATTAACAAAATCCCACTCTAAATTTATGAACTATAAAAGCTTTTCATGTCATGGTTTACTGGGTTAAAAGAATAATTGTTTATTTTTCCTGAAAACTTTTTGCAATCTTCATCATAGTCAAAATTGGCCCTCTTGATTTCACTTAAAGACATGTTAAAACCTCTGGATTAATTACACATTTCAGGACTCATTATAATAAAATATCTTGAACAAGTGTTTTATTAATATATTATTTGGCAGAGAACTACAACCATTCCAACAAATAATGTGGGCCCTGAAAACATAACTTTGTATCAATGAAACATTTTCCATTGATTAGGCATCATATTAGCTTTTTCAATTCATTCGACACTTTCATTCTCAAATTTATGTTTTTGTAATAATGATTATCAGAATATTGTACCATTTACACTTCATTATCCCATTTCTTGTTTTGGAAAAGAGCTTTTTTTTTTTTGATCATGTGGAAGTTGAATAAATTAAATGACTTCATTGAAAAAGAAAAATATTTTTTGCTATTTTTATAAACATTTTTCGATTTTTACTACCTTCTCTGTTAATACTTTTCCATTTTTTACATTATATTACTATTTACCCTTCTCCCATGGTTTTTCCATATTCAAACTTATGTGCTATGTTGAATTACCTTTATTACTTTTGTCTCGTTTTTATTTTCTTTTACATTATCTTTTTAAGACTTTTTATTAACTTTATCAATTTCCTATTTCAGATCACTGTTAGTCTCTTCATTCATATATCTATTTTATTTATAGCTTTTTGTTTTTCTTTCTGTATTCATTCTATATGTATCAGACGTTTTTGCTCTTTTATTTTTTCATAACCTATTGTCTTTTAAATTATCCATTAATTATCCCATCTTATCTTTAAATTTACGTTTGGTTTCTATCTTTATCTATTTTGTTATATAACATTAGAAAAATTGTCTCTAATATCTTTCAATTTAAAACTGGACTTTTTATTTCTTATTCTTTTAAAATTTAATTTTACAACTATTAAATTATAAGCTAACCCAATGATCAGCAACTCGCCCACTAATTGCCAGAAAAATTGAGGGGTCAATATATAATAAAGATTTCATTGGATTTATATTTTATAAATAATAATTATTTTATCAATGAAAATTTATATAATAAAAATGTATTTTATTCCAATGATGTTTGACTTTAAAAAAAGTTATCTAAATGGTCCCATTTTTATTTTCTAGGAATTGATAACCTGGAAATGAAATTAATAAACTTTAAAAGTTCTCTAATTTGGTATAATGAATTCAAGGAAATTGGGAAAAAATCCATAAATATGATAATATTGGAATGTTAGACTTCTCTTCCTGAATAGTTTTTAACACTGAAAACAATAGCAGTATCTACTTTATCCGTTTTTTGTCTTATATATATACAAAATCTCTTCCCAAGTAATTTATATTCTAAATCCTTTAGGAAATTAGTTGTCATTCAGAATCTTGTGTTCATATAAAAGTGTCAAAATACAAAACAGATTTAGAGGGTGTGCAAATAAAAGCAAGGAAATCGTTGATCTAATTTTTATTATAATTTGTAGTTATTTTTTAATATAAATATAACTTTTATAATGATCCTATTGTTTTGTATTTTTTTTAATTCACTTTGATAAAAGAAAATGTTTTTCCTTAAACGTTCACTTTTTTTGCCGTTAAGTTTGCATTATAAAAATAATATACTTTTTACTTTTTTTTTTCTCATGTGTCATAGCATCGGCCGGGAAGCGAACCCGCTAACCCGGGACAACTGCTTGTAAGACGGTTGTGCTGACCTCTCGACCACTTTTATAAGGTGTTAACCTATTTTTACCATTACCATTTTTCATGTTATATATAAAGTTTGTCGGTAATTCATATGGTTACTGATTATTCTTTCTGTAGTATGTGGACATATAACCTTCGTTTTGTTATTAATATAAAATCAAATTGAAATTTATTCTTACTACTTGAAATTTTTGTACATAAATTCTTTTTATTATTGTAATTTAAAACCATATGAGTCCTGGATGGTTTGGTGCAGTAATAAAATGATGGATTTAGTAACTAAAGGCTTCTGGATCATAGTTCATCTATTTGATTATTCATAAATTATTTTCAATCATTATTAATCCACTGCAAAATGAAAGTCTCTGAAAGTTTTTCACTTTCAATCCATAGCCTCTCCTTTTGAGATCAAAGTGGTTGCTTACTAGGTATTCTAACCAAGTATTTATTACTACTTAACAAACTAATCTCCAGATAATTTTAGAGCATGAAAAAACATGAAAAACTTAAGACTTTAACAATACAGTTATTAGGTTAAAAATAAAGCATTTAATAAAATAAATAAATCACATCGATGCACAACCCATTTTTACATGTTATCTTCAAAGCGATCATTACTGTATTATTGTAGATAATAAACATGCATAAACAGTGAAACAACATAACATTTGAAATAGACTTTTAGGTTGTACCCATTGATCAACTTCTCAGCAAATCACTGGCTTGAAACTTGCTACTGACTTATGTTTCTCATTAAATCTCGTTATGTCAATCAAACTTTATAAATTAAAGTTGAACAAACTTGTGAAGTAATGAACCTAAACGGTATGTATATAGTTATTATTTTCCTTAAAAAATATAATTAAACTTGCTTATTTTCTTTATACTTTTTCAACTTACACATATTTACCTAAATATTTTTCGTTACTGCACATTCAAACCCGTATACATATATATATTTACTTACTTCAACTTGTAAACTTATATAATTATGATGTAAAACACTCTTTGATAAATAGTTTATGCATTAACATATTCTCCCAGGTGCTTTGATGTCTTTAATTTTATCTTAGTATTGTTTAATGTTTCTGACAGGTGTCCTGACATTTCAAGAATGGTTGAAATGATTATAAATGTAATAATTTAAATCATAAAAGTTACTTAATTTTTATTTTAAAAAAATCAATATAATTTTTTATGCCAGTTTATTTTAAAGATGATTAAATTTTAATTTAAGTACGTCTTTAAGCATTGTGCTATTAATTGCAATATTTGAGTTTTTATATAGTTTTAAATGTATGCAAAACAAAAAAAAAACTTTGAAAACTCCGTATTTATTTATGCTAACATTAAAAAAGAAAAAGCAAACTATTCTTAATAATAAATCTGTCAACGTTTAATGAAAAAGTATAATTTTATTCAGCAACCCACCATGAAAATTGAAAAACTGTAAATAGAATTATTTTAAAAATGAAAAAAAAAACATTATTTAAAAGGAAAAAAAACTAAAGAACCAAATATTGTTTAGTTTTTGTTCGTTATTTTGCTGCGATTTTATCAATTTAATTAATTTGTTGAAAACTAATTAGTATTTTGTTTTATTTTATATGAGTGTGCGTATATAAAGATAAGATAGCTTTAAATAATTCATTACAAAGCACTGGTATTTTTTAAGATTCTCACATTTTTTCCTCTAGTAAAAATAAAATGCACATTTACCACACTCCATAGCCTCTGTGAAATTAAAAAAAAAATTTATATCTTAACCAACCTGAATTTAAACCTAGATCATGGTCATAGAAGATGGATATGCTATTATTATAATTCGTCTTTTATATAAAATATTAATATTTTGGTTTGCTTTTTTTAAACGGGGCATTTTAAAACTATATATTTAAGTTATGTTGCACCTACATATATATATACTAAGGATTTCATGATGCAGAGAGAGAGAGGAGATATATTTATAGGTAGAAATAAATTTTATAATTTGTTTAATCTCCAGGCGCCATATTTAATTTTTTAAAAATGTGACTTGAGACAATTTTCACAATAACTTCAGTTTTAATAGCGTTAGAGCAAAAAAAACTTTACATTGATAGAAACTAGAAAAACTAATGAAAACAATAAGGCTAAGACAATTAGTGGTTACAATTTAAAAAATAAGGGGAAAAAAATTTTCATCATCCAAACATAATTATTACATTATTGTTTGTTCATAATTTCTAATTTATTATTAACTAAATTTAAATTACATCTTCATTGATAATTTCTTAGTATTCTTCATAAAATTATATTTCAAACTATATATAATACTTCTTACCTGAGATAATCCATAGCTTTAGAATCTCCAAAAGTATTCGCATAAGAATTCTTTCATTTTTATCTTGTGCCCCAAAAGTTGACAAATCTCAAAGGCATCTATAAGAAAAAGATCCATCCTAATAAAAGATACAAAACAAATCATTTCCAGAAGGTGGATATGCATTTGTCATCATAACAATTTCTTGTCTATCTAAAACTAAAAATTGTAGGCTACTATCAGTATGACTTATGAGTTTCATCTCTTCGTTTTATTTTTTTGTGTACATCAGTGATGTTTATATTCTTTATTTACATCAGTGATGCTATCTTGTTATATTTATTGTCCCTCAGAGATATAATTTATTTGCATAGGTGATGCAAGATGTGGCAAAACTACTGACTCCACAGCATAAGTATCAAGGCAAAGGCAAGAATCAGAATTTCATTCTTTGTCTGCATACAATTTCATGTGGTATATGCATAACCATTGTGGCACACACCATTTGAAATCTCTCTTCATTGGTTTTAAGTGTTTATATTTTCACATGGTACTATGCCCAGTTAATTTTGAAACAGCTTTATCAATTAAAACCTTTCTGTACATTTGGCCATCAGTCTATTTTTACATTGCACTGCTCTGTATATGTAAATCATTACTGTTATACAAACACAAACATGTAAACACAAGTATAAACACAATAAATCATTAAACCTTTTGAGAATCATTATGTCTATAAAATACAGTTGCTTCAAACTTGAATCAGAGATCCAAAATTACATGGTATATAAAAACTATTTTTGTTACAAATTTATATATTGTATAATACAGACACAGTACAAAAACCACTTTTGTTGTAAATAAAAAAATAAATTTATATATTGTATAATAGAGAACATAAATGATTTAATATTATATAATTTACATATTACAATTTTTGCACACATTTTTTTTATCAAATAATAAATGAAAAAAGTCTAAAATATCTCACCTGTAATAGAAAACTTCAAACTTGTAGTCTTCATAAAGTTTTCTATACTTACCTATTCTGCAATTACGTTCTGAAGCATGTTATTATTACTAGATGAAGGGTTTGTTCTACTGCTAGCTTTTGCAGATATATTTTGTTTTTTTCTTTGCTTTTTGGCTGGTAATGAGGTTCTTCTTCCAATGTCAAAGCAAAAGATTCTAAATCACTGGATGTAATGCTATCCTTAGAATCGAAGGACCTAGAAACAGCAAACTCCTCAGAGCTGGGAATCCAGAATCCATTTCTGGTGTTTGTTTTATTTACATACTATTTTTCCGTATAATGTAACAAATTGAGAAAAAAAAAAAAATTGATCTTATTCATAAAAAAATTAATAAAAAAAATTATTTTTTGTCGAAGAAAAATATGGCATATACTTGCTGGAAAAAAAAAAGACACAGAGACTGATAGTATAGCACATGCATAGTCCACTCACTTTTTCCATAATTTAAAAAGTAATACAAAAATTTCAGCAAAACAGTGCACAAACATGCAACACGCTGTAGAAAAGCAACCAGATAAACAAAGATAGTCAATATGGTTATTCCTAACAGCCATTAACCTCAGGATTTAAATCCTTATACATTGTTATATAGAATTGCATAAATCTAAAAGAGAAGTAAAACCTTAGGCCTGATTCAATATATATATATGCACACAATGGTCAACTTTCTGTGGTAGTGAAATTTTCCAATTTTCAAAATTGTTCCAAGTTGTTTATACATGATTAAGTATATTTTATTTTTAGCACTTCTAATTTCAGGCCAGAAAATGAATAGTTGTCAATTTATTTATTTTTGACTTTGGCATTTCAGGCTGCCAAACAACTGAAAATTTTATTATTTTTGTTGTTTTTTTAGGCTGGAAAACTCAATAATACAGTTGTGCTCCATGATAAGATGATCAACATTGGTATATTTATTTTTTCATTATTTATCCACAGGTATAATTTTGGAGTATGTTGGGAGTAACAAGAAGAGATCGAAAACACAATGTATGGATAAGAGAACAAACAGGTGTTACTGACCTCATTGAAAAAATTAAAAAGATTGAAGTGGAGTTGGGCTGGACATATTGCTAGAAGAGATGATAATAGATGGACAATTGAAATTTTAAACTGGATTCCAAGAGATTGTAAAAGACCCAAAAGGAGACCACATGTAAGATGGATGGATGAAATAAGAAAATGTGTAGGGGTGATGTGGAGAAGAGAAGCTAAAGATCGGAGAAGATGGATTAAACTTGGAGAGACCTTCATCCTGCAGTGGATTGATAATGGTTGATAATGATGATAATGATAATTTTGGAGGGAGTCAGCAATTGATATTTCTTGCAAATAATGCTGGGAATCACATTTTCTTCCATGCTAAGGCTGGATTTTTCAGACTTTATTCTTTTATAGAGCTACATGCTAGGTATAAATGAAACTCATAGAGAAGCACTAGCAGTTCATATTACGTGCCGAAAAAACTAATCATTTTATTGTTATTTTCTCAAAATGTTGATATTCTTCCCCGACTGGCAAATATTTGACTTGTTGTATATCAACTTCGCTATGAAAGGTAGTAAACTTTTTTCATCCTCCTAGCAAAATTTTATTTTCTTAATTCAATTATCATAGTCCTTTATTGCATTCAAAAAACTATTATCACCTACATTAAGCTGTTTTTCTTCAAAAGTGCATTATCTATTTTAAATCAATCTATACTCACATGTTTTTTGATCAATAATAATTTTTTTAAAAAATTAAAATCAAGAAACAGAGAAAAGAGAAAATGGAGAGAAAAAATGTTTTTTTACAAATTTGAATTTATTTTGAAACAAATCGTGTTTAATTATTAATTTTTAATAACTATAATGAGCAATAGTTTGGTCTACCAATTCTATTACTCTTTATTACAATTATAAATTATTATTATTAACTTATTTTATTTTTGTCTAAGCATTCAAAACGTTTATAGATACATTATAAATAATCAAAATTACCACAAATTGGTATTCACTAACACTAGCCAAGAATGTTTACATTACGAATAGTACAAGAAAAGTGATAAACCCTTGAGAATTATGGTAAGTTATGGATTCCTATTAACAATATAGATGACATTTAAATCGTATAAATTTATTGTGGTAAAGAAGGAAAGAATCACATTCCTAGAGTTATGTTTTTAACACAAGGGTTTTCCCAATTGTTGCAACATTCGTATAAATTGTTCCATTCACCAACGCGAGAAAATTATTGGACCAATTAGAAATGTAATTGCTTAAGAAGATAATTCGAGATTGCAGAAGGTCATTGAAATCTGAATTGCCCAGAAAAAAATTGATATATATTATAAAACATTAAATAACATTATAAATGAATGTTGCATAATTTCTCTCCAATTAAATAATAAGTATAATAAGAAAATACAATTTTTTGGTGAAAAAACGGAGGGTAATGCTTGAGCTTGAATATAAAGAATCTGTACAACTGCCAACTTCCTGCTGGAATCAAATCTATTCTTGAATACAGACCTAAATTGGTAGGTGAGGTTTGGAAAAATTTTAATATGGAAGTGATAGCTGACATTGAGATCAAATTTGGAGACTGTTCTCAACAGAGAGACAATAATTGGAAAAATAGGGCAAACATTATGCACTATACCAAGTATGCTAAATAATAAAACATGGTCAAAGGAAATGATGTTAAGAAATATCTAAACTGAAATATGATTGTGTCTGAAAGAAGATAAAGGAAATAGATTTGTTCTACTTAAGAACAGCGATTACTTCCAAAAAATCAACAGACAAATTAATAGGCTAAAATTTAAAAGCATGGATATATATAATATAAAAAAATTGAAAGATAAATTCATCTCATCAATTTTTATAAGATATTTAACAAACAAGGATACTTTAAAAAATGTATCTGACTGTTGCTATTCCACCACAAAATTTCCTCCAATATCAAATTACACATAAACCACATCATTCTCTACACTTAATGATTGACTTTGGGAAATCATATTACTATAAAACTGAAAAAAATCATTGAATTAAATAACTGCAGTTCATATAGGTTTCAGAAAATATACCAGGAAATAATCTTTTGAAGGTGTACAATAAATAACTGTACTTAAAATCCACCCATGCTATAGATTGGCATCCTTGGATGTCACAGAACTATACAAGTCGATTTTTTATATACTGTCTGTAGACATTATTCATGAGATGTTACAAAAGATTCACAATAAGAAAAAATTCACTATGAAGTCTTTAAAATGGATGGATAAAGACATTACAGCTCAAACCAACAATAAGTACTAAAGACAGAGTATAATGGCCCATTGGCCTGCTAATATGTGGAATTATTTGCAGCATCACATTATCAAAATTTGAAGAAATAGTTATTCCTTAACATCTAGCTATTGAATCCAATGAATTTTATTTTTTGTATATAATGATGTACTTGTATGTCCACCTGAGAAGCAGATCCTGAATATTCTACAAGACCTAGCACAATTAATAGCCTTACAATGATCTATTGAGCACAAAAATACCATGTAAAGTCACAACTTCCTCACTCTATATATTCAATAGATTAAGGACAATATTTGATTATAAAATGATTGCTAAGCCCTTAGAAATACATAGTCCAATCCATTCTTACTCATACACACCCACAGTGCACAAATTAGCTGGTTTGAAAGGTTTCCTAAATAGAAATCTAAAGCTGAGGAAAATGAAGCAAATTGCATATAACCATAACATGTTAATGGACACCATGAAGAAATTCTAAAAGAGGGTTGCCTTCACTACAGGCAGAAACACAACCTTGGATAAGCCTTCTGTATATACCCCAGATGTCTCATAAAATTAAAATATTTTCCAGTACATATAATGTTAATTTAAGAACTCCAAATTTAAAGAATATTCTACCTATAGATTAAACCCTGTAAGTAATGTATAAAATCAGATGCACCAATTCTGATTGTAGTTCTGTGTATTATAGGAAAGGCTAGGCAAATATTGCTACTAGAGTTGACAACATAGATATCTAAATAACCATGCTAAGAGAAGCTCTGACTACATGTCTGTTTTTCTGGAGCATGAACTGGAATATGGCCACATCTTTGACCCTGTAAATGTGGACCTTGTATGGTTTGTGCATAATGATCACAAGCACAAAAATAAGGAGGGTGGTTTATTTCCAACAATTTTCATGCTATTAATAAAAAGATATTAGCATTGTGTTGTCAAAAAAAATGAAACATGTAAATAAGCTATTTGCATAATTTTCATCTTATTTAAATGTTGCATCTCCCACAAATTATAAGTATTATGAGTCTGCCCTGGCTGGTTGAAAGCATACTCAGCAAGTACAACTTTTGAATAGAAATTAAACTTTTCTGTATACATGTTCAAAACGTTTATATATACATTAATAAAAGGACATAAAAAGGAGAGCATGTACTAACACATTCTATTGTTGTTACTGGAATTCAATTATGTACTTGTTTGAAAAATTTTGAGGATTAATTTTATAAAGGCTTTGTGGTTATCTTTTTTAAGTAATTTTCAGTTAATAACTCTATATATATATATATATATATATATATATATATATATATATATATATATATATATATATATATATATATATATATATATATGTATATAACTACAATCATATAATAATAATTCAAACAAATATATTTAACACAGTATTCAAAATTAAATAAAATATTCTTTACCAGAAGTACTTTCAATTGTTTCACTGACAATCTTTATCAACTGTTAATACAAACATACAAAAAATAAAAACTTGCATTACCCATCATTCAATCTATTCAAATTTTCCACAATTCTGTTGTCTTTATATTAGCCGATTGTTTATTCATTAAACCACCTCTATTCCTAGATATCATCATTGCCTCTTTAATTTTACGTTTTTCACTACACCTTTCAATTTGAATAATTTTTATATCTCTATTATTAAATTTAAAACCATAATTACATGTTTTATTATGATCAAATATAATTGATGGAGTATTCATATTTACTGAAGATATATTTTCTTTCTGTAAACGTGTACAGAAAGAAAATATATCTTCAGTAAATATGAGTACTCCATCAATTATATTTGATCATAATAAAACATATAATTATGGTTTTAAATTTAATAATAGAGATATAAAAATTATTCAAATTGAAAGGTGTAGTGAAAAACGTAAAATTAAAGAGGCAATGATGATATCTAGGAATAGAGGTGGTTTAATGAATAAACAATTGGCTAATATAAAGACAACAGAATTGTGGGAAATTTGAATAGATTGAATGATGGGTAATGCAAGTTTTTATTTTTTGTACATTTGTATTAACAGTTGATAAAGATTGTCAGTGAAACAATTGAAAGTACTTCTGGTAAAGAATATATTATTTAATTTTGAATACTGTGTTAAATATATTTGTTTGAATTATTAATATATATATATATATTACTTCTTTCAGTATAAAAATTTCAAAGATTTGAAACTCCAGAATATCTATCTGCACTGGAAATAACTTTTATTTTATTTATGGGAAACGGTTAACAAATATAAACAATTTGTATTAGGATAACACTGAATAAATCAGAAGGACCCTCAGATATAAATATATAAAATTTCTACTGGCTTGGTTTTGATAGAATAGCAGTTGATAATACTTTATTTTACATTCAAAAATTTAAAGAGTTAACAGTTTTATCACCATAATAACAATGGCACTTCTCAGATCAGAAAAACCTGAAGAGATGACCATAATATTATTTGAAACATTGACTTGCATTCTACCCTGAGTACTGTTACTGATAATTGAATATATTTGAAACCTTATAAATAAGGTTGAATTAAAAAAAAAATTAACAATTGGACTACATGATGAACATGTTCTAACATGTTACTCCAAATAATAGTTAAACATGGTTTTATTGTTTTCAATTTATCTTCTTAACATCGGTTTGGTTTATTTTTATTTTACTGATATTATATTAGCTAGAATTTTTTTAAAGCCTGTCATCTTTTGTTAGATGTAATATTCTGAAAAAAATCAATAGCCAGGCAAAATATAAAGAATAGAAACTTGTAAAAGGAAATTATTAATATTTTAGTATAAGTCGATACGTTGATTGTAAAGGTAAATCACATCATTGAGTTCAACTGCATGTAAAAATTATTATTCTTTTTTTTTTTTAAGATGAACTTTATTTTTATTTTATAATACTAATATAAGCACAAAAAATAATTTCATAAAGTATAAAATTTTAGCAATCACTCAAAATAGATAGCTATAGCTATACCCATTAGTATTATATTTCTTTGTATAGTCTAGTTCAATAATAGGAACAAATTTAATAGCTAATGATTCCTGGATCAAAACTCAACCTGTTACTCTAATATTCAAATGCTACATGATCTGGACAACTGATCACTGAAATATTTTTTGATAATATTTCATAGTGATAATGAAAGATTATTATAAAAAATTAAACAATTTCTTAGAAGTAACTTCAATTTTGAATATAGCACACAATCTTTAATGTGATTGAATTTTTAACATGGCAGCCAACCATTATTGGCAAAAGCCATGTTAAATTTTTATCAATATAGGAATCAAAACATATATTAAAAGTGGGTCAAAATATTTTTAAATGTACACCTGGGTCTCGTTTTACGCGATAGATAGGTTCCGCAGAAAACACGCGCAAACGAAATCGTGCAAAAATAGACGTAACTAACATTGAAAAAGGGGGGATGTGGTCTGTGATTTTTCAAAATTCGCGTAAAAGCAAAGCACCAACGTAAAATTACTTTAAAATTCGCGCAAAAAAAAAAAAATAAGGAAATAAAATATGACTAATAAAAAATTTCAAATTTGAAAAAAATTGATACAAGACAAACTTTTTTTAACTATAATATTTAATTTTATTCAAAATAATATATTTTTATGCATAATTTACATTTTTTTAATACACGTTTTAATTTTTATCGATATTTGCCGAAAACACGTTCGTTTGCAAACTGAGGAAATACAACTAGCGCTAACTTCACACTCATGTTAGGTCAATGGATTTCTGGTGACAACATAATTAGTAATTAATCTTTGAGATGATGATTTTATTAATTGTTTATGAACTTAGATTTATGATAATAAAAAGACATTTATTCACCACTGCTGGGAAAAATTTAATTAAAACTAACAACTAAAAATTAAATTCTTATTTTTGTCTTTAATTTTCAATTCCGTTTAAAAATCAAATTTCGTTTCACTGCTATTACTCACCTTTTAAAAATAAACTTGTGGACACTAAATGATTAATAATTGATTACGTTCTTTTTTAAAAAGCAAAAACAGAATGTGATTTAAAATGCAAAATTAACACACACAATGTTTTAACAAATTTACATCATAATCTTGTAAAATTTAATATGTGTATACATAAAATGTGGAAATCATGATTTTAATTTCATTATTGCATAAAATCTTACTATTATAAAGCACTGAAAATATTGAAATTACTAAGATGAAAGTCAAATTCCAATAATGTGCTATTACTTTCAATATAATGTAAGTGTGCGAAATTTATTATTTAAAGTAATAGTGCATTATTGGAGTTCGACTTCCGGTGAACTTCAAAATCGCGTAACTTCAAAATCATGTTAAATAAGTCCGCGTAAAAAGAGACCCAGGTGTAATCCACAAAATCAGTGAATGCCAGATCTGTTGGAAGAAAGTCCTAATATTATCTGTATCTCCTTTTCATTATAATTAACATAAAAATAAATCTCCTCTCCTCTGAAGGTAATACTGTTATATATTTTAGTACTGAGTTATTGATTTGTTCTTATCCTGTCTGCATATCTTTCTTTTTTTTTTATAGTTGTAAAATAATCTTAATCATTTATTTATAGTAACCAGTATTTTTATTTAGTTGAGTAGATTTGTTATGCATGTTTTTTTTTAATATCATGTATATAGTTTTAATTGATGATAATTAATAATAATAATCATATGGTTTATTCCATAAAAGTTCGTAAGACAGAGCTAGAATAGTGACTTATGGTGTCTTCCAGAGAAAAATCATTTCCAGATCTACTTCACAAAGAACTATGAATAAGAAAACATTACAGACTACGCTAATAACTATTGCTTTGAGCAGATTTTTATTCCTTTTGTGTGTGTCGTACTCGCTAGTTAAGAGTAATTATTAATCCATTTTACATGACAATATTTGGGTGAATAGCCTACCTATGGTTCAGCCCCCTGAATATTACAATGTTTTATAAATTTTCAACTACTTAAATAATGTCCAAATTCCACCAGATTCTAAGTTTAGGCTGTAAGTATGCATACATTAGTCGCACTAATCACTATACTAGAAGGCTTTTTTTTATTAACAAATATATATTCGCAAATTTGCGTACACATATATATTCAACACAGACTAAAGTAATGTTTTGAGATATAATTTTTTTAAAAAAAATAGAATAATTAATTGAAATAATTTAAAAAATAAATAAATTAATAAAAATAAAAAAGTTAACTAATTTGAAAATATTTACATCGACAAACCATCGTGGTTTATATACATAATTCATTAATTTCATGTAAGATTATCATAAAACGTCTTGACCTTTCTTAATCACTCTAACATCGTATTAAAATGACCTTACTTATGAATGATTCAAACATTCCTAGCTATTTACTGACCAAGAAAAATTAAAAAAATAAATAAAATTGAGTGAATGTGAATTCCGCTCTGAACTTGTCAATTTCAGATCATCGTATTACCACAAAATAAACTCTATTTCTATCTCTAGGGGTACTAGCTGACAGAAGAATTTCTCCTTCTTGTCAGTCCCTTAGCTGTTCAATGAGAAGATGGCCAAACTAGAAACAATTTCTGTGCAACGGGCAATAATATGCGGAGATCAGTGTCGAATTAGTTACGGTAATGGCTTATGAAAACCCAATGTCAGTTCTCCGTAGATTATTTCTGAGTGCATTCAGTCATCGCCTTATTAATGTCAACACAAAGTTCACATGCCAAAAAGTATAACTCTGAACACGGAAAAAATTGTCAACTAACAATCTTAGAAAATAAAGTTGGATTAACCCTTCCTAAAACAAGAAGTCCGTTATCTTTTAAGAAATGTCATTCTTTTTTATTTTTTAGTGTTTAAAATATTATTAACATTTCAAAAAAATAAAAACCATAAAGAATAAATAATTAAAGTGAAAAATGGAAAAATATATTAATAACTAATGTAAAAAGAAATCATTTAACTTTAAAAAGGCCTTTACATATTACTACTTATATGTTTATATACACGAAGAGCCTCGTGGGATAATACATCTGACTATGACTTAGATGTTTAAGCCAATTAAATTTGAACATTTTTTTGATCAGATATGGAATAGTTTTTCAATCTGACTCCAAGTTAGTGGAATAGGTTAACAATTATATTAGGCATCCTTCTGACATCCTTTTAAATAAAAAAATAAAACAAGAAATAAAAAAACTAATTTTAAAAAGTGTTAAAATAAATATATATTTAATGAAGATTATTAAAAAATAGAAAGGAAGAAGATTGGGTAGTTGAAAAATCTAATTGGAAAGAATATTCATAAAATTTTGAAGAATAAGATTGGAATTAATAATAGGTAAAAAAAAATAAAGTTATTAAGAAGATTTGAACGTAAAGATAGAGTGACATGAAGATAGTTTTTACCTTCTCTTAAGCAAAAGTAAATCCCTTTTGGCAAAGATTGTTCTCACATTGGTGGGAATGAATGTGTGTCTGAGTGAGTCTCGTGATCGAAAAAGATTGATCTGTAGTCTTTATTCTATTTGCTCTGTTGTACAAGTGTGTATACAGTACTGGACAATTCTCGTGGATCTATTTGCTCAAGATTCACCTTAATATACAGAACTACAGAATGGGCACTGCATATGATTTTATAGACAACTTGAGGAGCATGCTCAGCTGATGTTTTGTCTTTTGAGTTGTTTAGTAATGAAGATGATCTAAAACTTGTTCTATAAGTGTTAACACATATATTCCTTAAATTACTTGCAACCCTAGGTACATATAGGAGACTTATCCATGCTTTTGGCATATTATTTAGGTTGCTGTTTTTATTTATGTTGGTGTAAAAATTTCTGATTGTCTTTATTAACATGTTATGATCATATCTGAAACTTATGAGATCATTGATGTAAGCATTGATGCTGTACTTCCTATCCACCTCATACTTGCATAAATTTTTGTTTCTATGCAAGAAACATTTCAAGTCTGTAAGTTTGTGTTCTAAATAAACTCTTGATTTGCGATGAATGTCTCCTCTTATTTCAATAGGTTTTAAATTCATTTTAAAATCGAGTTCATAATTGTTTTTCTGGACATATATATGTCCAGAAAATTAATCTTGTGGTTTTTGTCTTCAATTTTCATAATCCATTGTAGAGGAGATATTTTTTCAAGATCCAAGAAAATATTGTAGTTCTGATTTTCTGATGCACATATAAACATGTCATCAACAGATCTCATGTAGATGTCATTCAACACAGGTCTAAATATTTTTGTAAAATATTGTTTTCAAATTTTGAGCACCCAATGCTGAAAACTATTTAACTTAATGAATGCTTCATAAATGTAGGAAATTTTGAAAATATAACATAAAAATATATACATCTTTTGTCTTTTAGCATTTAAATTTAGAGAAAAAGCACACACCACTAATTCAGGGAGTATTTATAACTTTATTCTCATTCCTCTTCTCACAGTTGTTTTAACTTATTATTACACCATTACTCATCTTGCGTTTTTTAGTTCCTACAACAATCCCAAATATTGGTTAAATTGTAACTGGGAAAAAAAATTTCAGAGTTTGAGAAAGCCTTAAGAATCTTTCATGTTATATAAAGATATTCCTAGACCACTGTGAAATAAGATTTCTAATAAATTGCAATTATTAGATCTTAGAATTAATTTGAAAATGTGTGGAATATTCTTCTCAAAATGCAGATCTGAAAAGTAAGCAGAAATGATTTTGTGATGTTAAAAGAGGGGAAATGCTTCAAATTAGTATAAAAGTTTCACTAAACTATATGGTTGTTGGTGTAGTATTCAAAATATATAACTATTTAAAAATGTTGACTTGGCTTCAAAAATTTAGTACATTTTTAAGGTTTTTCACTGAAGAAAGCTAATAATCAGAATTTTGTCTGGGAATGTAAATATAGCACTATCATCTAATGTCAACTGGCTGATCAAATTTATAATTTCAAGGCGATAGAATAGAATAAATAGAGTGAATCATTTCTCCTAATCCAAATATTAAGGATAAATAGTAAAAAATATAGAACACTTTGTTATAATAATTCTAGAGAAAAAGAAAATATTAATAATCCAAGAAGGAATTTGATAAACCACTAAACCTCACATGATCACCATCTCTTATACTAGCACATAATTGTTTGTAAACAAGGCAAAACTCTTCACACAGTAGTGCCATCCTGTGCCAACCAGAGTAATCAATGGATGCCAGAAGGCCTTGTGACGAAGACCACAAGCCAGAACCTAGTCTGGGGATATTGGATGAGTAGGCACTAGATAGGGATTTTATGCACAAGCCTTCTGGCATCCATTAATTATTCTGATTGGCACAGGGTGGCACTACTGTATGGAGAGTTTTGCCTTGTTTACAAGGAATTTGATGCTGTTGTTATTCTAATAATAAAATAATAACAGTGGAAGTGAGCATACAATTAAAAATTTACTTATCTGAAAAAATTTCTAAATCCTAACCAAATTCTTAGTAACAGTGTGGCTATGTTAGGTAAGTACATTATGCACTAGAACATGATATTCTTTTATAAATGATTTTAATGCAATTAAAATCGTTTTTTTTTTTTAAGTAAGACATTTTATTTACATTTTAAGAATAGCATTGGCCAAGGAAATATTTATTTAAAAAAATAAAATATTTTGTGGACCTTTGAAGAGAGAATTAAGAAAAGATTAATTAAATGCTATGTGTGAAGTGTACTAATGTATGGCTGTAAAACAGGAATAATGAGTAACAAAATTAGGACCACATTGGAAGCCTTTGAGATGTGTCATGGAAAAGTATAGAAAAAGTCAGTTGAATGAATAAAATAACAAATGAAGAAATTTGAAAAGAATAAATGAAGAAAAAATATTGATTGAGATAATTAGAAATAGAAAGAAAAACTGGATTGGACACATATTAAGAAAATATAGTTTAATGAAAGATGTTTTGAAAGGAATGATGAGTGGAATCAAAAAGAAAGGATAGAAAAGATTCATTGTATAAAAGATGGAAAGATTTACATGGAATTAAAGAGCTAGGCAATGAAGAGAATGGAGTGGGAAAATGGATGAATTGGTGATGTGACTACTTTCTGGATCTGTCCATGGTACAGAATACTATTACTGATAATTTAAATTTTGTACTAAACTTCACTACTTTTGTTATGATTAGTCACAACTACTAGTGAAATAAAATCTATGAGCTAATCAGTAATCTCTTTTTATAAGTATTTGCATGATATTCATTTTATACATATATATTAAATAAAAATGTGCTATATATAATGTTTTGAGATTAGCTCATTGTAACTGTCTTTATATAATTAAAGTGCCCTCTATCTTCAGCAAATGATAATGTATGTTAAAGTCAAAATAGGATACCTCTTTACCTTTTTCTTCTTCATATATCTGGATGATTGTTTGCAATGTCTTTGCTAGAAGGGATGAATTTTTAATTAAACAAATTTATTTTTAAATATTTTTAAACATGATTAGCATCTTTATATGAAGAACATATGATAATACATAATGTTAGGATTTAAATCATCATTGGTAAGATTAAAAATAAAAGCAAAATTCATACTTATTAGATGCATATGTTAATCAGGTTTAATAATATTTACAAATAAATTGTGATTAATTGAAAATTCATCTGTTCTAGCAAAAACGTTGACAATTTTCCAGATATATGAAGAATAAAACGATAGCGAGATGTTCTCTTTTGCCTTTAAAATGTATTATCAGATGCTAGAGTTAGAATACTTTAATTATATAAAGACGGTTGCAATAAGACTTCTAATTATGATACAGTCTACAAAATAGAATTGTTTCAAGTATGGATATATATATTCAAGTTCTTTTGTAGCAGTTTTTGGTTTTTTTGTGTAAACAAAGCATTTATGACATTCAATTTATATAAACTGATCATTTGAGTTTACAGAGCTAATATATTTATTTCCACTAACTTTAGAACATAACTTAAAAAATTGTTAAGAGGAAAAAAAAATATTTTTTGGTATTGATGCAATAATTACTATCAAACGTTGAATAAACAAGTTTTTTTTTTAATTTTAAAAAATTAATATTGAATAAACACTGATAAAATGGGAACAGATATCTTTACACAAAACAATTTTTAATTTTGATACAGCTACAAATTTACACAAAAGAAAATATACAATTCAATTTCAAAAAGTAAACTAACATCATGTATTTTCTTAAGGTTTGTGATGATGGTATTTTAATTGTATTTATGATGGAAATAGTCCAATATGTAAATATAACATCATGTAATCTTCTTCCAAACATCTTTTTCAATTATACTTTCTTCATCATGAAGATAAACATGTTAAAAGGGTATCCATCAATCTTAAATCTTGGCAATTTCTTAAATATCAGAAGTTGTTTTTTGATTCACATTTTGAAGAATTCATCAAGTAAAGTCTACAATTCCAGATTATTATATTTTAGAAAACAAACCACTTCTAATATTATAACCATTTTGTTTGCTAAAAATTTGCGCTCTCGTTTTGTATTTTGGAGGATTTGGAAAGCGGTCCTTCAGCTTTATTGCAACGCTTTTGCTGTAGGTCTTCAACCGACACAAGTGTGTTTTAAAGTGTGAATACGGAATCCGTTCAGCTTTTTACAATTTTGGTTTCCCCCATTTATGTAGACAAAGTTCCATGATAAGTAACTGAATGCATTTTGAAGAACTCGTCCAAATCAGTCAAAGCAGTTGTTGTTGTGAACTCTTTCCTTACTAGAAATTTAAAATCTAAAGTATGAGACTATAGACAGGGTCAAACGGACAAAGTTGAACGTCAGGGCGAGAGAAGAGATGGATAAGTTTCTGATCCAATATGAAAAAGTAAAGATCAGAGAAACAGTTAAATTTGAAGGCCTCCTATAGTGATCATAAACATTGAAAAATTGTGGTGACACATTTGAAAAAAAAATTAAGTTTGCTATAATAAAAAATAGAAGTTCTTACAAAAATATAAACTATTATTATAGTTGGTACAGAGATAACCAATATTAAAGAAGTTTGTGATGATCAAGGCCTGCCAATCTAAGTGATACAAAATATTAAAAGAAAAAAAGGCAAAAAATAAACCTAAATTTCAGGCAAAAAAGTTGCATGTAGTAAATATCTAATCTTGTGTGAACCAATCTCCATGTAAAATGTACCTTTTTCAGTATAGTTTACGCTTTGTTTTTGCAATTACTTTTATTTAACTCTAAAATATATTTCTTTTCCTTCTCCTTATTTGCTTGATTAATTATATATATAATGTCCTATACTTCTTATAAACTTTACAATGCATTTTATATATGTTTATTTCTTCTTGCTTATAGTTTCACTCCTTGTGTCTCATCAGGCTTTTTAAAAGGTAGTAATAAGTTTAAGCCGTGGGGTTGAACTAGAGAAAATAAATCATATGTTAATGCTGAGGAAGGATGTAATTTATATATCTACTAAAATATACTTATACCTTCCATTTTATCCTATATTTTATCCAAAAAAAAGATTTAACAAAGACAAATAACAAATGCGAAATATTTAGAAAAGTTGAAATAAAATCAAATATAATATATTTGATAACACAAAAAGCAAAGGTCAAAAAGATTGGAAAATATAACGCATAGTTACAGAAAAATAATCAATCTACTTAGTGATATGCCATCTATAAAAAAGAAGATGAGTTAAAATAATATTGTATACTCCAAAAACGTGCAACAATGTGTGCAAGAGTTTATGGGATTAGAAGCGCGAAGCATACAAAGTTCGCCAGGTTCCCCAAACGCAAGCGGAGCCTGTTCCAGGACCTTGACTTCGAGTTGCATTCACTATAGCCCAAACATGGGTAGTAAGTAGTGCCAAAATTATATACTATTACATTTTCTTCTTATAACGCTAAAAATTACTAGAAAAGTCAAGTGTCCCAAATATCATTGGAAATCACTATAGAAAAAAATATAGAATAGGCGCGTTTTTACTTGGTAAGAAATGGCAGTGTTTTTTCCCTCTTTTAATCAATTTGAGGCTGAATATATAATAAAAGAGTCATACTGGAGAAAGTAGATTTAATATCAATGTAATTAGCTTAATAAACATCAATACACGCTGACACTATTTTTATAGCCAAAAATAAAATAAGACATAAAAATTCTTAAGAAAATAAAGGTGAAAGTTTTGGTAAATAAGGTTTTAAAGTTTTATATTTCTGGCTTCATGCTATTAAATCATCTAAGTAATTACTATTTATATGAATTTACCCAAATGAATCATGTAATATTATTAGCGGCTGTTGTTCAAAATTACGTTTCGAAGGTTTTTGCTAAATAAAATTACAATTTTAAGTTTTTATATATGTTTGCTGGATTTAGCTTTCAGATGCCAGTTCCATGTTTATGACTCTAAGTGTTCAATCTTATTCGGGCTTGTCTTTTGAATGTGTGGGCGAGCGATTTGATATTAGCAGAATCTATCAGTCTTGTTGGTCATGCTTTGATGAACACTTAATTGGTTTGTGTGATGTAACATATACTATTTGTGATTTGAACTTTGAATATTTTTTTATTGGAATCGTACTCAAAAGAAATCAGAGGACTAGTTTTTTTGCAGTTTGAACAAAATCTTCTGCTTCAAGTAAATACATACTTTTTGTTTTTTTTAATCACAGGGGCTGTCAAATGTTTGTTAATAAAAGTTTTATTTCTATAATAATAATATGAATGAACAAAAAAAATGCAAACAGTCAGCTTGGACTATTTGAAGCTAGGTTTGTCTGAATCAATTTTAATTTAATGGAGCTTTTTTCGGTAAAAAGTAAACATGCGAGGAAAGCAACAAGATTTCTATCAATTGATTTTCCATTCCAAAGTCTGCTAGCAGCATTGGCCAAGGAAATATTTATTTAAAAAATAAATTTTGTGGACTTTGAAGAGGTTAAGAAAGTTAATTAAAGCTAGTGTGAAGTGTACAATGTGGCGTAAAACAGGAGTAATGAGTAACAAAATTAGGACCCTGGAGCCTTTGAGAGTGTCATGGAAAAGTATAGAAAAGTCAGTTGAATGAATAAAATAACAAATGAAGAAATTTGAAAAGAATAAATGAAGAAAATTTGATTGAGTATAGAAAAGAAGAATGGATTGGACACATATTGAAATAGTTTAATGAAGTGTTTTGAAAGGAATGATGAGTGGAATCAAAAAGAAAGGATAGAAAAGTTCTTGTATAAAGTGGAAAGTTTACTGGAATTAAAGAGCTAGGCAATGAAGAGAATGGAGTGGGAAAATGGATGTTGGTGATGTGACTACTTCTGGTCGTCCATGGTACAGAATACTATTACTGATAATTTAAATTTTGTACTAAACTTCCTACTTTTGTTATGTTAGTCACACTACTAGTGAAATAAATCTATGAGCTAATCAGTATCTCTTTTATAAGTATTTGCTGTATTCTTTTATACTATATATTAAATAAAAGTGTTATATGTTTTGAGTTAGCTCTGTAACGTCTTTATATAATTAAAGTGCCCTCTATCTTCAGCAAATGATAATGTATGTTAAAGTCAATAGGTACCTCTTTACCTTTTTTTCTTCATATATCTGGATGTTGTTTGCAATGTCTTTGCTAGAAGGGATGAATTTTAATTAAACAAATTATTTTTAAAATTTTTAAACTGTTAGCTCTTTATAGAAGAACATATGATAATACTATATTAGGTTTAAATCATCATTGGTAAGATTAAAAATAAAACAAATTCATACTTATTAGTGCTATGTTAATCAGGTTTAATAATATTTACAAATAAATTGGTGATTAATTGAAAATTCATCTGTTCTAGCAAAACGTTGACAATTTTCCAGTATATGAAGATAAAAATAGCGTGTTCTCTTTTGCCTTTAAATGTATTATCAGTGCTAGAGTTAGAATACTTTAATTATATAAAGACTGTTGATAAGTTTATTATGTACATCTACAAAATAGAATTGTTTCAAGTATGGATATATATATTCAAGTTCTTTTGTAGCGTTTTTGGTTTTTTTGTGTAAACAAAGCATTTATGCTTCAATTTATATAAACGATCATTTGAGTTTACAGAGCTAATATATTTATTTCCACTAACTTTAGAACATACTTAAAAATTGTTAAGAGGAAAAAATATTTTTTGGTATTGATGCAATAATTCTATCAAACGTTGAATAAAAAGTTTTTTTAATTTTAAAAATTAATATTGAATAAACTATAAAATGGAACATATCTTTACAAAACAATTTTTAATTTTGATGCAGCTTTACCAAAAAAATATACAATTCATTTCAAAAGTAAACTATGTTCTTAAGGTTTGTGTGTGTTTTTATTGTTTTATGATGGAAATAGTCCAATATGTAAATATAATATATCTTCTCCAAACATCTTTTTCAATTATACTTTTCTCAGAATAAATAAGGGTTCCATCAATCTTAAATCTTGGCTTTCTTAAATATCAGAAGTTGTTTTTTGATTCCTTTTGAAGAATTCATCAAGTAAAGTCTACAATTCCAGATTATTATATTTTAAAAACAAACCTTCTAATATTATAACCATTTTGTTTGCTTAAATAAATATTTTGGAAGTATCCAAAATTTTGTCAAATATATTATTTTGGAAGAGTAATTATTTATATCAATTATGTAAATAGTCGAACACTACCTTCAACATTTAAAATGAATATCAACTATTTTGTATAGCTTCAAACGCAAATAGTGATTTTAAAGTTTATACTTATTTTTTTTCTTTTAGTTCCCCTTTTTTAGCAAAGTATATGAATATAGTTACTAATTCAAATTTTTGAAAATTTCGTCTCAACACAAATATTGTTGTTGTAATCTTTTCATTACAGAAATTTAAAATAAATAGGTATCTTAATAGAAATAGTCTTAATGGAATGTTGTAAAATCTAAGATGGGAAGAATAGATAAAAGTTTGTCATATAAAAAGTTAAAGAAGAGAATTAAATTTGAAGATCCTATAGTGTCAATAAAAAAAATTATGTTGTTTATAAAAAAATTAAAGTTTTTTTATATAAAAAATAAATCTTAAAAAAATAAACTATTATTATAGTTGGACGATAAATATAAAAAGTTTGTGTATCAAATAATCTAAGTGTACAAAATATTAAAAAAAAAACAAAAATAAAACTTAAAAAAATTTCTAGGAAAAAAACAGATTGTATATAGATAAATATCTAATCTTGTGATAACAATAATCCATAAAAAGAAATAATTTTTAGATATAGTTTACAGTTATTGATTTTTTGATTACTTTTATATTTACTACTAAAATATATTTCTTTTCCTTTCCTTATTTGTTGATTAATTATATATATATTACTTCTTCTTAATAAACATTAAATGAATTTTAATATATGATTTATTCTTCTTGCTTATATTTAACATGTTATCAATTTTTTAAAAGTGTAGCTGTAATAAAGTTTAAAATCTGTGATGATAGGAGTTGAATGTGAAATAAAATATGTTAAAATTGCATTGTAAAGTGTTTAATAAGGAATATATGGTATATTTATATATCTACTAAAATATACTTATAACCTTCCATTTTATCATATATTTTAATCTCAAAAAAAAAGTATTTAAAAAAAAATAAAAAAATAAATATTTTAAGAAAAGTTGAAATAAAATCAAATATAATATTTATTTGATATACAAAATAAAAGTAAAAGATATGGAAAATATAAAGAATAGTTATGAAAATAATAATCATTACATTAGTGATATGACATCTATAAACAATAGAAGATGAGTTAAAATAATATTGATATTACTGCCAAAAAATATGTGAACAATTGATGGATGTCATAAGAAGTTTTATGGGAATTAAAAAGCAGTGATAAATCTAAATAATCAAAAGATTTCTTGCTCAGGAGTTCCCCAAAACTGCAAGTACTGGAGCCTTATTCCAGGAACCTTGACATTCAGAGATTGCTATTCTACTATAGCACCAAACTATGCAGGGTAGTAAGTTAGTGACCAAATTAATTATATACTATTACATTTTCATTCTTATATAACATGCTAAAAATTACTTAGAAAAGTCAATGTGTCCCAAATATCATTGAGAAATCTACATATAGAAAAACAATATAAGAAATAGGCAGACTGTTTTTACATTGGTAAAGAAATTAGGCTAGATGATTTATTTCCACTCTATTTAATCAATTTGTAGGCTGAATATATAATTAAAAGAGTCATACTGAGAGAAAGTAGATTTAATATCAATGTAATTAGCATTAATAAACATCAATACACTGCTGACACTATTTTTATAGCCAAAAATAAAAATAAGACATGAAAAAACTTCTTAAGAAAAATTAAAAGGCAGGTGAAAGATGAATTTATAGGTAAATAAGGATTATTAAAGCTAGTTTTTATATTTCTGTAGCATTCAATGCTTATTAGAATTCACATCTAAGATAATTACATATTTATATGAAATTTAACTGCTGCAAATGAATCATGATAATATTTATTAAGCGGCTGATTGATTCAAAATTACAGTTTTCTGAAGGTTTTTTGCTAAATAAAAATTACAAATTTTTAAATTGTTTTTTTTTTTAATTATTAATTGTTTGACACTGGAATTTAGCATTTCAGAATGCATCAGTTCACATGTATTATGAAACATACTAAGGTTAGTTCAATCATTATTCCGGGCATTGTCTTATTGAATGTGTGGGACGAGACGATATTGATATTAGCAGAATCTATCAGTCTTGTATGGTCATGCTTTGATGAAACACTATAAATTGGTTTGTGTGATGTAACATATACTTATTTGTGATTTGAACTTTGAATATATTTATTTATTGAGAATCAGTACTCAAAAAAGAAAATCAGAGGACATAGTTTTTTTATGCGAGTTTGAACAAAAATCTTCTGCTTCAAGTAAATACATACTTTATTGTTTTTTTTTTAATCACAGGGGCTGTCAAAATTGTTTGTTAATAAAAGTTTTTATTTCTTATAATAATAATATGAATGAACTAAAAAAAGAAATGCAAACAGTACAGCTTGGACTATTTGAAGCTAGGATTTGTCTGAATCAATTTTTAATTTAACGGAGCTATTTTTCAGGTTAAAAGTGAACATGCGAGGAAAGCAACGAAGATTTCTATCAATTGATTTTCCATTCCAAAGTCTGCTAGCATTCAAAAGGTTTATGTTTGGTGAGATTTTTTGCACTTTTTAAATCTATTTTAGAGTTTTTGGAAGATGAGGATTTCAGTTTGAAAGAAAATTTACTTAAGAGTAAAACAGATATTGCTTATTAAATCGACCTATTTGGAAAATTTAATGATGTTAATTTACAACAGCAAGGAGATAATTTGAATCTCATCAAAGTAAAGTATCTTATTAGCATTTGTTGCCAGATTAATGTTTTTAAACAAAATATTGCAAGATCTGAGCTTTCCCAATCCCCCAACTTATTTAAGATGGGGACAATCCAAAAAGAAAACATCTTGCTGTACACCTACCACTTGAAGGCTCTTCACTTAGCTTTCCAAATTAGGTTTGAAAATATTATTGGAAATACCAAACTGGATGGATACTCTATCCATATAATACTAGTGCAGAACCAAATATAATTTTGCAAGATGAGTTGATAATCATCAGCATGAATGAGGATCCCAAGGTACAATTCAAACAGGGTTATCAAAAGTTTTGGCTGCAACTTCTGTCCCCATCATTTCCATCATTGTATCTGGTAGAGAGGGGCTTCAGTATAGTTTTAAATCTGCTTCAGAACACTGAACTGGAGATTTGAAAAAGCAACTCACTAATTTAAAACTGGACAGATCATCTCATTAAATTCAGTTTTCCAAGCTAATTTATTTGGTATTTTTATTTTTATAATTCTGATTAAACTCTTTTATTGTAATTTTGTTGATATTTAATTCTGTCTGAATATGTTGATTTTTTCACTTCATTTTATATATTTAATAAAAAGATTTCAATATTTGTACTTAGTTTGAATTTACATATTTATTTCATAAATGTCAAAAATTAAAAAAAAAAAAACTCTGCTCCTATTTTTTTGCTTTAATTTTCGTTAATGCAGGTTTCGATAATAAATGTTGCACAAGATAATGCCATATTTAGTAGTCCTTTTATCTTTTTCAGTCATTAGCTACAAATGATTAAAATGAAAAATTTAATATATAGTGAAATATTTAATATCGAGTACTGTACAAATTTATTAATTTGAGTAAGTAAAATAAATGAGTAGGGGTTGACAGTTTTAAAAGTTTTTGGTAAAGGGGTCTATAGCCAAAAAACTTTGGGAATTCTTATTATATCATCTTTATATTTTCATCTTTCAATATATAACCATTTTTAGAGCATTTCAGGAGACTTTTTATTTAATTTACATTGTTCTTTGCAATTTATTTTGTAAACTCCATTAATACAGCTCTCACTATCTTTATTATGTTTATATATTTATTTTGTAAGAAAAAAAAAACTTTTTTTGTTTATTATTTTACTATCTATTAAATTACTATAGTTTTATTTAATTCATTTATAATTTTGGTAACACTTTGTTTCATTATAGTTAAATTTTATTTATTGTTATTATCATCATTCATATTAACTTATTTAGTTGTATTATCTTGTATTTAATTTTCTATTATTTTAATATTTGTTTTTAATATTTTTAAGAAAAAAAAATTTAAATCTTATATTATTAATTGTATTTGCTTCGTATATTATTTTTTGTTAGAACAATCATTTTTGACATTATATACTCTAGAATGCATACCATTTTATATTTATGTTTAAAATTGGTTTGTAATATTAATTTTATTGTTAAATATCTTATATATTATTTGTAAATCATTTTTTTTCATTATTAACTTTTTTATTAATTAAAATATTTGAATAGCTATTTTATTTTCTTGTTCCCTTTCTATCTTAAATTTTATATTTTTACTTATTTTATTAACATCTTCAATAAATTGATTTATATGATTTTGATTTCTATTGAAAATTAGTAGGTAGTTATCCACATACTCTTTTATTAAAATAAGTGTATTTTAATTGTATTTTTTTATTTCAAAATGATCCATATATATAGTACTTAATTAGTTGTAGTAGTTACATTATTTTGCAAAATACTCTTTTTTTTTTGACTTGTTAAATTTGGCAACACATTAGATCCACATATCCAAATCCATTGTTCTACCTAAAAAATTACATAGATATTTAAATTGAATCATATTCTCAAGCTAATGACCATCCAAGCTAAAAAGCAGTTTTAGACTTTTTTTTCTCATTACTGGCTGATAAAGTATTTAAAATTTTTGAATATTAATTATTAATTCATAATATTTCTATGATGCAGTCAAAAAACATCAGAAGCACTTTGCTTTTGTTTTTATATTTGAATTGGAAAAATAATGCAGTCATATCAAGCGTTGGTGGCCTTGTGGTCAGCCTAGCTGCCTTCCAAGCAGCTGGCCCAGGTTCCTTCCCGATCAACGCTTTGACACATGAAAAAAAATAATAATAATGCAGTCATTGCATACTTTAAATATAATAATCAGTAGAATGAAGTTTTCATTTTTTTTTCTTTTTAAACTGTTCAAATTATAAATGCCACCATCCAATCTAAATTGCACCTTGATTCTTATTTTATCAAAGCCACCTATAAACTATTCCAAAGATTTTTATCATAAAAATGGAAAACAAAATGAAAGCTAATACACATCTTTATTTAACATTAGTTTCATTTAAAATGCTTCAGATTATAATAATATTTCTTCTCAATCCATCACATAGAAAGCTATGTAACATGAATAAACTTGGATGGATAATCACTTATTGCAAACAATTATCACATTCTTTTTAAATGATGCCTTAACCAGACCAATGAAATCAATATGTAAATTGCATCTTTACTTATACATTGATGGTAAAATAATAAAGTATTAGTGTAATGCAATGCAATATGATTTTTATTACCTCTGGTTGAGAAATATTATACTTTCACAAGCTGTGAAATCACAGTTTTCTATAAAATATTTGTCAGATAAATTCATTTTGTTTAGAGTGTTGCCTTAAATTTATTTAAAACTTACTTTACACTAAAAAAAGCAATTGTTAAAATTATGAATTTTTCTAAACTTCTTCAGCTATTTAGAAAAAAAAAGGCATTTAAAATCTTCTGCTGAGATTACTAATACAATGACTATTCTTTCTTTTTTATATGTGTGTATATACATGTGCATATATATATACATATAATATTAGACAGATTAACATTAAGGAGGATGTAAGACAGAATGATTCCATATCTCCAAAACTTTCTACAGCAGTGCTGCAAGAAATATTTTGTGGATTAAAATAAGGAAGCTAAAGGAATAAAAGTAAATGGAGATTATTTAAGTCATTTAAATTTTACAGATGATATAATTGTTTTTGCAAATAATAATTGAGTTTCAGAAAATATTTCAAGAATTATCAGATGAAAGTAAGAAAGTAGGACTAAAGGTAAAATTAAAAAGTCTATGTTCAATGGATTTTCTCAAAAGATAAAAATTAAGATTGATAATAATGAGTTAGAAGAAGTTAATAACTACAAATACTTGGTTGAATCAATACTACATATGGAAACATAATAGATGAAATTAATCATAGAATTAAACTTGCTTGGCAGGCTTTTGGTAGAAGTAATTTAATATTAAAAGGAAATAAGCCTATGTGTTTGAAAAGGAAGGTTTTACCAGTTCTTGCTTATGGCTGTGAGACTTGGACATTTAACAGAGACTTTAGATCATTGAAAGAAATATTGGAGAGATGCGTGTTAGGAGTTACAAGAAGAGATCGAAAATGCAATACATGGATCAGAGAACAAACAGGTGTTGCTGATATCATTGAAAGAATTAAAAGACAGAAGTAGAGTTGGGTTGGACATATTTCTAAAAGAGATGATAATAGATGGACAGTTAAAATATTAAACTGAATTCCAAGAGATTAAAAAACCCAGTAAGAGACCACATATGATGGATAATGAAATAATGAAGTGTAAGAGGGTGATGAGAAGAGAAACTAGAGATCGGAGAAGATGGATTGAACTTGGAAAATCCTTCATCCTGCTGTGGATTGATAATGGTTGACGATGATGATGATGATATATAATTGAAACAATATTGACATACAATATGAACTTTACATTCAAATATCAGCCTTTCACGCTAATTGTGCATACACTTTGCGAGTGTTAATAATTACATACGCTATATAAAATAAATGCTTATTTAAATATGAACTTTACTATTTCTCTTAACTATTTATGACAGATTATGAATAATTTTTATAAATTGAAAATTTAATATATAAAAAATATTAAAATAATTATTTCCTAATCAATAATTAATTAACTGCTACGAAGTAGTGAATGATATGAATTTAAAACTAATGCATTATAACTTTTGCAAGTATGTCGTTGATTTAAAAAAAGATAAACAGAATGAAACTAGTTAAATGTTTTTAGAAATTATAAAAAAAATCTTTTTTATTTTTAATTGAAATATTACTCGCTCTTCTTTCCTGCTGAATTTTCGACTTATTTTTATCAAAAACTTACGTTTTATTAAAGATCAAACCAAAAATAAGAACTCCAATGTTTTCACTTTTAACTTAATGAAGAAAAAAAGATTTTTTCTTTTTTGAAAAGAAATAATTTAATTATGTCGTAAATAACTAACAAATAAGTACAAATATAATTAAATCAATTATTTTTTATTTTATTTTTGTTTTAGTTATTGTTATTGTTTCTTTTATCAACATCTTTGTAAAAATAAAATAAACAGAAGTTATGATAAATAATAATTAAAGATATATAGCTTAACATTCCGTAATACGTAATTGAAATAAAAATTTTGAATTAATTTCTCTTTAATTAAATTAGACTTTGGTTATTTTTTTTAAAAATATCTTCTATCTTTTCTCATCACCATGGTTCATCTTTATTGCATGTTCAAAATTAATGAATTTATCAATAATTCAATGGCTTTTATTATAATTTTTGTATATACGATAAAAAGAAAACTCTTAGCCGAGTTATAAACAAAGAAAATAATTTTATAAACAAAAAGAAATTATGTATTTCATTAAAGGCTTTTTAAATTAAAGATTTTTTTATTTTTATCAAAGACAATGAATGTTATATTAAATTCAATAAATTAAAAAAAATAAATGTCTTTATTCATTTTCTATAATTTAAAAAGTGAAGTAACTGGAGTTTTTTTTTTTTTTGGTAAAGTAAAATAAAAATTGATATTATTTAAAAATAAAAATAAAGAAGAATTTGCGTATACAAAAATTTGAATTTTATTATATATAATAAAAATAAACGTTTGTAACTATAAATTGCTCGAAAAGTTATATTATATTCGAGCGCCCTCTTATACTTAATATTGCCCAGAGATATTTATTTCTTGAATAACGTTTTACGATTGTGTAAAACATAATACTTCGATTGAAATAGGCCCTAAAGTGGAACAATCTATTAAATATATATATATAGTATACTTATTTTTATGTAGTACTTATTTTTTCTGTTTTATATATATTCATTTGTTTGGCAACTATTTTAAATAAGTCTTTTTAATAATTTTAAGACGCGCCTTTCTTCCATATGTCTTAGCATCGGCTGGGAGGCGAACCCCCAACAACCGTCTGCAACCAACTGCTTGCTTGCAAGGCGGCTGCGCTGACATCTCGGCTAATAACGCTTGCCTTTTACTTGCCTTAAGCGCCTGAATTCATTAACCAGGTCTTTATTATGATTTGCTATGCAAAGAACTTTCTAATTTCATTTCTGTAACTGCTAATCTATTTCAATTTTTTTTTTTTTTTTAAATAGGCAGGAGCATCAAATAAGGAAGGTTATGCAACTAAATACTATCCCTACCCCCAATTCAGGCTGGAAACACTATTTTTGATACTGAAGACTAAAATTTCACCGCTAGACTAATATGCAATTATCCTATTTTTCAACTAGGCAGTGAGAGAGCAAATATTTTGAATCTGGACCTTACTTATTTTCCAAATAATAAATTGAGATCTTTTAAAACTATGTTTTAATTATTAAAATAATTTAATAAATTTAAAAAAATAACTCTTGTGTATGCGTAATGGTAATTTTATAATCTAAAGCTTACTTTTGTTTAAAAAAAAAATATTACAAAAGCTACTTAAATTATCTTATAATTGGAATCAAGAATTAAAAGTTTTTTACGTTCATCTGGGTAAAAGGCTTATTGAATACCTACTGTGTTCAGATTGATAATTTACCAATATGTGTGCAGTGCAATAAATAATTAAATGACTGAATTATTGATTTTTGTTTTACTAGAATCTTTTAATGCATTTCACAACTAATAAAATAGGGATTTAAATCCAATATAATGTATAAAGTTTTGAGTCAAAGTTTTGAAATAACTGAGATAAATAACAAAAATGATTGAGCTATTTACAAAAGTCAATCATATGAATACCTTTTCAGCTAATAATAGATTCAGTCATAAAACTCTGAATTACTTGACCATTTAACTGTAACAAGTCTGCACAATAATCATTTCTATGTTTTTTTCTGTGAATATAAATTAGGCATGGCAATATTTTATTCAGCATGCTAACAAAATTTACAGTTTAAATCAGTAGTAGAGTGATAGAACTGAAGATAGGTGAATCAAAGCTAAATATTCCTGGGTTGAAACTTCTAATGACAAATATTTAACCTTTTATGTCATAGTCATAACTCCATATATATAATGCAAGACAATAATATTGCAATAACTGTGACTAATATTTCAATAAATAAAAAAGCATAATTAAAGCATATTTGTAGATTATATAAATATGTCAACAATATTATGTAAAGATGTCAACAATTTTTTCAAAGCATTTAACAATAGCAGTTCTCTCTATCACTATTATCACTTATTGCAAGTCATAGTAATCAGTTGATGCTATGAAGGTAACTGTCTACTCATGCAATTTTTCCTGAATAGTTTTTAGCTTATCTCCTCTCTCAAATTCAAGGCTAGTCATGTACCAGATCTTTGAATCTAATGCACCCTCCAACAGCTACCTTTTATCTTTTTAGTTAACCATAAAGCTATTGGCCCAAACTGAAAACACAATAATGTTTTCAATCCAGAATAATTCACTTATATAGTCATACAGATTTGAATCCAGTTCAGTATCTATACATTTTAGTGCCTTTGGTTTTTCAATAACTATAGTCACCAATATCTTTGCTAGGATTAGTATTAAACCACTAAAAATATAACATGATCACTAGTTCTTATGCATACACAATCTGTTGAAACAGTAGCAACTCTCTCCATGCAAATACCACTTTGTGCAAGTCAAAGTAATTAATGGATGCTCTAAGTTTTGTGCATTAAAATCCCTATCTAGTGCCTATGGCTTACATTAGTGAGAAGCCTTGAACTTGAGATCTTTTTACCCTTATAGCTAATTATAAAGCTATTAGTCATACAAATATGAACCCAGTTTAGTATACAAACAAATGAGTAGACACTAGATAGGGAAAGAGTTAAAAATTTAAAGGTATTTATGTTCCATACAATACTTGCTTAAATTAACCTTATAAATTAAAAAATACATCAACAATAATATATGATTTTTGCATGTGCCTACTCATAGTCTTTCAAAAGAACTATAGCATCTGGTGTCTATTGATTACAAAGGATTATATTTGATGGCTCTAGAATAAAATGAAAATAAGTTTATGGGATGTATAAACATAGTTTTAAAACATTTTTGATATATGTATGTATTTGCCAATTTTCATATACAAACATGTTAATAAAAGTTTTTGCATGTTTTTTTTTTTTTATTAACTGAATAAATACATTTGAAATATCCCATGATTAGTTCGCATTCTGTCTCAGGGTCCAGCAAATTTAGTTAATACATAAAAATAATTCTACATTAAATTACTGGTGATGCAGTGACAAGAGAGAAAGAGAAAATAGACAAAATAACAATTAAAGCAAACATTAATATTGAATTATTTACACATGCACACACATTTAATATAATATCAAACAACACAATAAATTTTACATAGGAAAGTATAAATGACTTTAGGCTATAGTTATAATAGTGCATATTAAAGTTCATTTCATTTAAAATTAAGTGTGTACACAGATATTTCAAAGTATTTTTACCTAGGTTTTCATGGTTATCAGTTTCCAACTGGTTGATTTTTTGATTTCCATCGATGGTTCCAGGACCTGTTTTCCATTCTTTGTGTTGATAATGAGAGAAAACTTGTAGCAGCATTTATTTACAATCTAGGCATTGTTTCAGGCATTGGCTCAGGCAAACACAGTTGATTGCTGAAGACTTGGAGCATGAAGCCATGCTGGACACATCCATGGCTTATGTGATTTCTCCATTAATGTTGACTGCAGCAGCAGCTAGTGGCTTACTACTGTGTTTACAATGTCCAAATATTCTGTATTCTTTAAAAAAAAAAACTGAATTCCTGACTAATAATAAATTGATGACTGGAATAACTTGATCAAAAAGTGCAGACCAGACTGTATATCACAAACCAGACTGTATAACAATAGAGAAAGCGAATTTATATACTTTTTTCTCTCCTATTGTTTTAATTTCTTATCATTATTTTAATTTTGATCTTAACTTGAAACCTGTCTTTTAATTAATATTACATTTCTTTAATTAATTGATTTTTACATTTGTCTTAATCTTAATCTGTTCAAATTCATCTAAACGATCTTGATAAGATAATTTAGTTGTTTTTTTTAATTAATACAATTTAATCAGTAATCTTATAAACTAATTAATTACATTTTTCAAAGTTTTACAAACATTTTATTTTTAGAGACTAATTTTTAGTCTGATTTCACATTGGCTTATTTTATACATTATAAAAGTTTTTCTTTACAAAGAGAGTGAAAAAAGAAAAAATTTCCCCTCTCTTGCTAAGAAGTTTTATTCTAAAAGAAAAATATAATGCAGTATTTTTATTTTTGCAAAATATTGTATTAAAAATCTTCAACCTAATAAAATTATTTAAAAAATAAATAAATTATGAAACATGTAACGGTATTCAGTAATGGTACTATATATATATATTGTAACTGACCAGGTGACATTCCCAACCAAGCAAGAAGAATGTGTCACACACAGGCAGGTCAGCACCACAATAGCTATGGATTTTAAAACCACAGAGAGATGAGTCCTCTTATAGAGAACATAATCTAACTATTAATATTAAAATATCAGGTTCTTATTCCAATGTAAATTTTATCACATGATCACCATTTTGTAAATTTTATCTCAGGTTCACACTATTAAAATTTAGATTCTTCTTAAAAACTTTAAATCTTATCTCAGGTTTATAAATGTCTATCTCAAAGTTCAAAGAAATGTATTTGGCACAAAAAAATAATAATGGTAATAAATACTTTAAAACTTTTAAAAATATGATAACTATTTATGTTACATACTAAATACTCTATCTTCTTCTCATGATTATATCATTAGACATCTTACATCTTAAGCAAGCAGAAATGCAAATGTGCAATAACAAAGTATCTAAATGTCTTACATAAAATGTAACCAGATAAAACATTTCCAAAATATCTTAATGTTTTTCAAATATAAATATTTTATTTCTACACCTAGAAATATATCTATTTTCAATATCTTCTGACAGGAATTTGCAACAAATACTAAATAAAATAATGTAGCTCATAGGAAGAGTATATTTTATGCTACCAACTACAGTAGAAAATTGAATAGTGAAAATAAAGACAGAGAAACACAGTATCTGTCTTATTATAAGGCAGGTGAAATAAATAATAAACCAAATAAATAAATTTTATGTGACCATTGAAATGTAATCTTAACAAAATAATTAATAATAGAGCTTTATTAAATTAGATTTTCTGGATAATGACTGTAATAATAATGGTAACAAAACAGAAATGTATTCAATAAATAGCAAAAATATTTATTTACATGATAAGATTATATTTAACGCAATATTTTATTTACAATAATATTATTTTTAATTTAACACATAGACTAATAGAGATATTGGTACACTTTACAATAAATATTTCTTTTTTAAGCATTTCTCCATGAATTCTGATAAAAACATTTACTACTACCAAAAAGTTCTCATGTTCTACCTAATAATACTTCTTTCAATATTAGGTACACATGGCAGAATAAAATGCATATATACATCGAAGCACAAGTCACTAGTATATTGTTAAACACTTTACAAAGCAAAACAATGTTTGAAAACCATTCTGAAAATATACTTATTATGGATTTTATAAAGATATCAAAAAAATGTGCAAAATAATTACACTAATATAATAGTACTAATGCCTATGAGGAATAAGGTAATAAATACATTCAATACTAACAAGATGTTTTAAAATTTAAATTGCAGTAGAGTTAATAGTATAAATATAAAGATGGGCATGCCTTAAAACATTTTAAGATAGCAAAATACCTATTAACATTGAGTTAAAGGCAAAGTGGATGACAGAAAATGTGAATGGATACCACTGATAACTATATGCAGGCAGTGCTGACAAATAAGTATGCTATACTCTCACTTATGGAAGGGCTGAATGCAAGCTGCTTAATAATAATAATAATAATAATAATAATAATAATAATAATAATAATAATAATAATAATAATAATAATAATAATAATAATAATAATAATAATAATAATAATAATAATAATAATAATAATAATAATAATAATAATAATAATAATAATAATAATAATAATAATAATAATAATAATAATAATAATAATAATAATAATAATAATAATAATAATAATAATAATCATCTTACACAAACGTTCATAAGTCTATGAGTACATCCATTTGGTTTAACACTATGTGTACACTGACACACCATAGTTGTGAAACGATATTTAAACATTATATTTTACATGCTATCTAAACACACACCAACATCTATAACACTTTCATTTATAAACATAACAGATATACAAAAGCTGCTTACACTGGCTATGATAATTCGTTTTTATTAGAATGAAATAATAAAGGAGAGAGCTACAAATAATAATAAAATAACTTATAAAGTAAACCTTTTATCGAATATTCCTTATACCAATCCATTTCACATATGTGTACCTTCATAAATATCTTTTGTATCATAAATAATAATAACAATTAAACATAGGATATAAATTATAATTACATGATATCAATAATAATTTTAAACACACAAAATATATATTTTACATTTGTTTTACCCATCACCAATTAAAAGATTAAAGTTCTTTCATCTTAATAAAATCAATCTCTTTTAGTTGAGTCCTTTTGTTATTTTCTTTAAGAAAAATACCATAATATAGTCTTTCAATCTGGTAAAAATAATAATTATGCATACAACAGTTCAAAGCAGGATTTTTTTATAGAAATATTTGCAAATGAAAACTTGAAGAGTAATAAGCTGAGAATAGATGTTTTAAACAATAAATGATTCCTTTATAAAGTTCACATATTACTTGATAATAGAGAAATATAAAGTAAATTTGAATTCATTTCTTATTTAGTAAGGCAATAAAATATACTCTAAACAAATAAGTCAATGAATTTAGGATAAATGAATTATGATGTCAATCTAATATCATCTTAATTTCATTAGCAATAAAACAAGCGTATATATTTTTTTTCCAATCTGTTATTAAAATTGATTTGGAAGATGTTTTCTTTATTAAAATTCTAGAAAACAGTCTATAATTATTGTATTTTGTCTTATTTTTAAAATTGTCCATAATGTTAAAATAATTATTTACTGCCCATTCTTTTGGTTTAATCATATATAACGATCTGATAGCAATGGAGTCTTACCATATCTGCACTACAGGGTGCCACCAGGCATTTGAACCTGGAAAATTTATAGAGTAGGTAGATATGTAAGTTAAGAAAAATTTTTATTTTATATTTAGACCATTAGCCCCAGTCACTATCTCAATGGAGACGCAGAGATAATATATATATCTTTATTTAATCTCTATCTTAAATATATTAAAAAATAAAAGCCACTGCCAGTAATTAATACACAAACATTTATTGATGCACATATATAATATTTAAAATTTGAGGTATAACATTTATTATTTTAGATTTTAATATTAACTTTTAATTTAAATTATTATTTTAAAATTTTAAACCATCTTCACAGATGAATTTACTAATATTTTTTTAAGAGTGTCGAGTGTGAATAAACTACATAGATTGCATTTGAAAAGAAAATATTCTATCCCTTATTTAACCTTAGACCAAAAGTTCACAGTTGATCCATCTGATACATCGATGTATTCAATGCAACATGAATATGACAGCACAAAATACCATACTGTCAGGAATGTGCATCTGAACAGCATGGTTAGAGAAGTCATTGACTCTCATCCAGACAGGAATGCTACATCTGTCTGGCAAGAAGAACAATAAAAAAAACTCCATAGGAAGGGACTGCGTTTTCTGTCTTACTATCCCCTTCCATAGGCAAAAAGAGGGTGTGCAGTGCAATATGCGATCCTGCACATGGCGGACCTCATACTACATTTACTAATTACACTGATATATCCAATCCATTGACCCAATCCAACTACGAAACAAATAACCTAAGATTAACCCTCCCTTAATTAATTAATATAACTTTACAAATCTATATAGCCATTCATGCCTGTCTTAATTTTAACATTTATATAATTTTGCACAGATGAATTTTATAAAAGTTTGTTTTATAATGTTGAGTATAGATCAGCTACATAGATTACATGGTCAAAAACATTTCAAAATAAACATAAATGATCAAAATATAAAATCATTGATGGAATTGCAGAAGAAAATTTACAAGAAACCCAATGGCATTCATCATAAGATGCCGTATTGACTGCAATAACTTAAAAGACATCCAAATAAATACATTTTAGATACTCACCATAAGGTATCATTATTTACCGAATGTCTATATATTCTAATCAAATATGAAAACAAAAACATAATTAAACGTTAACAAATCTATGCAAGCGTCTATACCCAACTTAAATTTAATGCATTTAAATAATTTATACAACAAATATTAATAAAAAAAAATGGAAATGATTTTTAGCAAACTCAAATGTATAAAAATTAAACATTAATAATTGATTTGAAAAGTCAGATTAAAGTTCATTAAAAAAAATTATGTTTAGTTTGTCAAATCTTTAAAGTTCTTAATTACTTGTAGTAAAATTTTTCCGTTTACATCTTATGGTAGAAGAGCTCCTGGTTCCTGGTGTCAATTCCCACAAAGTCTTTATTTGAAGACCAGTCTATCTGAAGGTGACCTTAGCTGGTTCAATCCTGGTATTACAGTCATTTCATTTGAAATAAGTGCGAGAGCAACAAGTGTGTCTTATCACTCTTCTCACAAAATCAAGCTGGAACTGTTCTTAATTTCAATATTTTTAATTTTATACTGATCATCTGGATTCACTGAACAATGGCTTCCTGTTCCAATTTTTTCATTATGGTCTGAGCCTTCATTGCTGCTTCTATTGAACATCTAATTTATTTTTGTTCTCTTACCTATATTTCATCTGACTTCTTTATATAAGATCCCCAAGGGCTAGCTTGCTTTTCGATAATTAATAAACACATCATTTCCATTTACAAAAATATTTTATCTCTAGATCTTGTACTTTTCTATAAAAAAGTACGTTCAAATTTTTTTTTTTAAAAAGAAAAATAATTTTTAAAGTTTTGCATCTGTGCAAATATATATACGTACATTGAACAATTCTTTAATTTTAGCTTTTAGTTTTTTTTTATTTACGAACTTAAAACCGTTTTTATTCTACTTTTAAATTAATGTAACAGCATACATAATAAAATGAATACATTATTTTTTAAACTTATTTTTAAAAAAGCAACTGTCTTTATTAGTTAATTTTCCACATATATTATAAGTCATAATTTTATCAGAATGTATAAGGTAACATTAGTAAATATTAACATTAGTGTTAATAATAAATTTAAATTTTATAATTTTTTTAAAAGCAATTGTTAATAGCCGAAGTTTAAATTATCTACATTTCATAGTATAGCAAAATAACATGTGCACATCCAATGATTCATCAGTTCCAATTTTCCATATAAAGGCACTTTACAGTTTTTAAAATTAATATGATTTCTCACATCTTCCAGTAATTGTTATCTAATAAATAATTAAAGACACACTGTAATGTAGTATGCCAAAATAACTTTAACTTTCTGTTCAGTCATTTAAACTAATAAAATAAACAATAATAAAAAATATCACCTTAAAACATTTAAATTGATTAAAAAATGAAGTGGAAAATTAATTCAATAAAAGTTCAGGAATAGCTTAGGAATACTTCTGGAATTGTTTAGAAATAGTTTAGGAATAGTGACGTTTTTATTTTCCAGTTTTTTTATAAACACTTGGGTGTGTTTGTTTTACTGCAATCTTTATCTCAAGGCATTGTTCAACCAATACAATTAAAATATAGAGGCAGGATCTTGTACTTTCAACAATCTGACCTTCAACTTTTTATTCAAGACTATCTATTCAAATGATGTCTAGACTCATAATAATTACTACATAAATTAATGTTATTAACTTTATTTAATTATTAAATAAATTATTTATTTGACTCTAATAAAATTACTTATTTATTTTCAAATTAAATATTTTTGTACTCAAAATATATTCTTTTTATTTTATTTAAAAGCTTTTATTACTTTTATTCTTTAAAGTACTCTTTTTTATAAATTATTATTAATAATTCCATTTAAAACTTTTAATTTTTCACATGTATTCATAAATAGCTATCCACACACACACATGTATATATAATGAATATTTTAAAACCAATAAACTAAATTAGTTACAAAAATTTATTCTAGTTTAAACTCATTCCAATTAGTTACTTTCAAGTTTAATGTCTCAAATTTTAACTTCAAACAAATATTATACTAACTAATACTTAATGAATTAGAATTTTAAAGGTAATATTTTAAAAATTAACCATAAAGATTTTAACACAAATAAATAACCAATTTTTTAATTAAATAATATGATCAACTTTATTTACTGCATATGTTTAAAACTCAGCATGCTTCAAATTAATACTTTTCCAGATTCAAACTATTAACTTTGAACTTTTAAATAAATACTAAGTAAATTAACTGATATTATTTTATCAAATTATTATTCAAACTTATTTAATAGATTGCTTTATTACTAATCAAGAACATTTAATTAGGTCTTTAAGTGGTTTAACACTAAATTTAAGCTAAAAATTTTTTTTTAAACATTTACACAATATATTTAATCCATAGGGTTAAATATAAGGTTACAATATATAAACATTAAAGCACATAAAATTTAATGCACAGTTCATCAATGTATATATATATATATATATATATTGATGAACTGTATATATATATATATATATATATATATATATATATATATATATATGATCACTAGATGGAGCTTACTAATAGCTCTAATCAAGATTTACTTTATAAATGCCAAAAGAAAAAGAATTCAAAATCTCTATCGGAAAGTCCTTATCTCCAGACCAATTGAGTTTGAGCTTATGACTTACCTCAGTGGAAAGTTGGGACACCAGAAACTAGATCTAAAATACTAACTCAAAAGTTAGCACTTATAAAACATCTTTTTATCAATTTGAAAGCCTGAGCTTTTCAGACATGTAAATGTCTTTAAATCCAGCTTTACAAAGCAGATAGCTATATGGATCTGAATTCAGCTCAGTTACATCATGTAGTAATAGCCTCTGCAATATAAATCACAAAACCTTCCAAGGTATACATAATAATTAATAAAACAAGTCATAAGTTTTGTAACTTGCTTTTAAGCTTGCATTTAAATGATCACTAGATGGAGCTTATCAATAGCTCTAATCAAGCTTTATTTTATGAGTGCCAAAAGAGAACGAATTCAAAATCTTTATCACAAAGTCCCTATCTCCAGACCAATTGGTTTTGAGCTTATGGCTCACCTCAGTGGAGGGTTGGGACTCCAGAAAGTAGATCTAAAATACTAACTCAAAAGTTATCACTTATAAAACATGTTTCTATCAATTTGAGAACCTGAACTTTTCAGACACTTTAATGTCTTCAAATCCACCTTTACAAACCAGATAGCTATATGGGTCTGAATTCAGCCCAGTTTCACCATATATTAAATAAAGCTTGATTAGAGCTATTGTTAAGCTCCCTCTAGTGATCATCTAAATGCAAGCTTAAAAGCAGGTTACAAAATTTATGACTTGTTTGATTAATTATTATAAGTGTACCTTTGAAGGCTTTTGCAATGCTATATTGCAGAGGCTATTACTGTATGGTGAAACTGATTTGCATTCAGACCCATATAGCTATCTGATTTGTAAAGCTGGATTTGAAGACATTTACATGTCTGAAAAGTTCAGGCTTTCAAATTAATAGGAACATGTTTTATAAGTGCTGATGTTTGAGTTAGTATTTAAATCTAGTTTCTGGAATCCCAGCACTCCACTGAGATGAGACATAAGCTTGAAACCAATTGGTCTGGAAATAGGGATTTTCCAATAGAGATTTTGAATTCTTTCTCTTTCAGCACTTATAAAAGATAAGCTCCATCTAGTGATCATTTAAAGGCAAGCTTAAAAGCAAGTTATGAAATTTATGACTTGTTTTATTAATTATTATAAGTGTATCTTTGAAGGCTTTTGCAATGCTATATTGCAGAGGCATATGGAGAAACTGACCTGAATTCAGACCCATATAGCTATCTGGTTTGTAAAGCTGGATTTGAAGACATTTATGTGTCAGAAACATTCAGGCTTTCAAATTGATAGAAACGTGTGTTATAAGTGCTGACTTTTGAGTTAGTATTTTAGATCCAAATATTTGAAAACCAGGCACTCTTTACAAACCTGGGAGGTTAACTGTAAGTATAAGGGATTTGAACTCAGATTTTCAAGTACCCTTTAATTATCCACACTATCTCATACAACTGATACACATGACAACACACATGTAGGAAAGATAATCTTACGCATTTCATGCTAAACTGCCACTCATCACTTGGTCCAGATTATCATCTGCCACACACATATATATATAATCAATACTCAGTTTGAATTAGATAGCAAATGTTCATACTTTAATGGCCAGGCTTTAATCTATTCCAACCTCCAACTCTTCAGCCATCTATATAATTGAAATTCTGATGATGAAAACTCAAATCTCATGCCTATGCCAATATTATTGCCATGCCCATGTTGACCTCAAATTACTCTGATCCCTCATGTATAGGAGCTTATTCATTTAAATACACAGAAGAGAGATAGGTATGATACAAGCTTGATATGTAAATATTTGAAAACCAGGCACTCTTCACAAACTTGGGAGCTTAACTGTAAGTATAGGGATTTGAACTCAGATTTTTAAGTGCCCTTTAACTATACACACTATCTTATACAACTGATATACATGATCACACACATGTAAAAAAGATAAATAATCAACAATATACATATTTCATGCTAAATTAACATTCATCAGTTGGTCCAGATTATCATCTCCCACACATATAACATGGGAATGGCAATAATATTGGCATCAGCATGGGATTTGGGTTTTCATCACTGGATTTTCAATAATATGGATGGCTGAAGAGTTGGAGTAGATTGAAGCCTGTCCATTAAAGTATGAATATTTGCAATGTTAATTTAAACTGAGCATTGATTATATATATATATATATATATATATATATATATATATATATATATATATATATATATATATATATGTGGAAGATGATAATTTGGACTAACTGATAAGTGCTGGTTTAGCATGAAATGCGTATATTGGTGATTATTTATCTTCTTTACATGTGTGTGGTCCTGTGTATCAGTTGTATGAGATAGTGTGGATAGTTAAAGGGTGCTTGAAAATCTGAGTTCAAACTCCCTATATTTTAGATCTAGTTTCTGGAGTTCCAGTGCTCCACTGAGGTGAGCCATAAGCTCAAAACATTTTGGTCTGCAGATAGAGACTTTCCAATCAAGATTTTGAATTCTTTCTCTTTCAGCACTGATAAAATAAAGCTTGATTAGAGCTATTGGTAAGCTCCATCTAGTGATCATTTAAATGTTTTATTAATTATTATAAGTGTACCCTTGAAGGCTTTTGCGATGCTATATTGCAGAGGCTATTACTATATGGTGAAACTGAGCTGAATTCAGACCCATATAGCTATCTGGTTTGTAAAGCTGGTTTTGCAGACATTTATATGTCCGTAAAGTTTAGGCTTTCAAATTAATAGAAACATGTTTTATAAGTGCTGACTTTTGAGTTAGTATTTTAGATCTAATTTCTGGAGTCACAGCATTCCACTGGGGTGAGCCATAAGCTTGAAACCAATTGATCTGGAGAGAGGGACTTTCCAATAGAGATTTTGAATTTCTTTCTCTTTCAGCACTTATAAAATAAAGCTTGATTAGAGCTATTGACAAGCTCCATCTAGTGATCATTTAAATGCAAGCTTAAAAGAAAATTAGGAAATTTATGACTTGTTTTATTAATTATATATATATATGTGCGTGTAATATTTTGAGATCAACTCATTGCAACTGTTTATTTTAAATATAATTGATTAGTCTACAATTTCAGCAAATGATAATGCATTTAAAGTTAAAATGGTATCACTTTAACTTTGTTCTCTATCATCTATTAGGAGGATTTCTAAAATGATGCTAGATGACATGAATTTATTTAATCAATCAGAAATTTGGAGGGCTAATTATTTATATTTAAAATGAACAGTTGCAATGAATTAATCTCAAAAAACATTACATCCAAATATTAATATTTTTTATTAGTCATTCATTAGATTAGAGATTATCCAATAGTAAATAATATTTCTGTAGTATAATTTCCATTACTTCACTCTTGTGCAAGATAGGGATTGGTTTATATCAACTTTTAACATCTTGTCATGTATTGGAAATTATACTACAGAAACATTACATCTAAATATTTAGCACTGTAAGTTATTATTTATTACATAATATTAGAATTTAAGTCATCATTGGTAAGATTAAAACTGAAAGTAATTTCATATTTACCAGATATATATGTAAATCAGGTGTAAAAACGTATAGCAATAAATTTGTGATTAAATAAATTCATGCTTTCTATCAAAAGCATTGTAGACAATCTTTTTGATATATGAAGGAGAACAAAGTTAAAGTGGTATCATTTTGATAGCATTGGTGGTCGAGAGGTCAGCGACGGCTGCTTTACAAGCAGTTGTCCCGGATTAGCGGGTTCGCTTCCCGCCAGGTGCTATGACACATGGGGAAAAAAGTGGTATCATTTTAACTTTAAGTGCATTGCCATTTACTGAAGCTGGAGAGTTAATCAGTTATATTTAAGACAAACAGTTGTAATAAGTTAATCTCAAAAACATTATATATATACACACATACATATTAAAGGACATCAAACAACAATGCAAATGATTTTTTTTTTTTGTTATTTAATCCCAGTATATTTGCTAAGATCCTTTTTGAAGTCAATAAACATGTTTTTCAAAATTCCAACTACACATACAAAGTTTGAGGTAATATAGATATAATAAATACCTTAAAATTTTATTTTTTTCTGTTTCAGTATTAGAGTTAACAGCATCTTCAAAGAAAAAAATTGCTATCATTTATAGTCTATCATTTTATTATTTTTATCATTTAGGATAAGTAGTATCTTGTTTTTAATTTTTATCACGTGAATAAAATAATTTTTAAAAAGTTCAATAATATATATATGGTTTAAAGTAATAACCTTTCTTACTCTTTGGGAATATTTTTTGTTCATTTTTATTTTTTGTTAGTTTTTGATTTTTTTTTTTTTTTATAATATTATATCTTTTTTCTCTTTTTTGACTTCCTTATATTAAATTAATTTGATTGCATATTGCTTTTGCTTTCTATAAAAAGAAAATAGAAAATATAATAATGGAAAGATCTAATATTTACAGATAGCTTCTCCCTCAGGGCTTCACTTCGAACATTTATTAAAGTATTATAAAAATTTCAAACTCGATTTTCTTTTACTGTTTCAAGATTTTATTTATTTATTTATTTTAACTTTTTTTTTAAAAAAACTCGATGAATATACATTTATTTATTTATTACAAACTAAATATCTCTACCAGAAATTTGAAATCAAAGTTTACATGAAATATTTATCAGAAATTGGAAAAACAAATTTTAAATCAAATTTTTGTTTTTTTATTTAATTAAACTTGAAAATATTTGATTTTTTAAAATATTGAATATAGTTTAATATGTATATATAAACACACTTTACTTTATAGGTAGTACGTTTATTGGTTCCAGAAGAATTCTTTTGAATATTACTCAGTAAAAAAATTCGATGCTGTGACTATGTATATATATGATAAATAAAATTTAGTGGTCATTATCTACATTAACATATAATTAATAAAAAAATATTTACTAACCTCTGTTTAAATGGATGGTAGCTGTTTTGATGATCATTGAATGAGTTCATTGAATTTTCTAAATAAAATTTTCTATTCACCAATTGAATTGACTACAGTCCTCCAGGTTTTGAATCCATTGTTATCATACTTGTGGTAAGTTACAGTGGAAATCACTATTCAAAGATATTGATAGATAATAATATTTTTAATGCAATATAAATTTAATCATTTTATAAGAGATTTTATTACATGGAAACCGAGAGTTCATGACATCTATAGTTTTATAATAGATAAAAGGTAGATAAAATAATGAATTGTAGGACAAAAACCTCATTAATAGCCTCTCTTTAAGAAAGTAAAAAGTAGGCATTATCTCTTCAACTTTCCAATTGCTAACTGTTAAGAATTTAAACTTTGCATATTATTGTTTTATTCTTTAGCTAAGAATAACAAGATTTTGTCTACTGCCCAATACTATATCTTTAGATGAGTTGGGTAAGAAACAACTGTATGAGCCTGATTAAAAAACAGGCCTTTTTAATGTTTTAATCAGTCAAATTTTACCTACTGATCTCTATCAGGTTTTATACAAATGCGATGCAAACTCATGACTTATATTTGGAAAGCAAATGCATAACCTAGCGCTATGAGATTCTTTAGTTTCATGATATATATGTATAAACATTGAAAATATAACAGAAAATTATTCTTGTATTAAACTAGAAAAACCTCAGCTATGATGTAATTAGGCAACCCATTATTCCACATAGTTCCGTGATGCACTATCTGTTTTAATTGGTGTTTGCCAATTACAACATATGTGGGGTTTTTTAAATAGTTCAACAAACAAAAATTTTTTCATTATAATATCAATGTTTACCTGCTAAATTCATAAAAATCTTTAATTTAATATATATATTTTTCTCTCAAATTCAATGGATTTTATATGAAAATTTTCCATAGCAATTATCATCAATTTATACTCACTATTTCAATTAAAAATTAATTATTTACTACAAATCATCTAAATTTTTTATGGTGATTATCTTGAAAGAGTAATAATATCATTAAATGGTAATTTAAGCCAATAAACATCACATGACCACCACTTCTTACACTTGTGTATAACTGTTGTTAAAACAGGCAAAACTCACTATATGTATTGCCACACGCAGCAAGCTAGAGTAATCAATGAATGCCAGAAGGCTTGTGCATAAAATCCCCATCTTGTGTCTATTCATAATGATGGTTATGGTTATTAAAGAACCAAAGACACCAAAATGTGTGGGTACTGAACTGAGTTTGGACCCATATGACTATATAAGCTAATGGCTTGGATTGAAAACATTAAGGTGTTTTCAGTTTAAGACTCATAGTTTTGTAGTTAAGTGAAGATAAAAGGTGGCTGCTGGAGGGTTGCATTAGATCCTAAGATCTAGGTACAATGCTCTCAGATCCAAGGCTCCTCACTGATGAAGGCCACAAGCCAGAAACTAGTCTGGGGATATTGGATGAGTAGGCACTAGATGGGGATTTTATGCACAAGCCTTCTGGCATCCATTGATTACTCTAGCATGCTGTGTGTGGCAATACGTATAGTGAGTTTTGCCTGTTTTAAGTGGTAGTTTCATGATGAGAACATCATTAAAAGCTAATATGGCAATATTTACATCAAAAAGTTTTGCAACAAACAACATTGTCTTGAGTCTTGGTTATGCAGCTGAATTATGAGTTTTATATTGACCTCATTCTTATCGAATATAATTAACAGTTTTGTACTTTAATTTAATAAACTGTTAAAAAAAATCAAGTTTCATAAATTTAAAAAAAAAATCTGACCTATCAGATTTACTGATCCCAGTTTTATCCTATCTCTAATTCTAACAATTAACACATTAATAATAACAATCAATCCTTAGTCTATAAATAATCTCAATCTTCCTTAATTACAGGTTAAGATTGTTGATAGTCTTAGGGTTGATTGTTATCATTTATATTTATAAATTTAAATATAGGGGATTTGAACTCAGACCTTCAAGCAGCTTTCAAATATCTACACTATCCCATATCACTGATACCCATGATTAGATTTTCAATGGTATGGATGTCCGAAGAGTTGCAGGTTGGAGTAGATTGAAGCCTGTCCATTAAAGTATGAACATTTGCTTATCTTAATATAAACTGAGCACTGATTTCATATATGTGTGAGAGATGGTAATCTGTACCAACTGATGAGTGCTGATTCAGCATGAAATACATATATTGGAGAATATTTATCTTTTCTACATGTGTGTGATCATGTGTATCAGTGATATAAGATAGTGTGGATAGTTGAAAGATGCTTGAAGGTCTGAGTTCAAATCCCCTGTATTTACAATTAGGCTCCAGGTATATAAAGAGTGCTTGTATTTCAAATATTACACATTAAGCTTGTATCCTGCCCATCCTATGTATTTAAATGGATATGATCATGTACATGAGGGGTCAGAGTAACATGGGAAAACAACAATATTGTCATCAGCTTGGGATTTGGGCTTTTCATCATCAGATTTTCAATGGTATGTATGGCTGAAGAGTTGGAGGTTGGAGTAGCTGAAGCATGTCCATTAAAATATGAAGATTTGCTATCTTAATCTAAACTGAGCACAGATTACATATATGTGTGAGAGATGGTAATTTGGACCAAAATGATGAGCGCTGGTTCAGTACAAATATATAAACTTATTAAAACCTTGAGTAATTGATTTTATTGTCTTAATTGATGCATTGAACAATGCAATTTAATTATTCCTATGATGACCTTTTAAAAACCATGACAATGAAATATAGCACTTCTATAGAGATATTTCCTAAGTTTACCTTCAAATATATATGGTCATAACTTAATAAAATATTAGATTGCTTTATAAATGCACTTCTCTTAAGATGCACCTCAATTCAAAATATCATCTGCTTATCATATTATGCATATCTAGAATAAAACTATTACTATTTCCCTCAATCTGAGTGTTGTTTTCTGAGAGGATGCGCCACTGATTAAATAATATATACATGCATCAAACTGTATTCTAAATATATATGCATTCATTATAAGTTTATGTTAATAGAACAGCGTTATTACTGGGATAAATAAAATATAAACAAGTAACTAATTATTATTTCATAAAATAAAATCTCATGTTAACTGTGTTTATCATAAAAAAACATAAACACCTTGATTATAAAGCAAAATAAATGTAATTAAGTACAACCATTACCAGATGTTACACTTCTACATACCTTGAATCACTAATATATAAAAGCATTTTATCAACTTGAACTATAATTTATTTATGCTTTTTTTTAGATATCATACTTCTAGAAGCCTTCAGCTCATCGTTATTTCACTAAATATTCTATCAGCAAGCAATGTAATCCATTGAAGTTTTTATTATTATTAAGAATTATTATTTCAGAAATAGTTATAACTTATTCTGATTTTCTAAGCTAATTGTGACCCAAATTATTAATGGTCAATTTAGACTTTTTTCTATACCATCAGAATATTACGCATCTTTCTCTGCTAAAGAAAAAAACATCAGTATATATGAATAAGAAATAGTAATGCAATCTACTTCTTTTTAAGAGCTATTCAATAAAAATGTGAATAACCAATGGATACTGCATGATAGTGTTATAAATTCTAGACCAGTTTTTGGCTAATTCAATTTCATTAATGAGAGCTTTAAATTTCTTGCACTTACATATTTGGCATCACTTTTTAATCAAATTGAATTGAATTCAAATCATTAGTATTTTACTGGGTGCATTCGTAAGATGATCCAGCAAACTCTATTTGCTAGGTTTAACTGGGTTTGAACCTTATTTATCATAATTTTATATTATAAATATTATGTGAACAGACTGGCCCTTTGAGCAGAGGAGAGAATACCATCGATAGCAGAGCTATCAACAATACCCACGATCAGACCGAGCTACGCATTGCGATCACATTTTCAGACCGAGGCCCACCACGACTGCTAGATTCAAACCACTACTATCCAAGCACTTTATTTGTTTTGAGGTAAACCTCAGGCACCAGCTAGACCCATAATCCAGTGCTCTAAATATCCCATGACTAGCTCAATCAAATGTAATACAATAACAAATTGTTGCTTCAATTAGTGGTAAAAGAATTGACTGACAAAATTAAGCTTAAAGATAATTTATTTTAACTAAACATTCATTTATGGTTTTAATTTTTACTACTTATATGAATCTTAATTAAATGAAACAATGACTTATCACCACCTCAGGCACACACATTATAATAAGATATACAATCAAAGATTCTAGTCTTATAGCTAAAGACACCGCTCTATGTTGCCATTTTCATGCTAAAACACATAAAAATGCCATTTCCGTGGTCGACACATCTGAACCCGCATTTTCTATAATACAACTTTTTTGTTGTGCTACAGATGGCAGGCCACTATACGCATCACAGTACAGCATGTGTGTCGCATCACAGCAAATAAATTTGGTGAATTCACACAGTTTATAAAATTGTTATGGCTTTGTGAGAGGGTGTGTATATTTGAATTAGATAAAAATGTTGTTTTGATTGATTTTTTTTTAAAGTATTGAAATGTTCAGATTTTCTTAAGTAATAAATATCAGACTTTTTACACCGTACTGTATTGAAGTTTTAAGTGGGAAAATGTTGACAAGATATATGTGTAAAGAGAGTTGGAATTAGGTAACACGTCAAGTAACGTACTGTTCGTAACATTCCACGAAACAAACAATATTCTACCGTGTGTTTATTTTTGAAGTAAAAAATAGTGGAAACACAAAACTATCCAATAAGAAAAGTACAATTCTACACATTTTTTTTTTTAAATTTCATAAAAAGCATATATAATTAACATGGTTAATAAGTAAAGAAGACATTATATATATATATATTTGTTGTTCTTTAAAAACTTTTACTTTCTTTCTTTTCTCCGACTACTGTTATACTTTGTTGAATAAATTTTACATTTATTGTTATCATTTATTTTATATATGTTAATAAAATATAAGTATTTATAAAAAGTACGATATTTTTTATTTTAGCATTACAAACAACAGAACCCTAAACCTAACCCTAAACTTATCCCTAAACCTAACCCTACTTTTACTTTTTGTTGTCATTCTATTTGAAGTAAAAAATAGCGACTTTTAGCGTCCCGAACAATTCGCCCTCTATTTTTAAAAAAATGAACTAACTACTTTTTCACACCTAAAAAAAAAAGTGTATGTAACTATATCCAAGTGTAAATGCTAATAAAAAAAGATTAAAAAAAATACTTACATTTACATGCGTATTTTTCACTTATCGCGGTCTTTGCTGCATGTAGAACTGTAAACAAATGACGTATATTAACTGTAAATGTTTTTCCGTAAAGAAGAATAAATAACAAGAAAAGAAACTTACATTTTTAGGAGTAATTGGAAGCCACACAAGCGAGGAAATGCACGAAAAGGTCGTCGCGTGCGTGCAGATTTCTGAAAGAAAATTCCTGCAGGTAGGATGAGAACAAAGGTGTGCTCATCCCAAATTGGTATTTTAGCTTATGCTTTGGACAGAGTGGACATAGGCAGAATTCCAGCGTCAAGCAAAAGTAGTTCAGAATTTGTCACGTGTCAAAAAACCAATTCACATTTAGGATCCGGGTGTCGAACTCTGTCATTCTATATATGTAATTTCAGAGTATATGTAACTATAAATTTATTTTTGTACACGAACATCAATAAATCAAATGGATGTAATTGCAGAGTATATGTAACTATAAATGTCTTTTTTACATGAAGATGAATAAATAATATGGATGTAACAAAACTTAATTTTTTAGGCTCTATTTAGTCTCACGCAAAGTTGCTATAAAAATTATGAACTACTGTACTTTGGTCATTTGTGACACGTGACAAATTCTGAACTACTTTTGCTTGACCGCGTGGAATTCTGTCATTATAAAAAATGGACGGATCCTAAATATGAGTTTGTTTTTTTTGTTATTGAGTGTTCTTTATGTAAAAACATTTAGAGTTAATATACGTCATTTGTTTACAGTTCTACATGCAGCAAAGACCGCTATAAGTGAAAAATACGCATGTAAATGTAAGTATTTTTTTTAACCTTTTTTTATTAGCATTTACACTTGGATATAGTTACATACACTTTTTTTTAGGTGTGAAAAGTAGTTAGTTCATTTTTAAAAATAGAGGGATTGTTGGGACATAAAAGTCAGGATTACCAATATCTGTTTGTCTGTAAAAAATAAAAATGTAAAACGAAGACTAAAAAAAGTAAAAAATAGTAGTAACACAATAATATCTGTTTATCTGTAAAAATTAAAATTGAAAAGGAAGACTAAGAAATTTTACCTTTTTATTCCGATTATGAGTTTTTAAACAACAACAACAAAAAAAAAGCAGTAACCCCACTAAAAAAATATCCAATAGAAAATTGTTTTTTCTAATAAAGAAAAATAAAAAACACGAATCAAATTGTAATTTGTTGATTTTATTTTACATTTACTGTTATCATTTAATTTGTATATGTTAATAAAAAATAATATTTAAAAAAGACGATTTTGTTTTTATTTTTATTTTCGCATTACAAAAAACATATCAAAATGATTAAAATCAACAGCCTGGGAATGTTCATATTTTATAGTTTTAGCAAGAAAATAGCGCCATCGAACAAAAGATGATTTTTATTTTTATTTTCGCATTACAAAAAACACATCAAAATGATTAAAATCAATGGCCTGGGAATGTTCATATTTTATAGTTTTAGCGAGAAAACAGTGCCATTGAATGGCGTCTTTATCTATAATACTAGCACCCAATCAAAATATATAAAATGCTCTAACACGCACAAGCACACAAAGCTAAAAACAAATAAAGAAAATATATATTATTATTTTTATATAATATCTATTCCATTAAATGGCTAAGTGCTTTAAAGGGTCAAAGCCCTCATAATCATAGCCGTATTACAAACTATAATAAATTGACTTGGAGTGATGCAAATGTATGCAAATGAAATGATTATGCATTCCATTTCTTGGATATTTTCTAGAAAGAGTCTTTTTTATTGATGGCATCACCATCTCTAGATATAAATAGAGCTTCTTTTATCTTTCTTTTAAGAATGTGCCACTCTCTGCACACCACCATTGAATTTCCTGATAGGCAATCGTGTCCAGCTGAAGCATGGTGCTGCACAAAAACTGAACTATGAGCAGTGTCCACCAAAGCTTTTTTATAAAAATAAGTGTGTTGAGATAGTCTAGTGGACAGAGAGGCCCTAGTCTCACCATAATACAATGATCTACAAATTTTTTCAGGGCAGGCAATATTATAGACCACTTGAAGTGTCAGGGATGGTAGGCAGTCCTTGGTATTATTAATTAGTTTGTTGGAGTTAGGAGGTATGTGAAAACATAACTGGTATTTATTATTGAAAATATTATAAACACATTTATGCATATTAGGAAGGTAAGGGAGTAGGAGTCTTTGCTTGTCAATGTTAGGGACTTGATCAACAAAGAGTATTAAATAATACAAGGCACTTAAAAATAAATACATGAAATCAATATAAAATATACTGAAGCATTCACATACACAACATTTCAAAACATGCACATCAATAGTTTTTTATGCATGCTATAGAGTTCTTTATTAATTGACTCTGAAAGGCTTCAAATTATTGCAATGGCTACATTAATGTGCATGTTTTGAAATGTTGTGTATGTGAATGTTTCAGTATATTTTATATAAGTTGCTCAGTACCTATAGAATTTTAACATGGACTTCTTCCTGGTTGTTGCTTCACATGAAAATATTTCCAACCAGTTGGGTTTGAAGTTTTGTGGAGTTTATATACTTACTATTTTGTAGTATCATTCTTACAGAATTTCATATCCTGGCAGTTTTTTAAGTTGTTGTTAAGCAGGCATCACTTTACTGAGCAAAATTGCTGTTTCCATCAGACTCAGGCTGGAGAAAAGTTGTATGTTTCCTGTGGCTGTTAGCAATGCATTGTCTTAGTAAACGCTGATTAAAGAACTGATAGACTGAATTCTTAGACTGAACTGAACTGATCTGATTGTGATCTCAACTTATACAAACTCAACTGCTGCTTGATGAAAATCTGGACTATTTATATGATGACCTGTTGTCACTTTGGTAATTGGTTTTTATGTCCTCCATCCATATTTGTTGTTGAAGTTCCTCCACTATTTTTGAATACATTCCTTAGATAAACTTTTAATTATGTGTTTTCATTTGGTAGCCATTGCAAATTTGTTGTTTTGTGGATTTTTAATTCATAACCATTGCAAATTCTGTGTTTATATCTCTTATGATTATATATTTTTTTAACTTTCATTTATTCCTTAACATTGAACATGCATATATTTATTTTATCAATCATTGGCTATTTACACACATGTATATTTTATTCTAATAAATAATTTAAATGAAAGAGATTTCTTTTAGTTTTAAGAATACTTTTTTTTTCTTTAAATCAAATAAAAAGAGAATGCCTTTAATTTTGAATAACAAATTTATTTCTTAAACTTTTATCAAGTTAAACTTTCTCCCCCTTCTAATTAATTAATTATAGCTTTTACTGATAATGATGTTTATACAAAAATTTAAAACTCTTTAAACTTTTGTAAATTATTTTCTTTTTTAAAAAAAGAACAAACTCTAAACTTTTGTAAACAAAATTCTATCAAACTGATTCATACTACTTTTTTTTTATCGAGCTGTATTATATTTTAAACTACTAATAATAGAAAAAACTCTTTAGACTTTTATTCTGCCTTACATATTGTTTATTTATTTATTAACCTTCACATTATTTATGAGAAATGGTTTTATTTTTAATAATTGTAAACACAATTTTAATGACTGCTCAGTAGCGTTACATTATACCACCCTCCGTTTGGGAGTAAAATGCATCTTTTTTTACCATTTTATCTCTGATAACTTTAATTAGTAAATCTGAAATATTTACATGATTTTTTATTATTTCTCTAAGTTTATATTCTTTATCTAAAACTATACATGTTGAGGGCAATCTGTTTTGACTATGCTTTTCATCCTTTTATGCTCACAACATTGCTTCCAATGATCGGGTACTAGATGATGACCTCTGGGACAGCACTATATTTTGTGATACAGGGATTTTAAACAACATGGATGCAAGTTGCTGGCTTACACTGATTTGCTCATACTTGACATGAAACTTCATATGCTGGGTTTCTACTGGACTTTGTAAAGAAAGGGTCACTGTGAATGGCAGGATTCATCTACTGTTCAATTCAACGTATGCTTTGAAAATGAAATATGAAATATACGAAATATGGGAATTCTCTCCTGAAGAAGTGACTCACGGCTTACTCTGGTTGTTCCCAGTGCGCATCTTTAAAAAGAATGGGGACTTTCCCCTGAGAAGTGATCTCTGAGAGTCCATTACAGGTGCTGATTTCATCCAGACAACAGCTTTAACTTTTTCTAAAATTTACTTCTATGCTAGCTACCCTCTTTTCTTTTAATTGCAATCTCTTATACATTCCTAACTTAAACTTAGATTTACATCTATATTATTTTAACCTTACAATATTATTTTAAATTCATATGAACATTATTTTAACATATTTATTTATATTAATCTTACAATATTCTTTTTAAACCATTTCTTTAACTTGCTATTTTTATTACGATTCATCCTTTATTATTTTTCTACAGTTATTTTATTTATTCATTTAACTTGATTACTTTAATTCAACCACTTATTTAACTTCCTTTTATTAACCTGCATGTATTCAAAACAAGCTTTTATTTTATTACGCTACTTTATTTATTATTTTTCTACAGATATATTATACTTATTTACCCTGATTTTATTTTATGTATTTCCACTATTTTATTGGTTTATTAAAAATCCTGCAAACATTACTTTAAATCATTAATTTGGCCTATTTATTTATGAACACTTTTTCTTTATTAATATGTGCATGGAGAAAAAAAATATTTTATCCAGTGAAACCTCCATTATTATTATTATTATTATTTTATGAAACCATTCCTCTTTTTTTTTAAAACAAAAATATTATTTTACTTTTAAAGAGATAAATTTTCAGATTCAGGTTTATCACCTATGTCAAAAGTTTTTTTTCCACTAAATTTATTATCAATTTCCAGTCTTTTGTTTCTTTTTCATTATTTTAATAATTCCTAAACTTTTTCAGATGGTTTCTTTTGTCTACCTACTAGCTCTATAATATAAATTAACTCCCCCTCTTGTCTATCCCTCATTTATAATTTATTACTAATCTCTTTCCCATTCCATCCTACTTTCTGCCTCGTAAATTAGAAAACTTTTATACTTAGCAAAACTCCATATTTCTTCAAGCTGAAAATATTTTCTTCCTACTCTTCCTTTTTGTTTTAAATCTATGCTTAAATCGAATGCGAATGTTTACTTTAACCTTTTTATTTTTACTTCCTTGTGAAAACTCTATTACATTATCTTCTATCTTAATTATTTTCATTTCCAAGTCACTATACTTAATGTTATCTTGTTCTACTATCTCTTGATTTACATTTTCTAATTCATTCTTCCCTTCACTTACATCTCTTACCACCTCAACTTCCTTTTCTGTTTCCTGACATTCTTTAGTTAAATCTAACTCTATGATTTCTTGGTTTTCCTCTACCTTTCCTGTTATCTCATGCCTTATTTCTCTAATCATTTCTACTTTGAACTGATTAATATCTTCCTTCATTTTTGCTTTGAACTCTTGCTGACTTTTCTTGAATTCTTGCATTTCTTTCATCATATTCATCATCATTTTCATCAACATCTGTGTCTCAGATATCTCTTCTTCCTCTTTCTCTATTATTTGGGGATATTTTAAAAATATCGGGTTTTCTTCCAGCTCCATTTTCGAAAATTTCAATTTTTTTATTATGTTTATTAAACTAATGCTTTCATTTAAAATAATTCAAATACTGTTTGTTTATTTCTTTTTAAAATGAAACATATGACTGACTCCACCCCCTTATCCTATCATCTCCCATTCTCAATGCCTTAACTCCGTCCAAAATATCTAACTGTCTTTTATTCTCTCTTTTCATTTAAGGAAATAATTTATTTTAAATAACATAAATATCAAAATCTTCTTTTTATTTAAAGAAAAAAATAGTTTTAGTCAATTCTTTATTTAAATTATACCACTTTAAAATATGCAATTTAGCATTTCTTTAAATTTTTATTTTCGAACAGTAAAACAAATATTTAATTACTGTCAGTTACGATGGTTTGGCTCCATGTTGGGAAAAGTCATTTGTAAGATGATTCAGAATACTCCATTTGCTAGGTTTAACTGGATTTAAACCTTATTTATCATAATTTTATATTATAAATATTATGTGAACGGACTGGCCCTTTGAGCAGAGGGGAGAATACCATTGTTAGCAGAGCTATCAATGATCCACATGATTCTTTTAACCCAGCATTTTTATGGGATTTATTCTTATTAATTTTTATTAATTAATCCAATTACTTTATGAAAAGTTAATTTCTACGCTTCTTTTCCTCTATAACGGCCTTTTCTGAATCACTTCAAAATCAAAAAATATATATAGTTTTTTTCTTGTAACTCTCTTTTACCTCACCTTTTTTATCCATATACCGATGACCATATCTCATGAATGCTTTTAGCTTTTATTGTTCCAAAATACTAAAGTGACCAGTTCTTGAATTTCAGATGACAAGTGTCATTAACAGAAATCAACCTTGGCACAACCTGAAATTCCTTTTATTACTCTCCAGCCTTATATTTTAATTTTCTTTCATTAAGAAACATGTGCTACAAATAACATTATTTAAATAATTATAACTTACAATAATAAACAACAAAAATATATAAATAAAAAAATATAAAATACAACTCTGCACATAACTGCTCTTCATCTTCACATACATATCTGTTAGTAATTAATTCTATGCAACATCACAATAACATGTGTAATAAATATATATGTATATGTAAATGCTTTTAAATGGTTAATGTATTTCACTCACACTCTTTTGTAACAGGATTCGAATGTATATCTATAAATTTTCTTGCATCTATCAATTTAACTCATAATAACAATCACAATAAATCCTTTTGTAATCATTATTGCTTTTTACTTACTTTAGTACCTGTATTCGAAACCAGCTACTGTTACAATATATATATATATATATATATATATATATATATATATATATATATAATAAAAATATACATACAAAGATGAATCTAGTTATTTGTTATTAAAAATTTAAGAGAACAAAATAAAGTGAATACTTATTAAGATAAAATATTGTTTGAACTTCTAATATAAATGATATACCTGAAGTTAATTTAAAATCAATAAATAAAAAAATTAATACTTTTAAATATTAAAATAATTACTATGCCACAAGATATGTTTAAACTGAGGAAAACATAACTCTTTTATATTTTGGTAAGTGAATAGATTACTATTTAACTTAAAATTATATATTATTTATCAATAAAAACTATATATTTTAAATTAAGAGAGAGAAAATATATACATCAATAACAATGGTAAACATAAACAAATGACATAAATGAGAGTTTATAAATACTGTATTTCCAGATTGGCATTACAGTTTTGATGTCTATTTCAAATTTCCTTGTTCCAGAGAAGATATAATATATTTGTAAAAACTTTTAAATTTAAAGTACATGTCAATCCTGATGTTTTATGTATATCTCAAATTATTCTTTCAAATAATAATTATTTGATTTACATAATATTACACATATAAGTACTAGTTTCTATTTATGATATGAAGAGATGTTTTTTCATGAGCTAGCTTTATGAGAAATTAAACTGATTCATACTTTAGAAAACAATGATCAATTGATCTTAATAAAATTATGCAAGCAGATAAATATGACTCCTATATACTTTCTGATATTTGTCTTCTATCTTTAAAATATAGATAATACCAATTTTAAAAGATAAAATTATTCTGATGTTTTGCAATGTAATGAAGCAATTTCTGAAGCAATTCTGATGATTTTTCTTTTTATAATAGTCATTTTTTTATAAAAATTTTCCAATATGCTGCCTGTTTCATGAGCAGAAAATGTTGATTTTTACCTTTCCATTTTGTTCAATCAACTATATACTTTAAAAAAAATAAAAAGAAATTTATATAAAAAAAATTATACATGTTTTTGTTTAAAACAAAAACAAAAGAGAGCATGAGTTCAAACTATTCAGTTCTATTTATATTTTTTTCATTGATTTCAGTGTAACTATTTGCTCCTGAATTATTAATATAAAAGTTTACCTAGGCAATTATTATCCTCCTTGTATTCAAACACATCTGCTCTTTTTATTATTATTACTATTATTATAAGTATGCTCTGTTATGGAATATGAATTTTGAAAAAAATTGCTCCTTAATGCTTATAAAATGTGTTTTTAAAGAAATATGAAGTTAATATGATAATTTACTGAAATATGAAATGTACATTGTATTTGTGCTTTTGTTCATGAAATATATTTTGTCAATTTGAATGGCTTCCTGTATCTGTGCTAGAGTTTTTAAAGATTTTTGCTCAATTTCATTTTCTGAAATATTGTGTGTGAGTTAAATATACTGTATAATAATATCCCAGAAATGTTCAATATTTTCCACAACTCTATTTTAGTGACTGTATCCTGTCAAATGGAAGGAACATAAATATAAAAAACTTTTGTTTTATTTTTTGTAAATGGGTATAGTTATTAAGTTTAAGTATTCATGATATTGTAAAATGCTATGCATTGTTATTATTTTATGAATTATATTTGATATAATTTCTATAAATTATTTATGAAGTATAGTTATCACAAGTTCTCAGAATATTGATATCTTGATAATGCTATATTTTACATGTGTTATATTTGTCCCTATCATGAAGTTATTTATTTTTGAATGTATATGCAAATGCTGATAGTGTTTGCAGCTGATGTATATTTTTATTGTTTATTTTATACCATAATTTTTATTATGCTTAGTACTAGTTATTAATTTATCAGTTGTACACATCAATTAGTCATTGTTATTTATCTTAAAGAGATCATAGCATTGTCCCTCTCTTTTATATTGAGTTTATTTTATCTTGCCAGTGTATATTTTAAAAAGATTGTGGCTTAGTCTTTCTTTTGCATTGTTATCTTTACTTGCAAATTATATAGTTTATCTTGTATTTAAATATATATAACGCTTTATTAAGGGAGGGTCTTTTGTTATTATTATTCTTTTTGATGATCTATTTTTATTATCTTATAACTAGTAATAAAGTTCTAGGGTTCATTTATTACCCTCAGATGTAGATGATTTTCTTTATATTGTAACAGTCATATTTGAACATCCACGCAACAAAATCCAGAGTTTTGGTAAATTATACCAAGGCTGATCTAGATGAGGGTTTGAGACCAAATCTGACCGCACCTCAGCTCCTTCACCAATACTCCCTGACTTACTACCTTATGAATGACATATATGAGGTTACACTCGTAATCTCTCAATTTCCGCGCCGGCAATAGCAAAGGGTAAAACGAGAGACTCGGGGATATTTAACTAAATGTTTTATAGCTTAACCAAACACACTCACACAACCTATGGCTGATTATCTCATGCATATAAAATCATTATGGATGGTGATTTACTATAAATAAAGTGAACAATACTGCAGACGTTAATAGATTTTAAAATTATTTAATATTGACAAACACAAACAATAACAATTAAATATACTGAATATTCCACTCGCAGGTGGGATGGTGAAAATACAAACTACACGTTCTGTAATCAATTGTACTTAACAATCATTATTCTATTATATTATTTATACATTAATAATTATTTTACGTCTATACTAATGTCTAAATTATGTCTGCCATTCCTACTCAGTATGTTAAGAGTTAAATTCTAAGAGAGTGGGAACTTTATACAATGTGTACTTAAATTTATCATTACGCGATGAGCAGTCAATGTGCTCTTTATGTAGATATTCTTAGATAAACTAGATCTTAGGTTCAGATCAATGCTGAACAATTAATATACAACAGATGAACTGGCGTTTTGTAGCATAACTTCTGAGGCTATGGCGCTATGCAAATTTCATCAGATGCGTCTTGAATGCGCTTTTACTCATGAGATTCAGCAACGTTTACTCGGTTCTCAGATACTGCTCGCCTGCTATACATGAACTTTTAGTTCGGATGCTTGAACAGCCACGATATAAGATGCTGGATTCCGGTGTTCCAGTTTTTAAAGGAGGAAATGGGAATGACCCTTAAAATCATTATCCCATCCAAGAGAAGGCTGTCCGAACTAAGGATGATAAGATAGCCCTTAAAACCTAATCTTATCTTAATAATTATATGATAGCAAGGCGGAATGCACCTCAGTGCTTCGTGAAAACTCATTCACAATGCTTTTGGAATCTTAATTATAACAACTAGTAAAGCGCGAAATCTATAGTTTCTTCTGCAAACTACCCTATGCCAGTTAATTAAATAAACACTGAAATTGAGCTAAAGAGGACTTTATTAAAATTGATCTAGTTTATTAATTAACTACATATTATATGCAATTACATTAAGGGGGCCTAAAGCATATCTGGGGCTTAAACTTGGCTAACTACTGAATATGCCTTAAATTATCACTCTCTTTTATTTAACCAAACAAACCTTTTAATAAGCAACATATGTGAATTTAAGCTACGCATAGCAGTTCAAATAATACATCAAAGTAGGTTTCGGACCAGAGACAATCTATAGATATGCCAAACAGCATAATTACTTTACTTGAGAACAAAACGTCTCTTTAAGTTATAATAATTAATATGAGTCTCTGCTCCGAAGGCAAAGCATAAATCAATAAATGCATTTTAACAAAATATATATATATAGATGCAAAAGTATAGACGCAAATAGAGAAAATAATAAGGCAAATAAGCTTTTATAAGTTGAATTTAAAAAAGAGATTTAAGAATTTGTGATCAGGCAAGATTTACATTTAACTTTTAAAGTATTTTAAATTATACAGGTTGAGATACGTTTATCTAATACAGTTAATTACTTTAAGAGAGGATACACCTTTTAAACATAGTGTGATTAATTTATAAGATTTGAATGGAAGAGTTTGTGCACATTACTTATTATATAGCTAGCTTTAGGAAAGATTTATAGATGGCTATAGCTTTAAGATTTAGTTTGATTGAGAAGTGGTTACCGGTTATTTATCTGGAGGCTTGCAGCTTGAAAGTATGAAATACACGCATGGACTGATTGATCTGAGCTGGTTCATCATTGGGCTATTCTTTAAGTAGGGCTGTGGTTTGGGTCTCCGGGCTCCATAAAACGGTTCTTGACCATCGGGAAGATGGCCTTTGCTTTTCTAGCCAATTATTTGCATGGTAGAAACTGGGCCTGCTGCCTGGATATAAGTTGAAACATGAGTAAAGCAAAAATGGATGACAATTTTCTTTCAACTGCCTTTTTTATACTTTTTTAACCCCCCCTCTTACAGTTCATTCACAATCTTTATTTTTAGACATTAAAATCTAAGAAGTCTTAATTGCATCAGCTTCAGACGAATCGGTTGATTGATTTCAGGTTTATTCATTGTTCCTTTTATTTTTCTCAGATTCCAGTTCCAATCTGGATTTCAGTGCAGGTTTAATTGTCCAACTTTTATTTTATTAAGAATCCTAAAATCTGAATTTGTACCGGCGGTGTCTCATGAGATTGGTAAAGTTCTTTTTTTAAACATTGGATTGCTTCTCCTTTTCTTTTACTGAAAGAGATTTAAGCTGCTAGCATTTTATCCTAGACGTGAGACATCTACCTTTGTTTTTAGTTGCTCTACATGGTTAAGTAATTGGGTACTTTAAAGCCAGTTTGAAATACTTTAGAGAATTCTGTTCTTATCTAATATAATTTTCCCAGCTTGAAACCAATTCAATTATTTAAAATCATAAGATGAATATTTATAAAATTATAAGGTGTGTACATTATATAATGATATCATTCAGATGTGAATATACCATTTTTTTTAGCAAATAAAATTATTACAAAATATATACAATTATAGCAGACGTGTGTGCATATACAATTACACACATATACGTGTAAATATACATTTTTATACATGTTAAATTCCCAAGTATACAGTTATATATATTGATTTCTAGAATAGGTGAAACGTATGACGATGAAATCATACTGTTTCATATCAGTGAAGTCCGGAAACAAAAAAAAAACAATAAAAAAAAAATGAATTTACTTATTATTTAAATGAGCAATCATAAGTCATTTTCTGTGTATAAGATTTATGAAATTTATTTCTCACGTTGTATCAGCACCTCCCATCCTAACTTTGGTCTACTCAGTACAAAAAAAACAAACACATGACAAACAAATGAATCCTTTCACTCTAAAATCTAATCCATTTCTCACATCTAATACCTCATTGTTCATATGGATAAAATATACCTATGCCTTACTCTTACCTATATATATATATATATATAATAATTATATATATATATATATAATAATTATATATATATATATATATATAATCATTTCTCTATATCTACTAAATGTGCTACCACCTCTGTGATTATCTATATTGGTGAAATAATAATAATAAAAAAAAACAATATATAAAAAAAAAACTACCTCTACCAACAGGCTTATCATACATATATATATTCCTACTGGTAAAATGTGAACTAGATCCTTAGATATTAACTATTCCTGATGCATCTGGGGGTTTTGTTTTACGGTCTATTTCACCTTTGGCTCTAAGCATTAGAAACCTTGTCAGCTTTGCAACCTTATTCTTTGGGACAATATCATTAATCTCTCGAAACCTTGTTCCTCGAAACCTTATCTGCTTTCTCATATTCGAACCATATGATTTTCTCCTACTAACGACGTAAGTAATTTCTTTTCTCCTCTTCCACCCTGTCTTTCCCATTTGGGTTCTGGCAGTATCTGGGCTACTCTCACCATCAAAAATCACTCCTTCCCCCTCGGCCTTGATCTCAGACTTAGCTCCACTATCTTCTGCCCCTCGATCAAACTTATTGATTTTGGAAATTTCTGAGAAAGGTCTGTCTTCTAAAACATTCCTATTTATGCAAGTTTTGGTAACCTCAATTGCCTTTAGTTTTGGTACTTCTGGGTAAGATTTTGGCTTAATTTTTTCAATAAAAATAACATGATTCGATGAGGTTGAAAGAAGATTTACTTTGTATTCTTCATCATTTCCTTCCATATCTATAGAGTCCTCAATGTTCTGAACTATCTTTTGTTGTTCAAAAGATCCCTGCATGATTTCATCAGGTTTCATCTCTTCCATGTTTTCGATATCAATTTCAGTCTCTGAATAGATTTTTGAATCTTCTGATATCTCCCTATTGATATTACAATTATCAATATTCACAGCATCGATTTTATACTTTTCCATGATCTCACCACTGATGTTGGACTCTGTTATGAATTTTACATCAATTTTAGATTTTATTAAATCAGCTTGCGACTCCTCAGCAGTCTTTGTATCCCTTTTAAACTCTTCTACAGTTTCTTCATCAAGTCTCAACTCTTCCTCAGTTTTTATATCCAAGTTAAACCCCTCAATCCCTACAACTATTTTGGAGTCTTCTATTACCTTCACATCCATTTTATGTTCTTTTATGGTGTTTAATACTATGTCTGTCTCGACTTCTGTATGTACTACCTCTCCTTTTGCCGTTTTAGCCATATATTCCACAATTAGCAGCTTTCCTGAAGGTGGATTGGCAATTTCCATATCACTCTTCATAATTTCAATTTCTTCCTTTTTAATAACCTCGATTTTTGCTTTATCAGTAATAGGATATTTAACCTATGATTCCCCTGAAATATCTTTGGTTGAAACTTCTAAAGTTTCTTCAGCTTGCTTTATCTCAATGGTATCCTCTAGCTTCCTTTCTGTTTTAACATGTTCCTCCACTAAACTATTTTTTTCACTCATCCCCCACATCTCTTTTTGCATACTAACTTGCAACATTTCTTCTACAACCCCTGACTCACTTCTTTGCCCTTTCGATCTGATTTCAAAAGGAGATTCTGTCTTTTCTACTTCCTCTGTATTGACATCCTCATGATTACTCCTTGTTCTCAGTTTCTCTACCTATCTCTACAACTTCTTCCACCATTTCACCCTTAGTTTCTCTTAGTTCAACCTCTTCTGGATACCATATTACAGCTTCTTTGTCTTTCTCAGTAACTCTACTCTCTTCTCTAGCTTTTGATAGTCTCTCCTGTTCCTGCTTGGCTACCTTGTCCCTGGCTTCTTTTTCCTTCTTAATCTTTTGGTCCCTTTGTTCTATCTCCCTCCATATGGCATATAACCTATCATCTCTTTCTTTCTCCCTTTTTTCTCTCTCCTTGTCTCTTTTTTTCTTTCCTTGTCTCTTTCTTTCTTTTCTGCTTCTTCCTCTGCCTTATCTTGTGCCAGTATTCTGAATATGGCTGCTAACACTCCCTTGCCTCACTTCCAAAGCCTTCTCTGGCTTCCCCTCCGATTGCTCTCCCATATCTGGGTTGTTTTCCTTGTCTTCAGCATCCCCACTTCTCGTACTTCTCCCTACTATATCTTCTTCTGTACTATTAATTTCTACTATTTCTCTTCCCGATCTTAACCTCTTTCCTTTACTCTCCACTCCCTCTTCTAGCCTTTCCTCTCTTGCCTCACTCTTCTCTACCATTACTCTCTCTTCTGTACTGTTATTCATTCTGATTTTTGCTAAATGTACTCTAATTTATTCTCAACAGCGCATTGCCATCCTCCCCAATGAAAAGATCGTCTATGGATTCTGCCCTATCACTAGTAACTACTTAGAACTGAACCAAGCCCTTAATTTATCTAACATATGAGATTACAACAACAACCAAAAAAAAAAATTTTAATAATAATAAAATTGTTCTTACCCATGCCTGTCTTCCACTGTGTTTTCTTTCCAACACTGCAGAGCTGCCATCACTATTTCTTTTAACTATGATTGTTTCTCTTTTTTTTTTAAACTTCATTTCCCTTTTAAGTACACACATATATATAGAACAATCTTGCCTGATCGTTTGTTTATTCACTCTAGTACAATTGAATCACCAACCAAACTTCCCAACAGTGAGTCCTTTCAATTGTCTCACCCTGACAACAAATTTATATGAGAAACTCTCAGCTATTTAAGAGCCCCGGGCGCCAGTTGCCAGTGGATGAGATACCCGTATCTATCTATAAATGGTATTGGACCTCACAATATGCATTGCTGTTTATATAACAAAATTTAAAATTTTTCGTTTATTTCTCATTACAAAAATAATTTTTATCAGCCACAGTGTGTTTACAAATCCATCTCAGTCACTGTCTTTAATCACAATTGAATGTCCTTTTGTGACAAACAAAAAAAATTTTACCATCAACACGCGTATATATGTATAAAATATTTCCAAAAAATTTCTTCCTATTTAACTATTAAAACTATTCTCGACACGCGTATATATATAAATTATTTCAACAAAAAAAAAAGGACTGCTTTCTTATTTATTTACATCTTTTAATTACAATTGGAAAAATCCATTATCACTACATATATAAAATAATGTAAAAATTTCTCTTTCCTATTTAGTTATTGCTTTTAATTACAATTGAGAAAAAAGTTTATTATCAATATGCACATATAAAATAATCTTTTTTTAAAAAAATCTTTCATGCTACCTGCCGATTTTAGCATTTATGTTTAGAAATATTACAAATCATATGATCTAAAACAAAACTTTATTTTTCACACGCATATATATACCTGACAAAAGGTGAAATTACTTGCGGCAGTACTACTGATTTTAACATTTGCGTTGGCGTTTAGAAATCTTTTTACGAATTCTATAATCTAAACGACATTTTACTTTTTCACTCGCATATATATAAAATTGATAAAATGTGAAATTAATTGCCACTGCCTTTAAATAACAATCAATCAAAAAATCAAAAATACGAAAAAATTTAATAATCAAACGCTTCTCTGAGACCAAATAAACTTTCACTACCAATATGCATATTATACATATATATAAATTTTACGTATATCATACATATAAATTAATTCGACAAAATATAAAATTGAACTTTCAACATAAATCTATGATTTGTGCATCTATATCTGTGAAAAAATTTATATATCTAACTTTTCCCTTCTCCCCCTTCTCTCAACACGCATTTAGTTCAGGGCGTGGAGAAAATTAACGAGACTCCACGTTTGGCGTTCATATTCGGAAAAAAAAATCTACAAATATATAACGAATGATATGAAAACACATCTATGTTAACATTTCCTCTCAGGTATGTAGGTTTATATTCAAAGGCCCCAGTTGGCGCGACATTCCCGGAAAAAAAAAAATACTATGTAACAGTCATATTTGAACATCCATGCAACAAAATCCATAGTTTTGGTAAATTATACCAAGGCTGATCTAGATGAGGGTTTGAGACCAAATCTGACCGCACCTCAGCTCCTTCACCAATACTCCCTGACTTACTACCTTATGAATGACATATATGAGGTTACACTCGTAATCTCTCAATTTCCGCGCCGGCAATAGCAAAGGGTAAAACGAGAGACTCGGGGATATTTAACTAAATGTTTTATAGCTTAACCAAACACACTCACACAACCTATGGCTGATTATCTCATGCATATAAAATCATTATGGATGGTGATTTAATATAAATAAAGTGAATAATACTGCAGACGTTAATAGATTTTAAAATTATTTAATATTGACAAAACACAAACAATAACAATTAAATATACTGAATATTCCACTCGCAGGTGGGATGGTGAAAATACGAACTACACGTTCTGTAATCAATTGTACTTAACGATCATTATTCTATTATATTATTTATACATTAATAATTATTTTACGTCTATACTAATGTCTAAATTATGTCTGCCATTCCTACTCAGTATGTTAAGGGTTAAACTCTAAGAGAGTGGGAACTTTATACAATGTGTACTTAAATTTATCATTACGCGATGAGCAGTCAATGTGCTCTTTATGTAGATATTCTTAGATAAACTAGATCTTAGGTTCAGATCAATGCTGAACAATTAATATACAGCAGATGAACTGGCGTTTTGTAGCATAACTTCTGAGGCTATGGCGCTATGCAAATTTCATCAGATGCGTCTTGAATGCGCTTTTACTCATGAGATTCAGCAACGTTTGCTCGGTTCTCAGATACCGCTCGCCTGCTATACATGAACTTTTAGTTCGGATGCTCGAACAGCCACGATATAAGATGCTGGATTCCGGTGTTCCAGTTTTTAAAGGAGGAAATGGGAATGACCCTTAAAATCATTATCCCATTCAAGAGAAGGCTGTCCGAACTAAGGATGATAAGATAGCCCTTAAAACCTAATCTTATCTTAATAATTATATGATAGCAAGGTGGAATGCACCTCAGTGCTTCGTAAAAACTCATTCACAACGCTTTTGGAATCTTAATTATAACAACTAGTAAAGCGCGAAATCTATAGTTTCTTCTGCAAACTACCCTACGCCAGTTAATTAAATAAACACTGAAATTGTGCTAAAGAGGACTTTATTAAAATTGATCTAGTTTATTAATTAACTACATATTATATGCAATTACATTAAGGGGGTCTAAAGCATATCTGGGGCTTAAACTTGGCTAACTACTGAATATGCCTTAAATTATCACTCTCTTTTATTTAACCAAACAAACCTTTTAATAAGCAACATATGTGAATTTAAGCTACGCATAGCAGTTCAAATAATACATCAAAGTAGGTTTCGGACCAGAGACAATCTATAGATATGCCAAACAGCATAATTACTTTACTTGAGAACAAAACGTCTCTTTAAGTTATAATAATTAATAGTCTCTGCTCCGAAGGCAAAGCATAAATCAATAAATGCATTTTAACAAAATATATATATAGATGCAAAAGTATAGACGCAAATAGAGAAAATAATAAGGCAAATAAGCTTTTATAAGTTGAATTTAAAAAAGAGATTTAAGAATTTGTGATCAGGCAAGATTTACATTTAACTTTTAAAGTATTTTAAAATTATACAGGTTGAGATACGTTTATCTAATACAGTTAATTACTTTAAGAGAGGATACACCTTTTAAACATAGTGTGATTAATTTATAAGATTTGAATGGAAGAGTTTGTGCACATTACTTATTATATAGCTAGCTTTAGGAAAGATTTATAGATGGCTATAGCTTTAAGATTTAGTTTGATTGAGAAGTGGTTACCGGTTATTTATCTGGAGGCTTGCAGCTTGAAAGTATGAAATACACGCATGGACTGATTGATCTGAGCTGGTTCATCGTTGGGCTATTCTTTAAGTAGGGCTGTGGTTTGGATCTCCGGGCTCCATAAAACGGTTCTTGACCATCGGGAAGATGGCCTTTGCTTTTCTAGCCAATTATTTGCATGGTAGAAACTGGGCCTGCTGCCTGGATATAAGTTGAAACACGAGTAAAGCAAAAATGGATGACAAATTTTCTTTCAACTGCCTTTTTTATACTTTTTTAACCCCCCCTCTTACAGTTCATTCACAATCTTTATTTTTAGACATTAAAATCTAAGAAGTCTTAATTGCATCAGCTTCAGACGAATCGGTTGATTGATTTCAGGTTTATTCATTGTTCCTTTTATTTTTCTCAGATTCCAGTTCCAATCTGGATTTCAGTGCAGGTTTAATTGTCCAACTTTTATTTTATTAAGAATCCTAAAATCTGAATTTGTACCGGCGGTGTCTCATGAGATTGGTAAAGTTCTTTTTTTAAACATTGGATTGCTTCTCCTTTTCTTTTACTGAAAGAGATTTAAGCTGCTAGCGTTTTATCCTAGACGTGAGACATCTACCTTTGTTTTTAGTTGCTCTACATGGTTAAGTAATTGGGTACTTTAAAGCCAGTTTGAAATACTTTAGAGAATTCTGTTCTTATCTAATATAATTTTCCCAGCTTGAAACCAATTCAATTATTTAAAATCATAAGATGAATATTTATAAAATTATAAGGTGTGTACGTTATATAATGATAATATCATTCAGATGTGAATATACCATTTTTTTTAGCAAATAAAATTATTACAAAATATATACAATTATAGCAGACGTGTGTGCATATACAATTACACACATATACGTGTAAATATACGTTTTTATACATGTTAAATTCCCAAGTATACAGTTATATATATGTGTACCTTTAGGGTTGGAACTAGGGAAATGAAGGCTATTGATTTCTAGAATAGGTGAAACATAAGACGATGAAATCATACTGTTTCAATATTCTATTATTCGCTTTGTCTTATTAGCCCAATATGTGGATTTATTTGTGATATATTTTTGTATAAAGCCATAGGAAGTGTACTACCATGACTTTATCCTGGTGATTGATATACTTTATAGGTATTGAGAAATGCCATCCTTACTATCAGACACACTCATAGTATATCAGTGTTGGCTCTTTGTTTTGATGTGTAAGTCTTGTAGCTGTGTTTTTCCAGCACCTCAAGATGTAAGTTCAATAAATATTTGATATTCAAATTCGAAAATAGTAAATGTGGCTTCAGTAAAAAAATATACACCTTCTTCTGCATTGATCTCACTACATGGAATGGTAAGTTATATTTTGTAGGGTATTAAATACATCCATTAGGGACATTACAATAGAATGATTGTTTTGTAAAAATTAGAACTTATTCAAATATAAATATTGCAGAAGGTTTCATTAACTATTTAATTTTTATTTATTCATTTTAAACTGTAAATTACAATTTTCCTCCATATTAAATTTTATAGTGTATCTGACGATTTCATCTTGAAAACATTGTAAAATAGCAGGACTGTTTGTAAAATGTTTTAATATCAAGATAAATATTATTTTTATTTGTTGATTTACTTTCTTGACTGTTTCTCATCATCTGCACACCTTCAGAAATCTAAATATCTTAAACTTATCATAAATTGTTTTTACTTTTATGCACTGATGGTACATGAATACTAAGAATTTGATATGAGAACTGAAGTTGCACCTCATATGTTAAGAGAACATTCAAGAAAGAGATTATTTTATTTATGAAAATAATTATAATTATTTATTTAATATTAGAAGATCACTTTAGTCAATTTCATTTATTCAAAAATCACTGTGCTTATTTTAAAGATTACTTTGTCTGATTAAAAGATCACTTCATTCATCTAGAAGATACTTTGCTTATTTATTATAAATTCAAATGAGAAAATTGCTTCGTTTCACTTTCCAAAGTATCAAAAGTAAATTTATTAGTGTGATATTTTGAATGGCCATAAAATCCCTTATCTGTTCATTATATCCTGAATGATATCCTAGTATATTGTTTTTATTTTAAATTAAGAGTTTTTCATGTTTAGTTTAAATTTTAAAAGTATTATTATACTAATTTAGCGAGACATTATATTAAGAATAAGAGTATGTCACATTGCTTTATTTACTGGGTTCTCATTTTTATTTAATATACTTTTTTCAAATCAAAAGAGAAAAACAATATTTATAATCATTAAAATATTAATCATATGAACTCTGAGATCCATTTTACATATAAGATTATTAGAGAAAATTATTTCACTTAAGAACAAATGATAAAAAAAAAAAAAAACATGCTTCTATTTAGTTAACGAAATTTAATGTTGAATCTGATCATGGCAATAAAATAATCATTATGGTTTTATGATGTATTGTATTTGGAAGATAAGGTGAGTAGAGAAGTTTAAGCAATCTAACCCTTTAATGACATATGCTTTAAATATTAAAAGCCATTACATTTTAAAGAGTATAAGAAGTCTCTTCCTTTTACTTTGCTAATATATTGCCTTTATCTTAATAATGGTGATTATTATTATTATTATTATTATTATTATTATTATTATTATTATTATTATTATTATTATTATTATTATTATTATTATTATTATTATTATTATTATTATTATTATTATTATTATTATTATTATTATTATTATTATTATTATTATTATTATTATTATTATTATTATTATTATTATTATTATTATTATTATTATTATTATTATTATTATTATTATTATTATTATTATTATTATTATTATTTACTCTTATTGCTGTTCTTATTATTGTGCATGTAGCATTTGAATCCCAAGTTTAGCTCATATTATTATTTAGCCAATATTGTTATTATTTGGCAAATAGCGATATCCGCTTTACTTTTTAGTAACTTTCATGAGAGATTGCTTCTTCTTCATTTATTTTAGGTTACAGATTTGGATGGCCAGTGTGGTCCCTCTGTTATTTAAATTCAATTTGGCATGTCCAACATGTTGGCTTTTGATTAGTTTGAGTGTTCCAGTAAATTGCTTTTTGTTGTTAGCTATGTTGTTATCATTATCTCATTTTATAGGTTACAATATATATATATATATATATATATATATATATATATGAGTGTAACATGCTCTATTTTGTCATTTGATGCTTTAAAATACATGGTTGTTAATTTGTGTCCAATGACAATAAAGTAATATAAAACTATGTGTCTTGTGCAACTATTGATTTTGATAGAAATTGTATTTAAGGTATAATTTGTAAAGTATAACTTTTTTTATTTGCATTCCAGCTGTATTTATTACTTTTGAAAAAAAAAATATATAGGAAAATAAAAAAGCATAATTATACTTCTAAATTTAAAGTCTTTCTATAGTTTTATACTTTAATAAGTAATATTTTAAAGGTTTATTATTTAACTTAAAAATTCTATTTATTTGCTCATTTGTTTATTTGAAGCAAATCTTATAGCCAATTTTTAACATATTTCTATCAAATGAATTAACTTCAAATTTGGTTCACATGTTAGATATCAATGACAATGTAATATTTTATGGTTTTCAATCCAGTTGTCTTGTCTAAAAGTGTTGGTGTGCTGATTTTTACACTATATTGATTTCGTTCAATGAGTTTTCAGTGATGCATAATAAATAATGATGGTATATATTTTTAAAATATATTTGCATTGAATTTCATGAAAAATTCACTAAAAATCATTTACAATTAATTAAAATGGAAAGAAAAAAATTAAAAATGAACACTTAATTTTTTTTGATTGTTTTACTAAAACTTACTTTTTTTAAAATGTTCCCTTCAAAAACATATAATCTTATGTGACAGTCAGATGATGTGTGTAGATTTAACCCAGTTCGAATACTAGGCGAAAGTACCTCAAAGCCAACCATACGCGAGATATAAATCAAGAATACTTATGACCTCTGCCCATTCGCCTGTTCTCGAGGCCTGATCACAAACAAACAACACCATCTGAGCCATGCATAAATTATTTTTCAACCGGCCACAAAGCTTAGCAACAGCGGTAGAGACATGGACGGGAAATCCTAAAGAGCTAAAAGCTAAATGTGTAAAGTACATAAAAATATGTGTTGGTGTTTGCGTTTTGCGTGCCTGGATCATTGAAAAGTAAAAATAAAGCATTTAATATAACTAAGAAACTCAAGTTTTTGATAATTAAATAATGTTTAATTACTGGCTTTAAAATATGAATAAGGCTTTAATGGGCCTCCGCTATTCCCCTCAATTATGGCAACAAACTAATTAGACAATAAAAAGAAAACAGGTTAATAGGTTTGCGGTCAAATTCTTTTCTTCCCAATTTTATTAAAAAAATTCCAACTCGATCTTCTCGATAAAGTACGATAGATAATAAAAACCTTTCGCAAAGCATTTCTTATGGCTTTGCGCTAAAAACCGGGTTTAAAATTGACTTAGAACGTATATAGCTAAATCAAATATACGTGACTAGCTAATGGCGGACAAAAAAGAGGTGTTATCAAAAAGATCAAGTTGGCACACAAAAGAAACTGACTTGGATTTAATTAACAACATAAATAAAATTGGAAAGTGATTTCAAATGACAAAAAAATTAACTATTAAATTTAACCGCAACGAAATACTAAATATTTACAATGGTTAGTAAGGAAGAATAGCGAAGGTAAAAAGGTTACATATAGCTAGATGATCCCAAAATATATTTAAGGTTAATTCATAAAATGTTTACATAGCAAAGACATATATTTCAATACAACAATAAAACAATATGAATCAAAAGTAGCATACGAGATAGTTTAATTTAGGAGATACGATACCGTCCTTTTTCCGTGATGTTCCCTACGGCGTCCGTGGCTTGATCCGACCGACGATAGGTATTTGTCCGGACAATGAAAATATGAAGTATGGCTTCCATGAAAAGTTCTCCAGACACGGCATAGAGTTCATATGGTTATTGATTGGATGTTAAGGCATTTTTGGATGGTATTTAGGAACCTCGGCGATAGGCAAAGCTATGATTTGCCTAGCCAAGCATATCCATTTTCCTCAAAATACGGTTGGTTTTAACTGGAGCAGGTTCCAACTTCTCCATTGTTTGAAAATGACAGCTGTATAACTTTTTTTGAAGCACAAGCTAAATGTGAAGCAAAATCTGACGGATTTCTCCCAAGAGAAATCTGAATGCACTTTCCAGAAAGCTTGGAAATAAAACAGCAAGAAAAATCTTAATAAATCGCCTTCACAAGCAAAATCAGAATCAAATGACTCCTTCAAAAAGAAAAGTCTGAATAATTATCTCTTTTGTTCTCCCTACTATTTATACTTTCTCTGACAGCTACCTTCCATTGTTTGTATGATCTGAGATCTTGATAAGCCCCCCCTTGCTGCTTTGTTTTAAAACAACACGTTCTAAAAATAACTTCAATTTTTTTACTCTAACTTTCTTACTTTAAAGTTGGAATTCTATTAATTAAAAAGCAAGAAAGAAAATGCCATCTTTAATTAGACTTGAACGACTCACTAATTAAAATATACATTCTTTCAGAAATGTTGGTGGGCTTATCTCAAAATCAAACCATACTAAATATTTTAATAAAATTTGAACAACAATATATTATTATTTTACAATAGAATAAGCATTTTATCTCAGCAGAATTTTGCATTACCTCATATATATACGCTAGATGTATATATATGTTTGACTAATAGGTTAAGCAATTTTGATCAATAGAATGAAATTTATTTAAAATAAAATATTTAACTGTAATACACATTTAATAAGCATAACTATTTTTAACTCTAATGCAAAACCCTGCTGATATTGAACTATAAACTTAATTTAGGTCTACAATATTAATTAAGTTTATAGGAAGATGTGAAGCATGGATTGGACTTCAGATCCATTGCTTCATTTCCCAATAGTTAGTGAGCAAAAAAAAAAATGTTTTAAAAAAAAAATGCTGTTGCTTCAGGTCAGAGGTAAGAATTTGTACCAGGTGAGTTCAAGCCTACTCTTTATTCACTGTAATGTTTAATTTGCTACTACTAATAATCTTTCTATATGTCACTATAAAACGGTTTATCCATCATTCATTCTCCTATATTTTAAATCAAGTCCGTGTTGTTTTAGTCTGACATGGTATGTATCTATTTTTTTAACTTACATATTTTCCGGGGTCCGGTGGTATGCAAGGTTTTAAGTTTCTGGCATTGTATACTCCTTTTATGCCGTTATTATCTTCCAAAAGGAACGCATTTCTCCCGCATTCCTTTTTCAATGTGTATGGTCCTTGATATATTGGGAAAAACTTTTTGAATTCTTTCCGCAATGTATTACTTGGCCTAGGGTCTCTCAGCCATACTTGCTCCCCTTGCCTGAATTGATATTGCTGGTTTCGTTTTTTTATTTTTCCGGTGCAGCGCAGCCCGTTTTAATCGTTCATATGCTATCTTTTGATCTTGTAGTTTATCTATCTTCTCCTCTTCCATCGGCATTTTGGTTTTAAATAACTGAGGACATTCTTTCCCATAATGCAGGCGAGTTGGAGTAAATCCTGTCGACTCATTCATTGTGTTGTTAATATACTGTACCACCTTTTCGGTCTTCCGATCCCAGTCCCGATGGTTGGTTGGTATATATGTCCTAAAGAGTCGCCCTATTTCTCGCATGACTCTTTCACAAGGGTTAGCCTGTGGATTTCTAATGGAAGTTAGCCTATGATGAATTCCTTGTTTAGCCATCCATGTCTTCCATTCTTTGGAGGTAAATGCTGTGCCATGATCAGATATCACTATCTGGGGTTTTCCAACTTCTGGCAACTGTTTTTCCCGAAGTGCCTTTATTGCTCCTCTAGCGTTTGCTGTCCTTACTGGGTATGCTTTCACGTACTTTGAAAACACATCATACGTGACAAATAGATATTGGAATCGTCGAAACATCGGTAATGGGCCATAATGATCTACAGCTAGCAGCTCATTTGGTTTAGATGCGAGGATCGGTTGTGGCTCTCCTGCATACGATCGATTTGGTGCCTTGCTCCGAGCACAAATCTCACAGGTTTTCAACACACGTAGGATCTGTGAGTACATCCCTGGCCAATAAAATTGACGTTTTATTGCTTCTTCTACCTTCCGAGGACCATAATGTCCCACCGACTGATGGATGTGGGTAATAATTTGGTGTCTCAATTTGTGAGGTATTATGACTTTCCATGGATTGTGAGGGCTTTTGGTATTAATCTGAAGGATCCCATCTGTGATTTTGTATTGATTATAGTGCCTACTGGCTGCCATCTTAGATGTAATAATGTTAATTATTTTCTTATATTGAGCATCCTGGGACTGCCAATACGCTAAATTCTGGAGGTGAGATTCCACTGTTTTTTCTGCTGTGGTTGTCATTATCTTCATTGCCTGGGTTCCTAAATCTGGATTCTGAGCAGCCATGGGCATAGGGTGGCGGCTTAAAATATCAGCCACAATATTCTGTGATCCAGGGCAATAAATGACACTATACCGAAACTGTTGAAGAATCAGGCTCCACCTTATCAATCTGTCATTGTTTAAAAAGCTCTTGCTCAAAAATTCCAAACATTTGTGGTCAGTTATGATTACCACTTCTGATCCCAACAAAAACTGTTTCAGTTTCTGGCACGCCCACACTATTGCTAATGTCTCCTGCTCAGTTGTTGTATAATGCTTTTCTGCCCCTCTCAAGGTCCGACTAATAAAGTATAACACTTGATGCTCATTTTTATCACCAATTTGAAACAACACAGCACCCAAGCCTTGCCTACTGCTATCTGTTTGAAGGTAAAAGGGGCGAGAAAAATCCGGATGGTATAACATTACTGTTTCCAAGAACTTATCTTTTACTTTAGACATTTCTTGCTCATGCCTCTCTTTCCATTCCCATTTTTTACTAGTCTTCTTTATTAATTCAATTAGCTGTGTGGTGTCATAAGCAAATCTAGGATAGAAGCGGTGATAGAAATTACACAATCCCAGAAATGCTCGAACCTGCTTCTGGTTGGTGGGAGTTGGAAAATTCTTTATAGCTTCTATTTTTGCAGGATGGGGTTTGACACCTTGACTATTTACAACATGGCCCAAAAATTCAATTTCTTCCACTGCAAAAAAACTCTTTTCCATGTTGATGGTTATATTTTCACGTATGCATTCACGAAAGAAGCTTTCCAAATGACGCAAATGCTCATCGATGTCCTTTGAGGCGATCACGATATCGTCCACGTAACACACCATGTGTTCCTGTATTTGAGGAGATAAAACATTCTTCAAACATCTCATGAGGCCTGCTCCACTATTAATTAAACCGAATGGAACCCTCTTGAACACGTGAGTCTGGCCCTTGTAACGAAATGCCGTATACTTTCTATCGCGTTGGTCCAACGGCATTTGCCAATAACTTGCTGTCATATCCATAGTCGAGAATACAGTCTTCCCTGCGAGCTGCACAAACGTTTCATGCATTGGTGGCGGCACATCACGTTCCGGAATGGTCACATTATTTAGGCGACGCGCATCTAAACACAAACGCACATTTCCGTTTTTCTTCTTGATTACAATCAATGGGTTATTGTAGGGTGAAGGGGCCCGTTCAATAATATCCCATTCCAGCATCTGCTTTATTTGTTTATCCACTTCCTCTTTGTCTTGGAACGGGATATCTTATGTTTTTGTTTGGTGGTACGATTCCTCTCTAAGCCTAATTCGGTGAGTGTACCCTCTAATTTTTCCTGGTACGCCAGAAAATACCGCTGCATATCTTTGTAAAATTTGTTGCAACTGCTGACTATGCTCGTTATTCCTAATCATTGATATGCCCACTTTTTGTTTTATCATTTCCTCATCGATCACTTGTATAACACAACTGCCAATGGGGTGATTATCTTGAGCCACTATTGTAAATGGGACTTGTATGCCTTCTAACATACATTTCCTCATTGGGTAATGTATGATCCCTTGATACTGCTGAAGGAAATCTGAACCTAATACTAAGTCATACAACAAACCCTCCATTACTAAGAAGGCCTGATTAAAACATTTACCACTAATTTTCATCTCCAACCACATTTGGTCTCGTTCACTATTCATTTTTCTTCCATTTGCCAGAGTTAACTGGATAGGGCGCATGGGAAACTTTAAGTATTTTGGGTTGCTTTCATATTCTGTGGCTAGTTTTTTTGATATGATAGATACTTGACTGCCAGAGTCAACTAATGCTTGTATTTCATTGTCGTTTATGGTTACTTGAATGACTGGGTTTGAATTTGTGCCTATGTCTTCGTTATCCTTTTGTTGTACAATTGCTGTATGGGATGGCCCAGCTTCTCTATTTTTTACTCTTGACAGGTTTGTACTCTTTTGTTTGGCAATAGATTTATTTTGAAATTTTACCTCCTTTTCATTTCTGTCTTCATCAAGATATTCATATTCGATAGCCGTTAGTATACGAGTTGTACCTTCAATATCTTGCACTTGACTGCTTATTAATATTTTCCTTATCCAGAGTGGCATGTTGTGCCTAATCATCCTTACTATCTGCATTTCTGGATAATTGAATGCATTTAGCGTTTTTATTCTATTTACCTGTCTAACAAAAAACTGAGCATAAGTCTCTTGATGGTTAGCTGGGTATCTTTCATGCATGATGGAATACATTAAACCTTCCTGTCGCTCTGCACTCCAATACATAGACATCACTGCTTGCTCATATTCCCTAAATGTTACTGGTTGATCAGACAGAGTGTTCCACCAGTCTCTAGCAGATTCTTTCAAATGATGACTGGAGATCGCCACTTTTTCTTCTTCAGTCATATTCTGGAATTTGAAAAACATCTTTAAACTATCAAGGTGGTGTCTAGGGTTTCCACCCGGTTCCCCTCTAAAACCTTGTATATGTATGAATTTAGCCACCGGAGACGTTACCGGATTAATTATTATAGGCGTAAGGATTTGGTTACCTTGTTGCGCCTTGATTGGATTGATCTGTTGATGAGTGTTCATTTCCTTTTTATCCACATCCATCTGTCCATTGTCTTCTCCTTCCTGTATTTGATGCTTGACTGACGTGTCCCAGGCATACATCTCCTTCTCTACTTCATTATCGATCAATGATTTAGGTTGTGTATCATCTTGTTTCTGTTGCCATTTTAACTGAGTATCCTCATCTGGCCATACTTTTGTTCTGGTATGTTGTTGCTGGAGAACCATGTTTTCCTCCAAACGGTTCAGTCGTTGAGATGTCATATTCATGAATTGCTGGAACATGTTCCTCATCATTTCATTTTCATGTCTCCTTTCTTTGATGAAAGCATCAAAGTTATACTCTTCATTATGAGTACCTGTTGGCCTCTTGGGAATATTGAGTACTACCTCCTCCTCGCTGTCATAATGTGCGTCCGTCTGTTGGTCCATTTTTTTTTGCTATTTTGCTACAGAAAGTCACAATTTATTTCTAAACGTATTTTAATACAATCTATATAAGTATATTGTATTATGTATATCTAGGAGCTATATCCTGTATGTGAAGAAAAAAATTTTTTTGTTCTTTAAAAAAAATAAGTCAAATATTCTAAATTCTTTATTTATGTTTTCAAAAACTAACTTTGCCTACCTCACGAGGTCCTATTTTAACCCTATGCCTATATGTATCTGTTTATACATGAAAATATAAAAAATCCTGCCGTGTCTGTCTTTAATAACTATACCACATATTATTCTCCTCAGTTTACTTTATTTATATTTCATTAAAATATCATTGCTATGTTAATATAACTGAAATAATCCACTTACAGCTTGACCTGGCTTTCTCTGACACCTGAAACAACTAAAAAATGCATTTACATTAATACAAGTATATATATATAAAGAAATATGTGAGCAAAATATACATCAGTCATGTTTAAAAATTATTTTGGCTCACTAAGCATACATTGTTATTTTGATCATCTACTATAGTTTGGTTTATTTGATATCCGATATGAGAAATTGCACTTGCCGACAAATTTATTTGAGAAGGGCGCCAGTCGACAAGACAATGGCCATATCAAATATACATATTAATGGATAATGATCCAAGCACACATTTATAAGGGTTTATAAAGTTTCAATGCAATTAAAATTTTACTTTGCGTTTCAGTTCACTTTTTAAAAAAAATTTAATTTGATTCTGCTGAACGAAAAAAAATCTCTGGATGAATAAGTAAATGCTATTTTAAATGACACAATATTATTTAAATCTAAGACGTATAACAACTAAGTACGGTAATTTGTCTGACCTGGGATCGAAACCAGTTACCATTTTGGTCATGACACACAAAAAAAATTTAAACAGCCTAAAGTACGATTAACAAAATAAAATATATACAAAAAAATTAAAAATAGAAGTAAAATCCCATGATAACTGCCACTCCGAATTATGAACCTGGGATCGAAACCAACTACCATTTTGGTCACAACCCGAAATAGATGAACAATTATCAAGCAATTTTACAGAATCACGCATTGAGATCAAAAACTGTTTAAAAAAACATTTATATAAAAATGGGTTTTACCAAACTATAACGAAGTGTATACCATATACACCCATATATATGAATATGTACACACCAAATAAGCATATATATGACTACATATAAATATACAAACAGATATACCTATACAAATATTTCTTTTATTATTATGTACATGACTTTATTAGAAAGATGTCATATTGCAAACCGCATACTCCTATTATTTCAGGCAAGTAACGCTGGTCACAACTATGACACGGAAACAACAATTGCAGACATAGACCAACTCGATCTTCTCGATAAAGTACGATAGATCATAAAAACCTTTCGCAAAGCATTTCTTATGGCTTTGCGCTAAAAACCGGGTTTAAAATTAACTTAGAACGTATATAGCTAAATCAAATATACGTGACTAGCTAATGGCGGACAAAAAGGAGGTGTTATCAAAAAGATCAAGTTGGCACACAAAAGAAACTGACTTGGATTTAATTAACAACATAAATAAAATTGGAAAGTGATTTCAAATGACAAAAAAATTAATTATTAAATTTAACCGCAACGAAATACTAAATATTTACAATGGTTAGTAAGGAAGAATAGCGAAGGTAAAAAGGTTACATATAGCTAGATGATCCCAAAATATATTTAAGGTTAATTCATAAAATGTTTACATAGCAAGACATATATTTCAATACAACAATAAAACAATATGAATCAAAAGTAGCATACGAGATAGTTTAATTTAGGAGATACGATACGTCCTGTTTCTGATGTTCCCTCGCGTCCGTTTGATCCGACCGCGATAGGTGTTTGTCCGGACAATAAAAGATGAAGTATGCTTCCATGAAAAGTTCTCCAGACAGCATAGAGTTCATATGGTTATTGATTGGATGTTAAGGCATTTTGGATGGTATTTAGGAACCTCGGCGATAGGCAAAGCTATGATTTGCCTAGCCAAGCATATCCATTTTCCTCAAAATACGGTTGGTTTTAACTGGAGCAGGTTCCAACTTCTCCATTGTTTGAAAATGACAGCTATATCACTTTTTTTAAAGCACAAGCTAAATGTGAAGCAAAATCTGACGGATTTCTCCCAAGAGAAATCTGAATGCACTTTCCAGAAAGCTTGGAAATAAAACAGCAAGAAAAATCTTAATAAATCGCCTTCACAAGCAAAATCAGAATCAAATGACTCCTTCAAAAAGAAAAGTCTGAAACCCTTACTCTTTTGTTCTCCCTACTATTTATACTTTCTCTGACAGCTACCTTCCATTGTTTGTATGATCTGAGATCTTGATAAGCCCCCCCTTGCTGCTTTGTTTTAAAACAACACGTTCTAAAAATAACTTCAATTTTTTTACTCTAACTTTCTTACTTTAAAGTTGGAATTCTATTAATTAAAAAGCAAGAAAGAAAATGCCATCTTTAATTAGACTTGAACGACTCACTAATTAAAATATACATTCTTTCAGAAATGTTGGTGGGCTTATCTCAAAATCAAACCATACTAAATATTTTAATAAAATTTGAACAACAATATATTTTTATTTTACAATAGAATAAGCATTTTATCTCAGAGCGTCGTGTAGGGAATTTTGCATTAGTCATACATATATATACATCTAGCGTATATATATGTATGACTAATAGGTTAAGCAATTTTGATCAATAGAATGAAATTTATTTAAAATAAAATATTTAACTGTAATACACATTTAATAAGCATAACTATTTTTAACTCTAATGCAAAACCCTGCTGATATTGAACTATAAACTTAATTTAGGTCTACAATATTAATTAAGTTTATAGGAAGATGTGAAGCATGGATTGGACTTCAGATCCATTGCTTCACTTATAAATAATTTTTAATGTGTGTGAATTTCATTTCAAGTATTGAAAATGTGCTTTCATTGTTTAGATTTTTAGTTTGCAAATTTGAATATGAATACTTACAAAATGTCATTTGCAAAATAACTAAATATTAAAAAAAAAAAGAAAAAAACTAATATATTATAATGGTCAGTGAAGATCTCAGTCTTACCATATCTGCCATTTAGGGCACCACCAGGCCATTTAAACCTGGAAAATTTATAGAGTAGGAGGATACACACTGTTAAAGATCCAACTTTTACATATGTTTTATTCCGACCATTAATCCATGCCACTAGCTCGCATAGTAGCAGAGATAATTTATAAAATATAAATTCTTATTTAAAAACATTTTCAATATAAAAATAAAAATAAAAGAAGCCATTGCCAGTAATAACACACACAAACATTTATTAAACATATATGTAATTTAGAATTATTATTTTAGTCTAACTTTTACTTTAACATTTAATTTACATTTTTTAATCTTTATTTTTGAAGTTCACACAGATGAATTTAATATTACATTAAAGTGTCGAGTATGAATAGACTACATAGATTGCATTTGAAAAGAAAATATTCTATCCTTTATTTAACCTTAGGCCAAAAGTTCGCAGTCAAACCAACGTCAATCTATCTGATACATCGATGTATTCAATGCAGCATGAAATATGCCAGCACAAATACCATACTGTCAGGAATGTACATCTGAACAGCATGGTTAGAAGACATTGACTCTCATCCAGTACAGAATACTACATCTGTCTGGCGAGAAGAACAATAAAAAAACAACTCCATAGGAAGGGACTGCATTTTCTGTCTTACTATCCCATTCCATAGGCTAAAAAGGGGTGATCCAAGAAGCAGGGAATACCATCTGTTTCTGATAATCAGTGAGATATGGGACTTATTTTTCCCAAATGCAGTGTATAATAGGATCCTGCATGTAGCGAATCTCATGCTACATTTACTAATTACACCAACATATCCAATCGATTAACCCAATTTAACTATGAAATAAATAACCCAAGATTAACCCTCCCTTAATTAATTAATATAACTTTACAAATCTATGCAGCCATTCATGCCCGACTTAAATTTAACATTTATATAATTTATTTTAACAGAAAAAAAAAAATCATAACAAAAACTTAACAAAATGAAAAAAAAATTAATGGAAATGATTTACAAAAAATAATAGTACATTCAATAAAATAATTATTAATAACTGATTAAGTTACCCAGATAGGAATTTCTATTGCAATAATTTAAATACTGGGAAAGTTTATACTTAGTGTTCATTAATTAACTAATGTTATTATAGTTTTAACATACTGGAAAAGTTTCTTTTTTAGAATTAAAGTTCATCAGTTAGATTTCTTACTGTTTTAAAAATCCATGCTTAACAATTACTTGCAATTTGGAAACATGAATTCCCATGCCATCCTGTGGAGATTGGTATGCAGTTTGCCATTGGTCATTCATTGTAGCTGGTATTTTTTTCCAGGTCTTGATGCCCTGTGGTTTGCAATATAGGAAAAACAATTGGTCATTTCTCTTTTTCTTGTTTTTTTTTAGTAAAAGAAGAGTGTGTCTTTTCAATCCCTTCACCTTCAACTCTCTCTGCACTAACCCAGATAGCACGTCTCTTCTTTCACATTTCTTTTTCCTTCTTTTTATATTAAACTTTCGGATCCAGTGGACATTACATCATGACAATGATGATTCTTTCATTGAGGTCCATTTCCTAAGGGATTTCTTTTATTGGCTATTAGTTTCTATTGTTTTTCTCTCATATCTGACCTTTACTTATACATTTTAAAATGCCCAAGGGCTAGCTTACTTTTAACTAATTAAAATAATCATTTCCATTTTACAATAGCATTAATTAATTTATTGTACATTCTTTTTATCTTTAAATCTTTCAAGTTTTTTTCTTAATATTTAGTTTTAAAACTTTTTCTTTTTTTAATAAAGTTTTCTTCTAATAATTTTTTATCTGCATGATTTTATATATATAAAGTTTAAATGACTTTTAACTTTCAATTTTTTATTTCTTAAAAAAAATTTTTATATGTGAACTTTTCTTTTTAATGTCTAAATTTTTAAAATAAATATGTAACGGCATGTGTGCCCATTACAATATATAATATTTTACATAAAATGCTTTTATTTAATTAATGAGTAATGCACTAGCCACTATCTTGATTGTTATATATAATTTGAAATAGAAGTATGGGGCATCCCAAAAAATATTTTTTTGATTTTTAGTGCACTATTCATTCAATTACATAAAATTATTTTTATCAAATATTATATATATTTAAATAATAATCTTTTAAATAATGTTCTGATGTCACATTTCTTTTATCAATGTTAATCTACTAGTCTGACATAAAATGATAAGTCACCATTTGAAAGATAGTTAAAACAATTCTAGAAACCCTGACTTGTAAAGCATTTTTATAGTATGCATATTTGAGTACTTCATAAATATTATTATATATACTTAACACTACATATTTAATAGTCGTTGTGTTTTTTTTACAAGATTGTTAAAATTAATACAATTTAATGAGATGTAAATGTAAAAAATAGTATTTAAAAAGTCATGTGGTAAATAAAGTTTTGTTAATTAAATTTTATATATTTGAACTACATCATACCATTGGGCACTAGATTCATAAAGATAACATGACTTTCATGTATAGGCAAGAATTTTGACTTAAAGACTCCAAGCCAAAGCACAGCAGTTACTAAAATAAATTAGTTACACATTGATAAAATTGCTACTTAAAACTTTTCAAAAGCTAGGCTCAAAAATATTATTTACGGAATGTTTCTCCATATTCTCTGCACTTAATTCTAAGTCTTTCCAGAACTGACAGAAAGTGTGAATAATAGCAAATTCTACACAATATATGTGTTATGCAAGATATAACTTAGTCTATAAAATGTATATGTAAAAGCAGTAACAAAAATAAATAACAAACTAAAATAAAGTGCTAAAGTTATGAGAAAAACAATACAGTAACAACAAAGAAGCAACCATATGACTGACTGATTGCACATTACATTTACTTAATAGTGCAAGATGGAAAAATGGCTGAGAGATAATTCATGATGATATTCATATGAGTGGACATCACATGTAATTTATAAGTTCATAATTATGAATTTCTATTTTTTAAGTTTATATTTTTCAAATTACAAAAATTGTGGATAATATTTAAACAGCATTAAACCGTTGCACATGTGCTTTGGATTTTTTAAATATAAAATGAATGAATACTAACACTTCAACCACATGAGGATAGTAAGTTCGTGCTTAAGGTAGACTACTGTATTTCCTAGTTTTAACATTTATGCATTTTTAATTATTAAAGTATAAAGCTGAATGCAGGTTGGAGAAACATTTGCATAAAATTGCTTTTATTGTTATTTCAAAAAGTATTTTCAGAAATTTAAAATTTATAATATTGTATTAACCTCTGAGATGCATGGGCTTAATAGAGTCAAATTAAAATAAGACATAGTAAATAGTATGAAAAGTTAAATAAACATAAAACAAAATAAAATACAAAAAAGGTTTGAAATATCTACATCATATAATATTCATATCTCAACGACAATGTCATAATTATTTAAAATTTATTCATAAGCAGAGAAATTCTTTTCATTCTACTGTAGATTGGGACATTGTAAGCTCAATTAATCAATGGACACCAGAAAGAATAGTGCTATAATATTCGTATTCCTAATGGAATGTTATAATATTATTCTATCAATTGTTTAATGATTATTCAAGTATATACAAGATGATTCTTAAGTGCAAGCAAGAGAATTGCTGTAGGAAACATAAAAGTTCAAACAAGATATCCAGATGTGGTGTTTTAACTAGGATTTCCCTGAACTGTATTTTAAATCAATCTAGATTATTATTATTTAGCACATTATATATATATGTAAATAAAAAGACAAAGCTACTATCATATTGTTATCCTGAATATAAAAAACATCAAAAAAGTGATATGATTAAAATTTTTAATACAATTGCTAGACGCATAATGAGATTGAATAATTTATTTATTTTTAAATATTAATGAATAATAAATTTTTATTTTATTAATGTTATTATAATAATAAATTATTATTTATTGTCTGCTCTGACTCGAAACATGCCAAGTGCCTTTAAAAAGTAGCACACGTATATTAATTAGAACACAATGAACGCACTTTTAATATGGTCGTTAAATGCTTTGAAAGCCTATGTTATATATATATATATAATCTTTCTGCTTTTGAAACTGACGGAAAATCAGTTGAAATTTAAAACTTTTATTGAGATATCAAATTTACAAAATCTTTTATTTGCCGTAAAATGAGTTGCATATTACATTAGAAAAATTTGCCCGATAAAATGCTTCATTTTTTTTTTTAAAAAAAAAAAATGAATTTTGCTCAAAAATCTTCTATTCATACTAGTTGTACATTTGTAATTTAAATTTCAATATAAAGATTTATGACAGTCAATTTACTTTTTTTTTCTTTCTTTCTTTTTTTTCTTACTGAGTTAAAAATCTTCAGTTACCTTTTGTTATATATACAGAATAGTGTTATGTGTTTCATCAGGCTATAAATAGATAGGTTAAGTAAAGACTTTATTTCTAAAACTTCTCAAAAAAATTCTCTCCAGTTCACCTAAGAGTTTTCTATAGAACAAAACTAAAAGATTAATTTAACTCTAAAGGGCACCTTCATATACGGATAAATAAAATTTCTTTGATATCAAATGCAGAAATGGATCATTAAATGTTCATGCTACCTATAATTATGCATAAAAGCATGATTTATCCTAGCTGATTGTATGTTTCTCTTTTTCTAGTCATGATATACCTTCTCCAATCATTAATCTGAACCTATAATTCAGCCCCTTTTAAAAAAAAAAAAAGACTAGCTCATTTTAATTTTTTCCTCAGTATGACACAAACTGAAATTCATTAAACGAGTTACAATTCCGACTTTTCACATTAGTTTAATTTTCGTTGCTATAATAAAAGATGAATACAGTAACGCGATTATAAATGATAAAGTGCCGAGCTAATAATAATAATGACGATGAATTAACAAAAAAAAATCCCCTAAATATTCCATACTTTATTCTGCAACATAATATTAACGTCAGCGTTATTCATGAAAAGAAAATAGCGCATTCAATCGCTACAATTGACATTAGATCAAATAATACCGTATATCTAAAAACGTCAATTTAGCTCTGTTTGAAGCAATTAATAAATTACTTTTAAAAAATTCACCACTTTTGATAATGTGATAAAAGATAATTAAAAAAAAATCACAGATCACTATCAATTATTTTAAATCTTTAATTAAATAAACAATTTTCAAGAGACAAATTGCTAGTAATGATGAAAACTATATGTTTTTAAAAAACTTGCAAAACAGCTGAATTGTTAAACTGATTCCTAAAAATTTGTAAAAGACGCATCATAAATGAGACAAATAAATGAGATAAGGAACTTTGGTAAAGTGATATAGATTTTGGTAATGTGCACTGCATATAAACTTTAATTAATTTGATTAGAAAAAAAAACATACATGAATTTTTCTCCATAAAATTTGAATGAAGCAATTTTAATCGCTGTTAGTTCTAAATTGATTATTAGCAGAAATTTGCTCACTATTAATGAATATGACCCATATACCTTTAGAATAAGTTAAAAGTTTAAATTTATTTTGTAATAAAAGTTATAAAGTCTATTAAAGTAAAGTACAACTTAATTTGAGGTCTTAAAGAAATTAAAATAACTGCTCTTAATAAATTTCAGAGAGCTATTACTTTTTATTTAATCAAGAAAAGACTTTCACACAACCCTCAAATCTCCGTGCCATCTCATATTGCTGACCCACCTGATCATACACATGTTGAAAAGATAAATACTCACCAATATACGTATTTCATGTTAAACCAGCGATCATCAGTTGGTCCAGATTACTATGCTCACACATATATATATATGGATTAGCATGAAATACGTATATTGGTGATTATTTATCTTTTCAACATGTGTATGATCAGGTGGGTCAGCAATATGAGATGGCATGGAGAGTTGAGGTTGTGTGAAAGTCTAAGTTCGAATCCCTGATATTACATTATATATGTGCAGATTTGTGTAAGCATGTACAGTGTATTAATTTAATCAAGAAAACAAAAAAATACATTTTTTTTCTTAATATACGGTTTAATTATGGCCGATTTGATTTTAAAGCTTAACGTTTATAGCAATAATCGTATAAAATAAAGTTCAAATTTATTTAATTAGTCATTTAATAATATTTCATATTTTTTAATATCTTAGTATGATACTCATATTGGTGTGTGTGTGCGTATGTAACTAAAGATAGTTGATTAATGAATGGAATTTCATGTAAAAAACATTTCAAGGATAGTATTATTATTTTGTGTTAATTTTTTTTACCAATATTTTATCATGAAATAATTAAGTGAATATTTTGTTAAACAGTAATATATTATTACATATATTTATCAAAATGTTTTATAAATGAATATTAGTGGCATGGTTGTATATGTATATTAAAAAACCTTAGAGACATTGATCATACATTTTTAGACTTCACATTTATGTAACTAATAAAAAGAGAAGATTCTCTCAATTGATAATATATATCTAATTCAAATGAATATATGATTTAAATAAAATAAAATAAAGTAACAATCATATTTTTATTCTTAAAAATGATTTTGTGAAATTTAAATATCTGTAAAACTTTATTATATGAAAAATAATATACTGCAATTATAGTATAAATAATTTAAGTATATATAAATTGATTTTTTTCTTTGATGTTGAAGGCAAATTTAACATCAAAGCATTAAAATATTACATACAGTAACATTTGATTATTGGAGATCATAGTATATTATTATTCACCATCTTCCCAACACACATTATTTTAAAACTGTAATATAAACATTATTATATATTTTGTAATAAGTTTTGATCTTTGTAGAAAGGCCCATATTCTAAAAAAAAAAAAGTAATTTGTATAATGAGTGAGCGTTAGAGAACCAACCCATTAAACTAGTGAATGCCTCAAAAAATATTAATACTTTATTTAGCGTAAACACTATCAATTTATTATTCATTTAATTATAGACTGGAAATAGTTTTATAATGCCAGTAATTATAACTATTTATATTTGAGAGTGTTTTTATTTAAAATGAAATTAATAAAAAGCCTTGTATAATTTAAAGCAGTTGTGGCATGATGGATTTGATAGTTAAAGATTCCCAGATAAAAGTTACATGTATTACTTTAATACTCAGATGTCACATGCCTTTCTAGACAATAACCATTTGATTCCTTTTGTTAATGAATAAAACATTATATACCATTTCAGTGTTGTTACATGACATATTAAATAATTCAATTTTTTTCTCAAATGAATGAAGCATCATTGTGAATGAAGATATAGACATAATTAAAACATTTGATTGAAGCAGAATCATTCGAAGCAAACTTTTTACATCAGAGTACAAGTTATCAAATTTAAAAATTGCAATTTCATGTGTTATATATTTATATAAATATTTTTTGTATTTAAAAAATATTATTATTTTGTAATATTTATAATAAATCAAATCCAATAAATACTTTTTAAAATCATTGGTCTTTTGTATCTGTCTGTTTATCTATATGTCTATTCATTTTTCTTTCTATCTAATTATTTATCTATCTACTTCTGGTATCTTATTAACTTTTATTCCACTAGAAATTCTTGAAAAATATGAATACAAAATCACATGAGGAAATATAAATGACCCTCATGATGTATTTCATGCTTAACTAGTACTCTTTATTTGGCCAAAATTGCAATCTTTTACAGGTGTCTTTATGTGTAAGAGATTATTCAGTGTTTATCATTATCAAATTATTATAATTTGATACACAAGTGTCAAACATACTGGATTCACATCTTTAACATCATACAATTTAAATAAATGCATTAATGAGTATTACTAATCATTTATTAGATTGGAGATTATTATGTCATTCCTATTTCAGATATAAGTATTAGATTCAAGTAAAGATTTGTATATTCATTTAGTTAAATATAATCTATTATATTATTGGCTAAAGTAAATGTTGTCAAAGATGTGAATGCAAAAAAGGTTGAACCTTGTAAAGCAAATTGTAGTAATTAATATAGATAAATAGGAAACAATTAACAAAGGCATGTATAAGAGTTTCTGATCTGGTCCAACTGAAAAATGCTAGTTTGCCTAAATGGCATTTTGATCACCTTTATCAAAAAAGAAAACAATACAAGTGGAAAAATAGTGATGAAATTGAATTAATGATACCATTTGGTTTCATTTAATTAAACATATATATATTAATCTTTAAGTAAATTTAAAATTAATATACCATTTGGTTTCATTTAATTAAACATATATATATTAATCTTTAAGTAAATTTAAAATTAATATCTCTTTGCTAGTATGTTTGAATTAAAAATTCTCTATAGATGAGTTGTGATTATCATCATAAAGATTTTATCTAAGACTGATAGGTCTGTAATCTCTAATATCTTCTTTATCAATCTTTTTTTAAATACTAATATCTTCATCATTTAACCCTTTAACCGCTAATAATATTATTGGTTGTATGAGGTAAAAATCAAATCTTTTAATTGGCCAACTCACAAACTGAAGACAAAGCCTATTGTTAAAACATATTCGCCTATAATATTAAATTCAACTCAGATATGTTTATAAAAAGTATATTACTAATTTTTCATGTTATGAAAGAGAACGAAAGTTCTTTCAAAAATAAATTGCTATTTATTTATTATAAAATATATCCAATTTCGGCAAACTTAAAGCGAATGTCTAAACAAAAAAGTGCTGACGCAAATGCTTTTTTTCAATTTTACGTTAAGGAAAAGTAAAGATTTCTTTTTGCTAAATCTTAAATATTTTTACTAAAATCTTCAATAATTTTCGAAAATAATTTTGTTTTTTTAGTATATTTTATTAAAAAACTATTTTAATTTCTCAAATTATATATTTTTAATACTTAAATTGCATTCGAAATGAAAATCTCAGTGTTTTTCTTTATTTTCTTTGATCAGGCGGTTTCTTTGTTTTTTCCAGCCAATCAGAATGTCTTTTTCGGCTGAGAGCCGGCTGGCAGCCAATCACCAACAAACTTCTCTCTTTGTTTAGTTTTAAATGCGGTTTTTTTGGTTTTTTACTTGTAAAATAATTCGGAAGAGGGCACCATCTTACAGAACTTTTAAAAACCTAATCAATAACTGTCAAACGAATATTCTAGCCTTAAAACTAGAAGAATTAGAGTGACATCAGATGTCAACGAGATGCCTCGTAAAAGGCGGTTAAAGAATTAAACATTTGTATATAAATTTTTCAACATTTTTTTAATTTCTTTATCTTTCTTTTAATACATCAATAATAACACCATTACTTTCTGGAACTTTTCCTTTCTTCTCTGATTTAGTTGTGTATCTTACCTCTTCATTTAAAATGTTTGCAAATTATGAAGATGTAATATCTATAGAAGATACTTTGTTTTTGTTTTTTTCGTTCTTTAATACTATATAATTTTGGCATAAATTTTCCACACATTTCATGGAGTTATTCTTTTTAACAATAATTCTATCTTCTCTTTTTATTGATGACATAACTTTTCTAATACCAAAATATTGTTTTATACTTTAAATCTTTTATTCTTTTCTATAGCTTTTTTGTCCAATTATGTTTTATATTATCATTAATTTCTTTTCATACTATTTTATAAAACTCCAGATATTCATTTCTTCTTAATGAATAATTTTAAAATATTTTCAGATTCCCTTGCTGTCTTATATAAAAATTCACTGATGAATTACTTTTTTTTTAAAAATAGAATATCAATTATCTTATCATTGATCTCATTTAAGTTTGGGCCAGTTTTAAAATCTTCATTATTTTAAAATGTAGCAAATTATAATTTGAACTCATTAAATTGTTTCTAAAAATTAAGAGTATAAATTGTTGGTAAAATATTTTTTTAATATTTTTCAGCTCTCTTGTTCTGCCTTAACATGTATTTTACATTATTAAATAATGAGAACAACAATTTCATCTTTTAATTTTTTTCCAGTATTAATATTAAAATCTTCTATGACAGTTTTAAATTGTTGCTTGATTTGTACATCTATATAAAAATCTCTACTTCATCATAATAAGAACTTGTTACATAAACTTAAATTATCTGCATTTGATATCTTTCAGTAAATTGAATAACTAATTTTACCATTCTGTCTAATATATCACCAAACTTCACAATATTATTCTTTTTATTTATAATGAATTCCACTTTATTTGAGCTTTTAATATTTGTGCTTTATACTGAATTCCACTTCATTTATGCTTTTAATATTTATATCTGTATAGTAAATATATGTTCACTTTTTAAGTCAATTGTCTCTTCATTTTTTTTCTAACTTCACAAATTCTAATAATGTCACATTTAATATTATACATTTCTCCTTTCATTTCATGTAATCTTTTTTCATTTGAAACTAATATTATCACACACAATATGTATGTTTTCAAGTTTTATTCTTATTAGTACATTCTTCATTTTAGGTCAATATATATAAATATATTATAATAGTTTGCTACTCATTGTTGAATGGGATACCATTATTTAATCACATCTATTCTAATATGTAGTATGTTTTATTGATGGTCAGACTGGGCCCTGATTGTATGTAAATTTTATGAACCTCAACCACATTTCAAGATCAACATTCCCCTCACCGATTTAACTGAAAGGAAAATTCTTCATAAATCTACATATTAGATTTGATTATTCAACTCTAAGCACTATCCTAAAATAGGAATATTCATAAAGATGGTTTGAGTTGTCTTTAAGTTTAGTATTAATACCATATATCGATGACTAATACTGTTGAACAAGGAACCAATCTTGATAACTATCATTATTAACACTCTGTCATAATAAATACTACGTGCATAATATATTTAAAATAATGGAAATGACTCTGAATATTTATTTGAATGGTAAGAATTTTTTTTTAAAAAGTCTAGTTTAACAAATAACAAGATACATTTATTAATACAACATATTAGTATGTCCTGAATAAAATCTTTATTTTATACTACAACTTAATAAATTGGACTTGATATCTTTTTAATTTAATTTTACAAATGAAATATATTTAAAAAAATCATATTTGAACTTTTCAAATATTGAAAAAATGAATTGTAAATAAAAAAAACATAAATGTCATACTATCATGTGAAAGTAAATAAACATGAAAAAAATAGAGAATGTTTTACCATTTTATTTAATTTTTAATGTGAACAATATATATGGATTTATGATAAATCTATCAAAGTCTGCTTTAAAATCTGATGTTTCCATCATAATTATTACAATATTTGGGAAAATTTTAACACAATGCATCTCAAATAAATTTTCATAATATTTGATATTGTTCATTTTATGGTGCATTTTAAATCAGTAGCCCTTTGATTTTATCAAGAATACACCTGTAAAAGTAGAACTATCAGCGCAAAAAGAAATCTTTTTTGCTTAGACTGATGGTTACAATTAGCCTTTCTGGTACCTAAGGTAAATAATATATATATAAAAGACAAATTTATTTACAGTCTGTAAGTCTGAATAAAGAAAAAGGAGGGGGGGGAGAGTTGGTATCAATGAATAGACTTTGAGTGCTATGATCATAAAAGAAACTGCAAAAAACTTGGTAAGAATGTTTCATTGCTTGTCTATTTTTACATTTATGTTATCAAGACTGATTATAATCTGATTTCAAATAATTGTTGTAATTGTGTCATTTTTTATTGTTTTTATTATTGGTGCTAATATTTGATATGTTGATTAAACCCTGGGGAGTCAAAATGTCAGTCACATGTGTCAAATATTTAAATGATTATAAGTAGATATGATATTCTTGATTAACTTGTTGACCCACCAGTGAATATCTGTAGTAAACTTTTTTGTCAGAAAATTCTAGCATGCTGTATTAATAAATGTATCTTGTTATTTGTTAAATCAGTTTTTTTTCTTTTTCATTTCTCACCATTCAAAAAAATATTTCATCTCCCTATGTTATGTTAAGTAGATTATGTGTATGGTATTTATTATGAAAGGTTATAATAATGATAGCTACTGAGATTGGATTCTTGCTCAACAGCACTAGTTATCAATATATGGCATTAATACTAAACCTAAAGGAAATTCAAACTACTCTTATAAATATTCCCATTTTAGGATGACTTCTAGATTTGAAAAATTAAATCTTGGAAAATGGTGGTCTTGAGATGTAATTTATGTCAATGAGATATGTAAATAATCAGGGCCCAGTCTATCCACCAACAAAATTTACTAGAATAGATATGATTAAATAATGTTATCCCATTTGACAATGAGTAGTAAACCATTATAATATATATTCCAACAGTTTGATATAAAATGATAAAAAGTCAGATGTCACCTCACTGATGATGCCAGAAGCAGAAACCGGTATGGGGTTGTGGATATTCTCAAAGCTTGTTAAGAGCTTGTTTTGCAAGCTTTACATATAACAGTTTGATCTATAAGCATCAAACTTTCTGCACACATATCTTTGACAACATTCAGTTTGGATAATTACACTAATGATTATGATTAAGAAAAACTACAGATTAGAGAAACTGGATTAAACTCACAGAAACCTTCATCTTGCAGTGTTTTTATAATGGCTAAAAATTATATATAAAAGTCCTGTATATCAAATTCTTTTTCACATATTCTATGCCTAATATGTTCTTATTTTCATTTACAGACTTTTAATAAGTACATAAACGATAATCAATTACTGTTTATTAAATGAGAAATTATTACACTTCTTTAACTCTAGACTTTAATTTTGTTACTAAGAGTCTAGCATATTTTTTTATATGTCAAAGTGTTGACTGGGACATGAACTCGGGCCAGCTGCTTGGAAGGCAGCTATGCTAAACGCTAGGCCACCAACACTTGACCATATTTTTTATAATTTATATTGCATAAAATGTAATCCTCTTATTTGTTCAGTGTTTCAAATTTCTTCAGTCATGCACATGGATAGATATACTTATTCTTATGACTTATTATTTTTTACATTTCAAATCTAAAATGGGGGAAAAAATCCTTCAAGGTGCATTTTGACTAAATTACCTTTTCAATAGAATTGATGCATATATAAATAATAAATAAAACGATATAATTGCTTTTTAATAAAAAAGTTAAAATTCTATAACTATGATTTAAAAAATGTAATTAGGACCTGATAAATGATAGTTGGTAATCGTTTTTTTTACTATACATTAAATAAATACATGACTAAGATTGTGTGTAACTGAACAGGAAGTAACTGGAGCTTTCAATGAGATAATTATATCATATTTGAAATCCTATCACAACCATCCATCATCCCAGAAGTCAGACCAACCTCTCAGACCATAGATACATTAGAAACATAGTTTGTCGAGCAACTCATATAGCACATGTGATGTTTCAACTTCATATACACATTATTTCTAGAGAAACTAAATGTAATTTTTTTTTATTAATTTACAATTCTATTCCACATTACTGAAACATATGATCAAAGACATGTGAAAAGGATAAATGATCCTGAAATGTGCATCTTGGAGATTATATATCCTTTTTACATGTCTTTGGTTATATGTTTCAGTATTGTGTGATAGAATTGTAATCAATAAAAAAAATAAGGTCAGGGTCTCTCTAGAAGTAATATGTATTTGAAGTTTAATTATCACATGTACTATATGAATTGCTTGACAAAGTGTATGTTTCTAATGTATCTAAGATCTGAGAGGTTGGTTTGCTTTCTGGGCTGATGGACGGTTGTGATAGGATTATAAAATATACATTAAATAAATTTAACACAACATTAAAGAATATTTTGAGGTATTGTAATAGCTTTGACTATTTGAAGAGACAAAGTGCTTCTTGGGAGTCATTTACACAGTTTTTAACATCTGCAACTACATGTAAAATGTAAAAATTTCTAAGAATTATGGCATAATGTATATATGAATAAATAATACTCTATGTTTAGTAAGAACCAGTATCAATTCTTTAAGCTTATGATTGGTGAAAATTCAGCATGAACTTAATATACCAGCTAGAGAAAAATATGGCATTAATATTAGTTTACAAGTTAATTTTATTTTAGTTTTCATCTTTATATAGTTATTATTTAACATTCATTTTAAATCACTGAACATTCCTTCAGAAAAAGCACTCTTGTCTTGTAACTTTAAATCATAGTTTTAATGTTACCTTAAGTGATTATGACCCACAGAATATGGAAGTATACAAGTGATTCTTATGATATGGCTGTGTCTAATGGTGTCAAATTGAACATGGACTATAAACTACCTCTCATTGAGAGCATATCTGCCAAGGTGCAATAAAGTTATGATACTCATGCTTTGTTGCAAATTTGATATTGTTTTTTCTTTTACTCAGTAATATATTTAATTCTAAGAATCATTTTGTATTTGCATACATCTTTACTCATATTTTATCTATTTGTTAAGTTAGTTTTTGATTTATATGATGTTGTGTTTTTATATAAGGTATGAGTTCTTATGCATTGCTTTACCTCTCAAAATGTGTTGTCCCTTTTAAATTGTTTCTCAGTTTACTTGAATATTAAGCTGCTTATTCTTTCACCACTTAAATTGTGTAGGATCCAAATATTATTAGTATCAATGTAAATGACATAAAATCTCTCAAATGGCTGTTCAATCGGTAATTGGATTTTTTAATTTTCTCCTCATATTATTTTTTCTCTGAGACTAAACTTTATATGTGTTCTGATATCAATCCTGGGATGCTTGGTTTTTTCAGTTTCTTATCTCCACTGCCTATAGATGAAGAGGTAGGTGTTTTGATTCATCATAAAGCACCATTTAATTCCTTTAACATATTTTATCTTGATCAAAACATGATCATTACTTTCATCATTTATATAACAGACCCATTCTATTTCATCAACTTTATGTCATATCAATCTTATTCTTTTATCCAATTTCTTTTCTACTCTTCCTTTTGGCAAATTCAATATGCCTTATACTGATTTAGTAGCTAAATATTTTCAATTTATTAATTTTAAACTTATGAGTAAGTAATGCTTTCTCCTTCTATACTTTAATATATTTAATTCTCATTGACTTTTTATTGTATTTTCCTGATCTCCACTTTATAGCTAATCCATGCTTGGAAACTAGTTCTTTTTTCTGATTACTTAACATTCTCCAATTTCATATTGATTTTCATACACAATCACTTCTTTAATATAATAATACATTAAGAATATTGGTTAATGCTACATCTCTGGAGGTGGTATTCTGTAAAATTTACATTTATTTTGGAAAGATTGATATTTTTCTTTACAACTCAGTCATTTGATTTTCTTTTATCAATATTATCCAATCAGTCATTAGACATTACACTAATAAAAACAAATCAATCACTGCTTTAGTTAAGAAACTTGATGCTATTAATTAATTTGAAATTGAAAGTCACTTCTTGAGACACTGCTTTGATTTTTTCAATTATGTTAGTTATGCAGCAACATAAGCATACACAATCTAATTTGGCTGAATATCTTTCTACTAAAAAGGTCACAATCTTTTTGACTCAATCACATAACTGATTTAAAAGAGTACATCTGCTAAGCTCTATTTTTTTTTTTTTTTTATAAAAGTAGAAAGTCCTTTCTTTCTTCAATTACTGTAGGTAAATATTTCTGCACAGGACTTATTGCTCTGCATTCTATTTTTTGTCACTTTAAATCTAAGTTCCTGGTATTTGCTTTTGGTGAAAGTCATCTAGGTCATGATAAAGACTGACATTATAGCTGAAATCTTTAATTGATAGTATTCATCCTGGTCCTTATGCAATTCTTAAATACTTTCTTTTACATATTAGCTTTTACATATATGAATCATTATAAACTTGCTTGAATTTCTTTTTATACAAATTTATTATATTGATAAACTGTATACAGTTTTCTTAATTTCATTTCTCAAAAAAAAAAAAAATACTCTCTCCATTTTTCTTGATAACTTTAGCCCTATCTCTATGTTAGCTTTACTTATCAAAAGCATTGAATCCATTACTAAGAATGAAATACAGCCTATTATTTTGCCTTCCATCTCATACTTCCAGTTTTCAAAGGGTGCTCCAAAACTGATGCTATCACTCTGTTTAAAATTGTTATTGACCAAGTTAAAGCCACTACAATAGCTGGACCTATGGTAGTACACTTAGATATTTAATCAGCTTTTGATTCTGTCCCTATTGACACTTTCATCGAACTATTATATTACAGTTGCATAACATTTCTATTAAGCATTCTATACATTCTAGCTAACCTTCTAATGAATAGAGAAATTTTCCCATTTTTAATGGTGAAGTAATGTCAGGATTTAAACTCATAATTATATTCTGCAAAGTCTAGATTTGAGTGCTTTGTTGTTTATTACTTATATAAATTCCCTACTTCTAGAAATAGAAAACTTTCTGTCTATATGTATTATTGTTTACTAAGCCAATCAAATATATATCATTTAGGGATGATCTTGTCATTTTTTCCCTCTGTGGCGCACCTTCCTTCACCAGTTTCTATTCTGGAAGATTATACAGCACATTATAAACTTCAGTTTAACCTTAATAAGTCATCTACATGGAGTACACTCTTAGGTAATAGCATTTTCTCACTTTTTACTGCTCTCCCACAACTTTCTTGAATTTTGCATTTATAAACCCATGAATGCTATGAGTCCATCTATCCAAAACACTATTCTCATCTGTCAAAAATATAGCAAACTCCAAAGTATACCTTCCTTCATGCAAAAATCTCTTACCAATGTTTTGATATTTCAAAAAATGACTTAGTATATTCTATACTAATATTTTTAAGAAGAAAGTTAACTCACTGTTCTGGAAACTGATTTGGGATTTAAAAAACCAGTTGTAATTACTATTGTTACATTTCAAAAGCATGACAAAACAATGATCTTTCCCTTTACCCAATCCCTACTTTTTTAGAGATCATTTAATACTGGTTTCAAACTTATATCTCCTTACATTAATGCTATAAAATTTTGTTCTAATAACTCTGACTGGCATGTCTCTACCCAGTAAAGCTAATTTCTTTCAATCCTTAATCAAATCCATTGCAGCTTTTATTGATCTAAATCATCACACCTTCTCCATAAAGATACTCTAGTGGGAGACTTTCAACAATGACTCATAGTGCTAGTTGACCTCAGTTCCATCCTCCTTACTATTACTAATAAACAAATAAAAAATTTAAATTCTGGTATCTAGAATCAAAATACTTTAATTTCCTTATCAAAATCAACTTAAAAGCTGTATCTACTAATCATTTATTATCACAGAAGATTGGTGTATGTTAACAGTGACCCTCTTTGCTCCCTTTGCCATAAATCTAAAAAAACAATTCATCACTTTTTGCTTCAGTGTCCTGCTTTTCTTACCTAAAGGAAATATATTAATTACTAATCACACACTTTGACTAGCTCTACTCTCACTGAGAGCATGAAATGGAGCCTCTTTCCTTCAGTTAGGGTATACTATCTTTCTTATTTATACTTTGTTTTCTAAGGTGCCTTTTTGTTCAGCCCTACATCCAGGAAATTACAATCACTGTTTTATAATAAAATCTCTAAAATTATTAACAGAGATGGTACTGTTCCTCCAGGCATTGGTTATGCTACAGGGCTCTCTTCTGATGCCATTATAAGTAGATAGTTCTCTTTATGCCTTACTTTTTCACTAATTATAATAATTAAAATGAGATAAATGATTTTTCTTTGCTTCTCAAAAAGTTTTAGTTTTAATTGCAAAGAACTTACTTTTCATTTTTAGTAAATTATTAAGTTGATATAAATGATTGTATCACTTAAAAACTTCATCATCAAACAGAATTCAATAGTTTTTTTAATATCTTCTGATTTTTTATCACAATTTCATGGCTTAATCATGTTATTTCACTTATGCTATAACAAATTGTCATACTCAGATTCAATATTTTTCAAAAACTTTTTAAACTGATGAAGATGTAATGCAACTTGATTAGTACAGGTTTGCTATTGTTTTTATTTAATCTACAGAACTGGTTATGATTGGTTGCTGCACATTTATGCTCTTTGGTTGTAGATTTAACTTTATATATGAAATGGTGATCCCATTTACTAATTAATTTACACACCCATAATGTTCCTGGATAAATGGGTTTATAAATAATCATTAAAATCAGTCAACTCTTAGACAATCTCACTATCAATAACTATCAACAATCTCAATATGTTATCAAGGCAATGTCCATTATTCATAATTATTTATTCATATATTACTAGTTTATATTTAAATATGTTTAGAATTTTTGGATATAAAAAAAGAATAGAAAAATTACTATTTTTTCTTTATTATGGATTATGATTCCATAACATCAAGAAGTTATATCAACCAGAATTTTATTGAAAATAATGATAAAAATATTATGATTAAGATAACTTTAATTTACTATTTTTTATTATAAGATATTGGTATTGGATTATTTGAACCAGAAATCAGATAAAATAAATATGTATATTTATGTAAAGTATCACAAAGGAGTAAAGATATTTATTATAATCTAAATATTATAATATATATATATATATATATATATATATAGATCAATTATATATATATATATATATATATATATATATAATTGATCTCAGAATAAGTTAAAAGTAACTAACTTATAGTATATTTAAGTTAAGTTATATATCAAACTACTTGTTTATTTTTATTTTAATCTTCTTGGTATGTCCAAAGTATGAAATGTTAAGAATAAATTTGGATATTATTTAAAAAAAGGATAAAATAATATTTATTTATGATGTTTAAGATTTATATGGGATGTTTGATATAAAAGGAGGAGTTCAGGAAAGTAATCTCATTGGGAAATCTATATGTTATTAATGTAAAGTATAGTATAATCAAAGTAAGTTCGAATATTTGTAATACATGGATAGTAGCATTTTTTGCAAATCTATAAGAACTTAAAAGAGAAACCAAGATAGAAATTAAGATGGACATAAAAAATATGGCCTTAAGTTACATAGTCCAGTCTTGTATTGGTGGTCGAGAGGTCAGCGCGACTGCCTTGCACTAGCAGGCAGTTGCCCGGGTTGTGGATTCGCGTCCCGGCTGATGCTATGACACTTAAAAAAAAGTTACACAGTCCATGATATTGTTGTTTCTTATAGTTTTATAAGATATCCATCCCTCACTTATAATCATGAAAATCATACTGGTATATACATCATAATAGGAATTGTATATTTGAACAAGGATAATAGCTACATTTTCAAATGATGACAAGATTATTAATATAATGCAAGAAGAATTAAATGTGGAACAAATAAAATGTTGAAAGAATATAAAAGTAAAGATTTTATGTTTTTTATATTAAATTTTAGAGATCAAATTACAGAGTGAATGTTGGAGTTATAAGAGATGTGATGATTAAAAAAACCTGATAATGATTTGTATTATTGTCAATGATATAATAACACCATATTATAGTGAATGTTTAGATAATTGAATGTTTATTTATAATTAATGATAAACATAAAGAAGTATAACAAGTTTATAGAATTATAATTATATTCTAATATTATAGAAAAATAAAAGTAAACCAATGATGATAAAAAGGAATATAGTTTGAAATATGTAGAATGTGATAATGTATAAATTGTTTATGTTATATTAATATATTTTAATATAAAAATACTAAGTAGTATCTTAATATTCACAGAGTTAGGAGAAAGACATTATATACTAGTTGTAAATAATTTTAAAGTGAAGTGCAAATTATTTATTGCTTATAAATATTTTTATTAAATGTTAATTTTAATTTTTGCATACTATGTTAAATATTTTTTTAAGTAAATGTAATATTTGTAATTTTTTTTTTAATTTTGTACTACTGTTGTAAAAAAATGTTAATATCGTTTTTTTTTTTTAATTAACTAAGTGTTGATAATCTTTTTTCTTGTTTTCCAAGTCATTATGCATCTTCTTAGCCAGAAACTATATTGTAATAATTAAAGATGTTGAATATTATTGCACATAATTTAAATATCAAAACTTGGGGGGAAAAATCCTTATGCTGCTCTTCTACAAACTAATATTCAGAAAATAATAATAAATTATTTACTACAGCTATATAATCAATAATAATTTTATACATAAAAAACCTTTTTCAACACCTGCTTTAGTACCCTTTTCAAATTTTACTAATCTATTTAACATTAACAAATTATTTCTGACATAAAACCATTCAGTATAAATAAATAATTAATTAATTAAAACAAATCAAAACCCTCATATATAAATTCAATAATTACAAAAGAATTGATTATATAATAACAATATGTTAAATAAATATTACTTGCATTTTTTATACAATTATATATATATATCATCTTATATAATTTTCCATTCATTTTTAATCAACCAAATTTATAAAAGTCTTGCAAATATTCCTACAATTATTTTTAATGTTGTATGTTTCATATATTTGTCTTCTTTTTGGATCTTTGATGAAATGTAAATATTTAATTATTTTTGTAGCATCTATTATTTATTTAACATATTGTTATGATATAGTTAATTATTTTGTAATTATTTAATTTATATATGAGGGTTTTGAATTTTTTTACTTATTTATATTATTATTGTTTGTTTTAATTCCATTATTGGACAGTGGATGATTTTATGTCAGAAATAATTCATTAACATTAAATAGATTAGTAAAATTTGAAAAGGGTACCAAAGCAGGTGCTGAAAAATGCTTTTAATGTATAAAATTATTATTGATTACATAGCTGTACCTAAAGAATTTATTATTATTTTCTGATTATTATAATTTAAACAAATGTGAAAAATATTGTGATTGTTAAAAATATTTGATAATCTAAAATATTAAATAATGAAAATTTTTCTTCATCTTACTCAATGATCATAATAAAAATTGATATCTAGAATGTCATATAAAAAATAAAATTAGATTATAATATATGGTAATAAGAAATTATTTTGAATTTGTTTATGATAGTAAATTGTTATCTTTATAAGTTCATAATTTTAATTAGTTTAGTCCAATCTTATAAGAAAGGTAGTTAACGATTTTAAAAGGGAAGAATTGATGTTTATTTGTTTCTTAATTATTATTGTTAAGTATAGCTAGATGTATGTAAAATCCCTCTTTATATGTAGTTATGTAAATTTATTTATTTTAAGAAGCAATAGTAATGTTAGTAAATGAGAAATATAATTATTTTATTATATTAGTAAATATAGTATGATGTTCTAATTAAATTAATTTAGAAGATTTTATTGTTTAATATAATTCGTTTATATTAAGTGTGAGTCATGGAAGTATAATTAATATTTTAATGGAATAGTGTTTGATGATATTCCTATGCTATTGAGAGTATACTTTTTGGTATATGCTTAATATTAAAAAATGAGTACTTTACCAAATGATTTAAATAGCAAATCTCATGATTAATAACATTTTATTATTAAATAATTTATTAAGTCTAATGTAATATATTAGATATTAATTAAATAGATGTGTATTATTAGGATTTTATATACAAGAAAAGAAATTTAACTGGGAAGTGCTAGGAGTTAGTCAGTGTACAAATTTTTTATTATATATATATATATATATATATATATATATATATATATATATATATATATATATATATATATATATATATATATCATCAACCATTATCAATCCACTGCAGGATGAAGGTCTCTCCAAGTTCAATCCATCTCCTCTGATCTTTAGCTTCTCTTCTCCACATCACCCCTGCACACTTTCTTATTTCATCCATCCATCTCACATGTGGTCTCTTTCTGGGTCTTTTACAATCTCTTGGAATCCAGTTTAAGATTTCAATTGTCCATCTATTATCATCTCTTCTAGCAATATGTCCAGCCCAACTCCACTTCAGTCTTTTAATTTTTTCAATGAGGTCAGTAACACCTGTTTGTTCTCTTACCCATATATTGCATTTTCGATCTCTTCTTGTTACTCCCAACATGCATCTCTCCATACTTCTTTGAGTGGTCTGAAGTCTCTGTATTGCTCTTCTATTAAGTGTCCAAGTCTCAGATCCATAAGTAAGAACTGGTAAAACACATTTATTAAAAACCATCCTTTTCAAACACATAGGCATATTTCCTTTTAGTATCAAGTTATTTCTACCAAAAGCACTCCAACCAAGTTTAATTCTATGATTAATTTCATCCATTATGTTTCCATCTGTATTAATAATCTGACCAAGGTATTTGTAACTGTTAACTTCTTCTAACTCATCATAATCAATCTTTATTTTCATACTTTGAGAAAATCCATTAAACATTACTTTAGTCTTTTTAACATTTATCTTTAGTCCTACTTTCCTACTTTCATCTGATAACTCCTGCAACATTTCCTGCAGCTCTAAAGCATTATTTGCAAAAACAACTACATCATCTGCAAAATCTAAATGACTTAAATAATCTCCATTTACTTTCACTCCTTTAGCTTCCCATTTTAATCCACAAAATACTTCTTGCAGCACTGCTGTAAAAAGTTTTGGAGATATAGAGTCACCCTGTCTTACACCCTTCTCAATGTTGACTTTCCCAGTAGCATTATGTAATCTAATTGTTGCTGTTGCATTTTTATAAATATTCTTTAAAATATGACAATATCCTGGATCTATACCTTGATGATCCAATGCTTTAATCACTGAAGAAATGTTTATAGAATCAAATGCCTTTTCATAATCTACAAATCCAAAGCATAATGGCAACTCATATTCATTTGTCCTTTCTATAACTTCTCTCAATACCTGGATATGATCTACTGTACTAAAACCACTTTTAAATCCAGCTTGTTCTCTTGGTTGGTGGAAATCCAATGTTCTCTGTAGACGAGTTGTAATTATCTTGGTAAAAATTTTGTATAAAACTGATAAAAGGCTGATAGGTCTGTAATTTCTAATATCTTCTTTATCACCTTTTTTAAATATTAATATTAATACTGCATTCTTCCAATCATCTGGTACATCTTTATCATTTAGACATTTGGTATATAACTTTGCTAAAAAATTTCTATTTCTTCACCTGCTTCTTTTAATATATCAATTATAATTCCATCATTACCTGGAGCCTTTCCTTTCTTCATACATTTAATTGCATGTCTCACTTCTTCATTTAAAATTCTGGGCAATTCAGAAGATGTAATAGATATAGGAGGTACTTGTTCTTTATTACTATATAATTCTTGATAAAAGTCTTCTACCCATTTCATGATGTCATCTCTCTTTTTAGTAATAATTCCATTCTTTTTTCTTATTGCAGATATAAATTTCCTACCAATACCAAAATGTTGTTTTACACTCTTGAGACTTTTATTCTCTTCTACAGCTTTCCTTGCTAGTTCACAGTTATACTTTCTTATATCATTTTCAACTCTTTTCCGCACCATTTTACAAAATTCGAGATATTCAATCCTTTTTAATGCATCATTTTTATATATCTTCATATTCCTTCTTTTCTTCATAAATTCTCTAGTCTCAGTAGAAATTTTATTGGTCAATTGCTGCTTTTTTCTACCAGCTATCTTTGTTGCAGTTTTTAAAAGTGTATCAGTTATTTTCATATTAATTTCATTTAAATCTGAATCATGTTCAAAATCTACTAATGCTTGAAACCGATTTGTAAGTTCTAATTTAAATTCATTAGAATGTTTCTGAATATTAGGAATATCAACTGGAAATATTGTTTTTTTGTAATAATTTTTGTCTCTCTGGCTTTGCATCTTACTAATTGATGATCACTTCCTGTGTTAAATTTATTAAGAACATTATAATTTTGAAATATGTATTTTCTGTTAGTCAAAATATAATCCAATTCTGCTGTACCCTTCATTTGGATGCTTCCATGTCCATTTCCTTTTAACATTTTTCTCAAAAAAAGAATTCATAATATAAAGTTTTTCTTTTTCTGCAAACTCCACAAGTCTATGTCCTCTCTCATTTCTATTACCATAACCAAAATTACCTACAGCACTTTCATCTTTCATTTGTTTACCAATTCTAGCATTAAAGTCTCCCATAACAATTTTAAAATGTTGTTTACTCTGATCAAAAGCCTTTTGTACATCCATATAAAAATCTTCTACTACTTCATCACTATGAGAACTTGTTGGAGCATAAACCTGAATTATCTGCATTTGGTATCTGCTATTAAGTTGTATAACTAATCTTGCCACTCTGTCCGATACACCATCAATCTCAACAATGTTGTTCTTCCACTTTTTATTTATAATGAATCCTACTCCACTTGTATTTCCAATATTTGTGCCTTTATAATAGAGTACATGTCCACTTTTTAAATCAATTGTCTCTTCACCTTTTCTTCTAACTTCACAAAGTCCAATAATGTCCCATTTAATATAAGACAGTTCTTCTTCTAATTCTTGCAATCTTCCTTCACTTGAAAGTGATCTGCAGTTGTAAGTACCTAAATAAAAAGTTGTCATCAAATGGCAGCCTGGGTCCACAATCAGGGGATTCTTAGCACCCTCTGCCTTCGGCCTCCAACCACTGCCTTGGTTGGTGACTTTACAGCCTCCTGGGAATAAGGGCCATGATTTATTTTTGTCTGTCATAATTGTATAATTATTAGAAAATATTTATCATTTACACATACATTCATTCTGCCTTATCAGGCAACTGAGAAGAAAGATCATGGTGTTTCTTGATCTTAAACTCAGAGGTAAAAAGCCAATAAACTCACCATGCTGGCCAATGCATGTTGGTGAGCAGCCCATCCATGTTCTATACTATATGAATAATCACATAGTAATAACAGCTGCAACGACAAGAACGTATAGAGTGGACATTAGGAATTTGCCCTGCTCAGTTCCTTCAAGGTCTCCAAGAGAAATCAAAGGGTCTCCTTTCAGTTAAAAGCAAACTCCTTTCAGCAGCCATATATATATACAGTAATTAAAAAAATAATAAAATATATTAATCTTTATTGAAATTAAAGTTTATCTCAGAATTAAAAATGACATAATCTCTGGCATAATAATTAATAAGTAATAATTATTCTTATTATAACAAAAACATGCTAATAACTATAACATGCTTTACATTTAAAATTAAATTATCATTTCTAAATTAATAACAATTATTTTATGTATTTAGTGGATTTTATTATTTCAAGCAGAAGAGTTCATATGGTTAATATTTTTACATATCAGCCATACCAGCACTCACATCAGTATGGTATAAAATATATGATCTGTAGCCACCTTTCTAGACTATTGCACTCACTATATGGCTGCAAAAAGCAAACACCTCTTCTGTGGATACTTTTGTTTGTATTGGAATGATTCCCAGATACTATCTAGCCAAGGCTGACTCAAAGTTTATTGAAAAAATGTTCAAGGCTGTTTGGCACTGATTCGATTCGAAATCAGGTCACCGGGAAGGGGGTTTGGATGCGGGGGGGGGGGAGGGGGGGACCCGGTTAAAAAGAGGCTCCAAAAAAAAAAAAATAGGGTTGGCATAGCAGGCGGTGGCACTATTATATCACGTACCGCTATAATATACATATATATATAATGCATTTTATACAGTGCGTACAATTTTTAAAGTTTCCACATAAATTTGCTTTATAAAAATTCCTTAAAATGATCTCGTACAGTATTATCGATAATACTTTTAATTATGTTTCTTTTTTGAGTAAAAACATTTTTTGCGATAAAATATTTGATAAAAATAGCGTGTTTTATGGGTTTTAGTGATTGGTATTCTTTGCATTATTACCATTTTCTCACTTTTTTTTCCATTTCATAAAAAAACTGTTTTTCAAATAATTGATCAACTCCATATTGCTGCGCTTCACTCTATTGGCAGGTCTTAGTAGGTCCTGTATAGATCAAATCAAATTACTCTTCCTGGGCATTTAAATTTTCTAGCAAATTAGATTATATGAATGAAGTGAGGCTGTACGCAGATTATTGTACTGCACTTTCAAACAGCCAAGTTTGTAGCCATAAATTTAATTTACTGTTTTTATAAAAATTGATCAACTGCTACAGGTAATTTACATCAACTAGCCCGTTTATTGTATCAAGAAAAGAGGTTGTTTATAAAACCAGAAGTAAATGATTCATTTTTATTCTGTAGAATTTTAAAAGAAAAAAAAAGGCATTTATTTTTCAATATTTAAAAAAAAAATATTTAAAAATAGAATATAAGTTTGCAAAATATAAACTTTTAAATAAAAATAAAATACTCTTATAAATATTTATCTATATATCCTGGAAAATGTAATGCAGCGGCAGAGTGGCGGATTCTGGAGCAAGATCCACGGATTGCGATTTCACTTTTGGCGCTTCCGGTGCTTGAATGTTATTTAAATTCCCGAATCAGTCGATTATTTTTTACTATATATTTTTAATAATTAAAAAAAATGGATTGATATTTTTTTTCAAAAAATATTTAAAAAAACAGCAGCGCATGCGATATGCTATAGAAATGGAAATTATTATTGTAGGTCTGTATTATATATTTATTGGATTTTTCAGCTGAAGGTAAAAGCAGGTTTATACATGAGCACCATCCTCTTATACAAAATGTAGCAATCAAAATATGATTTACTTACATTGTTATACCTTTGAATCTTGTAATAGCTATCTGTTTCTACTTTCTTTTCATTCAATCCTTACAATTAATTTTTGAATGTCAAATTTCTATGCAAGTAGGGAAAAGGCTTATATAGTACCTTTTCACAAGGGTATATATTTTCTCAAGATTTGAATATTTAATTTATGCTATCACATACATGTACTAAGAACTGCATATATATATATATATATTAAAGAGAAGACTTCACAGATAAGGAATGTAAACACATATCTCAAGTTTTATATCCCATAGTTATTTTATCTTAAGGTATGAACCTTGTACTAACATTCAATCAAATCATGTGTGTCATAATTTGGTAGTGGAGATCTTTCAACCTCTTGTTGCAGCATTCCTGCAATAGTACTCTAAGTGACATCATTTTTTGGATGATGGAAATATATAAATATATAAAATACTTTAAAAAATACTTAATATAAACCTGTAAATGATGTCTATATTAATGCAATGCTCATTAGTATCAAAGTCGTCTACATTACAATGAATTCATTTCTGCCTATAGTCAAATATCTTGTATGTATAGAAGATTAGAAAAATATAGTTCATATTTAAATTTCCATAATTTTTTTTAACAAAAGTAAATTATTAGTATTTATAATTCTAACAAAATAGATAAAAATCAATTAATTTTGAAGAACTCTACGTTTGAAAATTAGATATCTATACTTAAATTTGATCTCTTACAGCTATAATGCTCAGAAAATACTGAAGATAAAGAATAAAGAGGATGACCAAAAATGAGATCAATAGTCTTTATCACATCATCACAATATAGAATTTGAGACTACAAAGCATAAAAAACCAACAAAACTGATCATGTCATTCTGAAGAAATAATATTTATAAGGTTATAGGAGTCATCATTAATTTGATGACAGTAATAAGAATAGCAACGTATATTTATGAACATGTTTTTTCTCTTCATATTTTTTTTCTTATAAAAACTATAGGTCAATTATTATTATTCTAAAATAATTACTCAATATAATCAAAATTCTTAACCATCTGCTGTAAACTTTCTGTGTGTGTTTTCAGATATAAACCAAAAATAAAAAATGTAAAATAATTTTAAAAAATAATAGGTAATAATTTACTAAATTTTTGTACATAAAGGATCTTTTGGTATAGCTGTAGCACCCCTCTTTCAATCTGCATTTGAATTTGAGATAGAAAATAATCAGTCATAGAATTTCTTTCAGATATCTAATTCGTAGTCAATTCAACTATTATATGATACTAGTAGAAAAATGACTATCTAAACTTTTTAATTAAAATTAAGAAAATCATGCAACACTTTATCACCCATTTAGTGTTCCTTTATGGAGGACTGTTAGAAAAACTTTTTTCTGAAATGGGCTATGTAAAGTCTGTTCCAGCTTTATCTAAAAGCGCACTGACATTTTATATATCTAATATTTGGAAAATATTTACTCTTTTTTAATATGTAAATTAATCCACTGTACAGACTTACACACCTGCACATATATAATGTAATATATAAGGGATTCAAATTCAGACTTTCACACAACCCTCAGCTCTCCATGCCATCTCATATTGCTGACCCACCTGATCATACACATGTTGAAAAGATAAAGAATCACCAATATTTGTATTTGATGCTAAACCAGCAATCATCAGTTGGTCCAGATTACTATCTTTACACATATATGCAATCAGTGTTCAGCTTTATATTAAGATAGCCAATCTTCATACTTTAATGGACATACTTCAAACTACTCCACCCCACAACTCTTCATCCATCCATTTCATTGAAAATCTGATGATAGACGTGTTTTTTTAATATAAGTTAAAGTGAATGAAAAGATTGTCAAAGTGTAGTTTGATTAAATCAGAATTATTAATTCCGGTTTTTTATGTGTGTGTGTTTTTTTGTTGTTATTGATTTAAAAACACAGTACAAATTAAATTAAATTGTTACTAAGATACAATTTTAGTAAGATGAAAAAATTAAATCAAGTGATAGTATTTCTTTAAAACATTTTCATTTAATGCACATTATTTTAGTCTAGGTCTAGTATAGAAGCAAATTTTCCATATAGTAGTGCCATCCAGTGCAAGTCTTAGTAATCAATGAATGCAAGAAGATTTGTGCATAAAATTTTTATCTAGTGCCTACTCATTCATTATCTCCAAATTAGTTTTTAGCTTGGGGCTTTCATCAGTGAAAAGCCTTGGATTTGAGAAATATTGGATGAGTAGGCACTAGATAAGGATTTTATGCACAAACCTTCTTGCATCTATTGATTGCTAAACCTTGCATTGGATAGTATTACTGCATGGAGACTTTTGCTTGTTTTAATAACAGTTATGAGCAAGCATAAGAAATGTTTATTATCATAATGTTTAGTGGTATTGATATTAAGTCTGGATATAAAATAAAATTTGATGTTTCTGAAAATTGTCTGAACTGTGTAAATCTTAAAGAAAATTCATCAATGTATTTGTAGGTGCTAACTTCTTCTAGCTCATCATAATCAATCTTTATTTTTATATTTTGAGAAAATACATTAAACATTACTTTAGTCTTTTTAACATTTATCTTTAGTCCTACTTTTCTACTTTTATCTGATAACTCCTGCAGCTCTAAAGCATTACTTGCAAAACAACTACATCATCTGCAAAATCTAAATGGCTTAAATAATCTCCATTTATTTTCACTTCTTTAGCTTTCCATTTTAATCCACAAAATACTTTTTGCAATACTGCTGTAAAATGTTTTGGAGCTATGAAGTCACCCTGTCTTACACCCTTCTCAATGTTGACTTTCCTAGCATTATTATGCAATCTAATTGTTGTTGTTGCATTTTTATAAATATTCTTTAAAATATGACAATATCCTAGATCTATACCTTGATGATCCAATGATTTAATCACTGAAGAAATGTTTATAGAATCAAATGCCTTTTCATAATCTACAAATCCAAAGCATAATGGTAACTCATATTCATTTGTTCTTTCTATAACTTTTCTCAATACTTGGATATGATCTACTGTACTAAAACCACTCTTAAATCCAGATTGTTCTCTTGATTAGTGGAAATCCAATGTTCTCTGTAGACAGGTTGTAATTATCTTAGTAAAAATTTTGTATAAAACTGATGAAATGCTGATAGGTCTGTAATTTCTAATATCTTCTTTATCGCCTTTTTTAAATATTAGTATTAATACTGCAATCTTCCAGTCATCTAGTACATCTTTATCTTTTTTTTTATATGTCATAGCATCAGCCAGGACACGAACCCACAACTGTCTGCAACCAACTACTTGTTTGCAAAGTGGCTACAATGACCTCTCGGCTAACAGTGTTTGATGAACATCTTTATCATTTAGGCATTTGGTATATAACTTTGCTAAAAAAATTCTATTTCTTCACCTGCTTCTTTTAATATATCAATAATAATTCCATCATTACCTGGAGCTTTTCCTTTGTTCATAAATTTAATTGCATGTCTCACTTCTTTATTTAAAATTCTGGGAAATTCAGAAGATATAATAGAAATAGAAAGTACTTGTTCTTTATTACTATATAATTCTTGATAGAAGTCTTCTACCCATTTTATGATGTCATCTCTCTTTTTAGTAATAATTCCATCTTTTTTTCTTATTGCAAATATAAATTTCTTATCAATACCAAAATGTTGTTTTACACACTTGAGACTTTTATTCTCTTCTACAGCTTTCCTTACTAGTTCATAGTTATACTTTGTTATATCATTTTCAACTCTTTTCCACATCATTTCACAAAATTTGAGATATTCAAACTTTTTTAATGCTTTGTATATCTTCATATTCCTTCTTTTCTTCATAAATTCTCTACTCTCAGTAGAAATTTTATTGGTCAATTGCTGCCTTTTTCTACCAGCTACTTTTGTTGCTGATTTTAAAAGTGTATTGGTTATTTTCTTATTAATTTCATTTAAATCTGAATCATGTTCAAAATCTACGAATAAATTGAAACCGATTTGTAAGTTCTAATTTAAATTCATTAGAATATTTCTGAAGATTAGAAATACCAACTGTAAATATTGTTTTTTTTTAATTTTTGTCTCTAGTTTTGCATTAACACATATCTTGCAACTTACTAATCAATGATCATTTTCTGTGTTAAATTTATTAAAAACATTACAATCTGGAAATATGTATTTTCTGTTAATCAAAATATAATCCAATTCTGTGTCCATTTCCTTTTAACATTTTTCTAAAAAAAAAAAATTCATAATAGAAAGTTTTTCTTTTTCTGCAAACTCCACAAGTCTATGCTCTCTCTCATTTCTATTACCATAACCAAAATTACCTACAGCACTTTCATCTTTCATTTATTTACCAATTCTAGCATTAAAGTCTCCCATAACAATTTTAAAATGTACTTTACTCTGATCAAAAGCCTTTTGTACATACATATAAAAATCTACTACTTCATCACTATGAGAACTTGTTGGGGCATAAACCTGAATTATCTGCATTTGGTATCTGTTATTAAGTTGTATAACTAATCTTACTACTCTGTACAATACACCCCCAATCTCCACAATGTTGTTCTTCCACTTTTTATTTGTAATGAATCCTACTCCACTTGCATTTCCAATATTTGTGTCTTTATAGTAGAGTACATGCCCATTTTTTAATTCCTACTAATATTATTATTATTTCAGACCCAAATCTCTATTTAATAATGGCTTAATATTATTAATACAAATAGCTTCTTTTATTTTTCTACCCCTTTTATTATTTGGGAATTGTATCATTTTTAAACAATCCTTTCCAAACTCGTGCTGTTTCTAATGCATTTAAATATATAGGTGAATTTCTATCATATTTATTTTGTAATCATTTTCTATATATTGAATCTTTTTCCTTTCTTCTGAAATAATTAACATAGTCTTCTTTACTTGAACAGTAATTAAATGCTCTATGAAATCTAAAATGTACTGTATTTATTTTATATTCTATAGTTGTACTTGAATGCCAATTAGTTATATTATTATTTATATTACTTTTCTTATGAATTGATGTTTCAATCCTAAGTTTCTCTTTTTCATTTGATTTAATCAACTTTATATCTAAATATTCAGTATATTAGTATCCTCTATTTCTATAGTAAATTTAATATTTTTATCCATCCTATTAATATCTTCTATAAATAAATGTATCTGTCATTGTGTTTTATTAAATATCAATAAATAATCATCTACATATCTTTTAATAAAGATTGTAGCATTATTATTCACTAACATTAACTTCGTCAATTTTTCCATATAAATATTATTCAATACTCCACTTAATACTCTTCCTATTGAAGCAGTCAATCTTAGCTAAAGATTGTGCTTCATGTTTCTACCTACTAACCCATGTTCAAACCCCTATATCCCATCCTGCTCCTTTTGTCAGTATATATATTTCATGTATATATTTGAGCTGCGCACCTAAATTTGTAGTTTAACTTTCAATATTTATTATTATTGATTCTTTTTATTAATTATTAGTTCTTCTTATTAAAATTATAGTTGCAGCTCAAATATATACATAGGAGCAAAACTTACTAACAAAATATTGATGTTTTAAATATTTTATTATATGTCGTTTTTAGCTTTTTCTTTTCAAATTGCTTGTTTTTCTATAAATTATACATTTTTTATATAAAATCCAATATGGAAGATGCAGGTGTTGTTTAATTGTCTAAAAATAATTAGGGGTTGGAAGCACTGTTGTTTTAATCTGGGAAAGGTATTTTTTAATTAAAGTTTTACTTAAGATAAATGGGATTAATTAAGATTAGATTTACTTGTGTTAAAAACATGTTGTTAGATCTATTTCTAATCTAGAAATAGATTTGAATTTATTTTTGGCGTTATCTAACAATTGCATCTTGAAAACAACTGATAAGAGAACAAGTATAAAATGACTAAATTTTGAATCACATAGTTATTAGTTATTAGTTGAGTTATTAGTTATTAATTAGTTACTATTGATTGAGAGATTGTTAACATTGCTGTAAAACTAAAAAAAATGATGTAGCAGTAGATCCACCACTCTGCTCGGCCCTTTGGGTCATCACCCGCCGTGACCGTAATATCCTGCTGTCCTGAAATGAAGAAATTAAGAACTTTAATGTTAATAGAAGCTTGCAGAACTTTCATTTTCAACTACCGTGCACGGACAATATTTTAATCGGACTCTTAAAATTGAAAGGTAAATTTCAAGCCGCTACCTAATAGTCAATTTAGTCTAAATAATCTCTCAAGATCTTTTTTATGTATTCTTTAACTTTGTTTTTTTTATATATATATAAATAACATGTAATTTGCTCTTAAATAATTTATATAAATTTAATTCTCTCTTATATGCTCTTTAACTTTAGTGCGGTCAATTATTTGTAGTTATTTATTACTTGATTATATATATATGTTTTTTTTTTTTTATTAATGTGCTAATGTCAAACAAACTGGCGATTTTTAATTTATAAAAATCTTTTCTGTCATTTTCAAAGTAAACCTTCACGAAGCAAGTTATTAACGTCCATTTAAAACAATGCCTTATTAATTAATATACTCGCCAGGTTGTTTTTCGAGTCAACATTATATTTATTATAAAAATATATTTGTTTAATTCTGGATTTTCTGCCGGTGTAAATCCAGAGTTAAATCTAATTAACGCTTTGAAATTTTATAAAATATTATTTATTTAATTCTAAAATGAGGTGACTTAACTGTTTTACATATATATATAACGAAAGTGGGATTGATTTATTTTAAATATCAGAAAAGGGATGGGGATGAATCTTAATGTTTCTTAAGTCAAATCTTAACTTATATTTTATTAATTGAAATATTCTCTCTATATATATTATAATTGCATTGCGTATTAAAGTATTCAAAAAAGGGTCATTTATTTTGAAGCTGTCAAACTTATCTCATGTCGTTAGAGACATTTATTCGTACTGCGTTTCTGTCATTAGCCTATCCTTCGTATATATTATGTGTTTTTTAATCTGGGGGTTACGACAAGATCGAACCCATAGATTTCTTCTCGTTCCATAGATAGTTGATCTATCTGGAACCACATTTATTCCGTATAAAATGCCTCTGGCAGTGATCCCGTAAGTTTGGCACATGCTATGCATATTCACTTCGTAGATAAAAGGGCCTCTCGCGTTGGTTATACCCGCAAAAGTCTGGGCCACGCCATGCCTATCTACTTTTCTCTAAGCACTACCCAAGAAGGGGGTGTGAGATTTCGTTTTCGTCCAGAAGCACGACTTTTCCTTTTCCTCTTAGTTATTTTTAGGCTATTATGTCAGCACCGCAAACTTATTATTATTATTATTTCTTTTGCTTCATGGCCCAGTTTTAATGCTCTAATATTAAAATTAAGCTTTGTTTAAAATATATATAAATGCCAACTACTTCTATTTTTATTAATTAAGTTTATCTCAATCATATACAATCCTACCTTCGTAATTTGTATATCTATCTAAGAGTATCTAGATGCCTTGGGGAAAATAAAGCGTTCGTCTTACTATTGTTAAAATATTTTGTCATCTAGTCAAATGTCATTTTCAAGTATGTTTTTCAAATATAATCAAACGTTTTCAAATGTATTTATATCTGTAATGAATCTCAGAATGCTCCCTTAATATATGTTAGTCACCACGTTTCAGAACCGTAAATCAAAGCGTTTATAGCAATTTTATGTAACTTCTTTCTAATGCTGATTGGCATCTTAATATTAGACCCACCAAAGATGTGTGTTTATTTATAATATATCATTTAGCTAATAAAGAGCATATGAGAAATAACAGCGTGAATGACACTATGTAATCGCTTGCTCATTCACACACACACTAACATAATTTATTTATAAATGTATATAACTAATTTTTCATTATATTAAAATATATTTTGTCTAACTTATTTGAGTAGTTCGAATTCCTTCCTCTTTCCTCCACTTCCACATATTACAACCATGCTTAGGTATATTTTAATTAGTCATAGTAAATAAATGTCTCATTGTCTTCTCCGCTCTCCTAGTCGGCCGGATTAAAATTAATTCTCATGTGCCATCACTATTATGTTGTTCATTAGGTGTTCGATTTGGGACTTAGAGAGTGGGTTCGAATCCAGGCTGGTTCCTGACCTAAATCTTGGGCTTGACTGGGTTTGAAGTACATTTTGTGAGTTCGAGCTCATGTTAGATGGATAAACATGTTTTTACCGTCTCACTATTAGTACACCTTTTTGTTTATAAAACCTATCATTAAATAATAAAAAAAAACATTTCTTTTCAAAGTATTTCTATAATGTCCTTTAATTGTTTTATAAATATATTTATTTCTTTATTATTATCCTTTTTATATCTATTGATTACTATATCTACTGCTTTCTCCACATTAATATTTGTATACATTGATACAACATCCATTTTAGCCATTGTTAAATTATAATTATTGTATTTATTTATTACATTTTAAATTTCACTTATTAAAATTTTATTATTTCTTATAAATAATTTACAAACAATATTATTTATTTCTTTAACACCTTATCTGCAAACCATATAGATATGTTATCATAATATGAACTATTACCATTAATAACTGGTCTTAATGGTACCCTTTCTTTAAAAATTGTAGATGCTGCACAAATTTTAGCTGCTACACAAATTTAACCCCGAAATAATCAAATATATTATAATCAATTATACCCTTTTTTAAAAAGCCTTTTATTATTGTATATACTCTCATACTCAATAATTTAGTATCAACTTTTTTTAATTCTTTCAAATATATTATCTTTCAACATATTATTCATTTTTTCTATATAATCTTGTTTATTTATCATTACCAATTTATTCCATTTATCTGCCATTGTAAAAACTATTTTATCCTTATATTTACTTTTTATTTCTTTAATATCATTTATTTTAACAATATTATAGTCATTATTTATTCCTTTATTTTTATCTTTCTTCTTTGTTTTATAAATCCATATGGTCTATTTCATTATTAAATTCTTCTATCCATACTTTATCTTTATTACTAATAATTTTATTACTATATATATTCTGATAATAATAGATTTTATAATTTTCCTCTACATATTTCTATGCTATTTTTATCTTTTAACATTCTCAATTCTATTATATCATGATTACTATTATATCTATATGGTAAATATTTAATTTCTTTATTATACTTTCCTTTTCTTTTCTGGTAATTCTATATCTGTCATATTATAAATTTTATTCTTATAATTATTCCATTTCTTCTCATTTTTCTTTGCTCCTTTTTCTTCTTTTAACCTCCTTATTTTCTTATTATGTCTATTCTCTGTATTCTTATTTATCAATATCTTTTAACCTACATAATTCTCAAAAAATTTTCTATTTTTCCTTAGTTATTTTTCTTGTTAGTTTTTGATTCAATATTTAAAATATCTATATATAACCTTTGTTTTATACTATAACTATTATTAATAAATACTTTTGATATCCTCTTTTCTATTTTTTTTATAAACTTGATTTTGTTTTTTTATAATTTTTCTATCTAATTTTTATCAATTTTGGTATTATATTCAATCTACATTCTTTTAAAAATTTTGTTATTGTTGATATTATTTAATTTAATAATCAATTTTCATCTTTCAATTAAATAGGCTACTGTTTCTTTACTTTCCTTCTCTTTAAGATAGTCTATTAAATTCTTAATATTCTTTATATATTCCATGTATCCACTCATTTTATTCAATTCTATTTTCAGTATTCTTAATCTTCTCTATATAGTATTATAACTTTATCTTTCTTATTGCATTGCCGAATAATATTATAGGTTAAAGAAAATTATAAATATCGAATGTTAATATAATGGATAATAAAGTAAAATATAAATATATATTGTTAGAGTTAAGTATTTAAAAATAATAATAATGAGAATGCAATAATAAAAAATAATTGAAATAATATATTGTAACCGTTGGATTACATAGTACACCAATAATAATATAGTGTGTGTATATATATATAAAGTAAAGGAAAAGTAGAAATAAACACAGTCATAAATTTTTGTAGATTTTTTTTATATTTCCTAAAATAAAATAATAATAATTAAAGAGTTAAATAACTCTGGGTTTAAAGAAAAATTTCATTATGAAATTAATATTTTATAAAGGTCTGAATAAATATAAATATTGCATTATTATTAATTATTACTCTGATTTTGAGATTTAGAAACAAGTATTGTATTTTTGAAATTTTAATTAATTAAACAAAATTTTTATCTATTAGAAATCCCCTAAAGTAAAAACATGTATATGTTTTCAAAGGGATTAGTGAGATAAAAATAAAAACTCTGTTTTAAATCAAGCTGCTGTTATCACCTTAGATAAGTCTATAAAAAAGCTGATAAAAATATGAGTTAGTCTGGATAATAGTTTTTTGTAAGAAGGATCTGCTGAAAAGTTGGTTGCAATATTTTGTTGCAGCTTGTTAAAGTTTGAAGCAGTTGGTTTTAGCTGACTGTAGAGTTGACAGAATAGCTACTATGAATTAATATGTCTGAAGTCAGGGCAGGAGATTCAGAGCGGCTACTATTTTCCTTCACAGGAGTTTTGATTTACTAGAAGCTGGTCACTTCTGAATCAATAGCCTGAAAAAAAAGAGGACATACAGAGGTCCTATAAAAATCTAAGGGAGTACAGTCCAGTAGCTGTCCTATAGTCTACTGCAGACTTTTGTTTCATGAGGCCAGTGACACTTCAAATGGATCAACTAGATGCTTAAATATGTTCTAGAAGAAAAGCTTGGCAATTGCTTGGACTACAAAAGGAATCTCATGGTATGCCAACAAATTACCTGAATTATATACTTTTACCTGATGATGACAACAAACCTGAATTACATTTTTCTGATGGTTCAAAAACCAAACTCACCAAGAAAAGTCTTCTAGCTTGCCTAGGAAATCCCCAGCTTGCTGAAGAATTAATTACATGTATGCTGCATCAGATATATGCAGAAAAGTACAGATAAATGTTTATATAACTGGTGAGTTGTTTTAAAATAAGTCATATAAAAATAGATATATGTAGAACAATATTATTTTTAAGTCAGTTAAAAATCTATATATTTAAAAGAATATAAAGTAATTTTGCTTGAATTATAATTAAGAGTCAAGAATAATTCATTGACCATCTGGTTTTAAAGGCAAAAGAGACATTTTTGAACAATAATCCTCACGGATATTATTTTTTAAAAAAATTATATTAAAAATAAAAATAAATAAAGAATCGATGATTCAATAATTTAATTTAAAAATGTTGATAATTAATCAACAAATACCTGTCAAAAATTGACTATATTTTTTAAAATAAATTGGTACTAATTTTAAATTATATCTATATTTTGTTTTTACACATATTTGTGTGAAATTTATGTGTTTTCCAAATGAATTAATTATAAAAAGGATATATTATTGTAACAAGCTTAAATAGGTAAAAGTCAGTGTGCATATATACACGCACACTCATATAGTAAAATTTTAATATTTTTTTTTATTAAATGTCAATTCATTTATTGAATATTTATTATATATTATAAATCACGCATCTGTGCGCATATATATGTAATAATTTGAATATATACTTTTTGTAAATTAATGTAACAATTTAAATTTTGAATAGTAATTATGTAAATTACAAATGTAATAATTATTTTATGTTTAATTGAAATGTCTTCCTCATATGTTATAAAACGCCTGTCTGTGTACAGATATATATATATATGCGTTTATAGGATCTAATTGAGAAATATTGTAAAACCATGTAATAACTTTAGTTGTGTATATAATTTTGCATACTTTTCAAAATCAGAGCCTTATCCTATAAGACCTTAAATATCATTTATTTTTATTTTTTTGTTAATAATAAACTTCTATTTAATTGTTAAAATTGTTTTCATCATCTCTTGGTCACATACAGTGTTTTCTGAGCTAGATTTGGACACGGATAAATGGGGATGTGTGCTTAGTGCTTTGGGGCATCCAGAGATGATCAATAAGCATCCTGGTTGGCGCAAAAGAGGATACTCTTTAAAGCCCATGCACTATTACTTTTTATTTACTTTAGCCTTATTAAAAATTTAAGTTTACAGTTGGCTAGTACAAGTGGTCTGAGCATTGATGATGATCAGCATATTTTAATGTCCCAGCATGATTTCTGGTTACTGTGTATTTTTCATGGATGGGCAATAAGCTCGTGCATCCAAGTCATGTTTATATAATTGCCCAAGCTGGCAAAAGCTCAATAGTTAGCCTGGTCTACAGAAGACCCATTTCCAATCCAGTCACAAGGTTGACTGTTGATTCATATTTTTTTATTGTTCAAATCCAGTCACAAGATTGACTGTGGATATATTGTACTGATTTATTTTATTCCCATTAATGATGATGATGGATGGTTATTTCTCTCAAGTATTTACTTGTACTTATTTTTTTAATTGTAGTGCTGGTGGATTTATAGTGACTGACTAATCCCTCAATGATCTCAGAGAGTTTCTAATCTCGTGATTATAAATATATATTACTTATTATACTCTATAAATTATTTGATTTTGTATTTACTTGGGGTTGATGATGATTTTCCATCACCCCAGGTTCATTCCTTTCCTTTCCTTCCATTTCCAACACCCTACCCGCCATCCCATTACAAATGGTTACCTAACTGAGGGCCGATGATGATCATGTACTGTGACAATCAGTATAAATGGCTGCCCAACATACAGCTGATGATGATCACATACTGGTGATCATCACTTCAAAATTATTAACTTGATCTCAAGCCATGACTGAGAAAAAAAAATGCATTTTATGCAGAATCAAATTTTAAAAATTACTGTGAAATATGTGACAAGAGTATTGATGATGATTATAAAGTAGTAATTTTCATGTATGTTTGGGGAGGTTCTTGTTTGGAGTTAAATAGAAAATCAATGATTTTGGAGGTTGGATTTGGTATTTCATTGTTGAAGTTTGTTTAGCTGTATTTTCAGTTTTGATGATGGATGGAGATTTTTGTCATTGGCTTGAGGATGCAAGGTTTTCATGCAACTCTGAGGGTGTTGTATCTCCACTATTTGCTCCAACCTATTTTTTATATTTCATATTGTTTGTGATAAGGCAGTTAACATAGTATCCTGCCATGATTCCAGCCTCTAAGTCTCCAAAGAAAAGGAGCAAGGCATAGTTTGTATTTCCCAGCCCATAAGACTCAATAGAATCAGGGCATAGTTTTCTATTTTCCAGACCCTTCATGAAAGAGGGCTTCACAATGATTTTTGCATTATCTTTATCATAGATTGTAGTAGCTTATAGTGTCTCATTTGAGATAGCACTCTTGGTGATCATGGTGCATTGTGTACTTACAGTTCAATGGCTGAATTCTTTATCTATCTCAAAATTGCAGTATCACTATTCATTCTGTTAACTGTCGGATGTCTGTCAGATCTCTAAAAATATTGATGAGTACATAGTTTTAAATTTGAACTTTGTTGTGGTTATATATGTAAATTATGTAAAATATGTTTAAAAAGGTGTTTCATTTCTATTTTCCTTTTCCCTCAGACCGGGGCAATGTAACCGGTTGGGTTACATAGTACACCAATAATAATATAATGTGTGTGCATATATAAAAAGTAAAGGAAAAATAGAAATAAACACAGTCATAAATTTTTGTAGATTTTTTTTATATTTCCTAAAATAAAATAATAATTAAAGAGTTAAATAACTCTGGGTTTAAAGAAAAATTTTATTATGAAATTAATATTTTATAAAGGTCTGAATAAATATAAATATTGCATTATTATTAATTATTACTCTGATTTTGAGATTTAGAAACAAGTATTGTATTTTTGAAATTTTAATTAATTAAACAAAATTTTTATCCATTAGAAATCCCCTAAAGTAAAAACATGTATATGTTTTCAAAGGGATTAGTGAGATAAAAATAAAAACCTGTTTTTAATCAAGCTGCTGTTATCACCTTAGATAAGTCTATAAAAGGGCTGATAAAAATATGAGTTAGTCTGGATAATAGTTTTTTGTAAGAAGGATCTGCTGAAAAGTTGGTTGCAATATTTTGTTGCAGCTTGTTGAAGTTTGCAGCAGTTGGTTTTAGCTGACTGTAGAGTTGACAGAATAGCTACTATGAATTAATATGTCTGAAGTCAGGGCAGGAGATTCAGAGCGGCTATTATTTTCCTTCACAGGAGTTTTGATTTACTAGAAGCTGGGTCACTTCTGAATCAATAGCCTGAAAAAAAAGAGGACATACAGAGGTCCTATGAAAATCTAAGGGAATACAGTTCAGTAGCTGTCCTATAGTCTACTGCATACTTTTGTTTCATTAGGCCAGTGACACTTCAAATGGATCAACTAGATGCTTAAATATGTTCTAGAAGACAGCTTGACAATTGCTTGGACTACAAAAGGAATCTCATGGTATATCAACAAATTACCTGAATTATATACTTTTACCTGATGATGACAACAAACCTGAATTACATTTTTCTGATGGTTCAAAAACCAAACTCACCAAGAAAAGTCTTCTAGCTTGCCTAGGAAATTCCCAGCTTGCTGAAGAATTAATTACATGTATGCTGCATCAGATATATGCAGAAAAGTACAGATAAATGTTTATATAACTGGTGAGTTGTTTTAAAATAAGTCATATAAAAATAGACATATATAGAACAATATTATTTTTAAGTCAGTTAAAAATCTATATATTTAAAAGAATATAAAGTAATTTTGCTTGAATTATAATTAAGAGTCAAGAATAATTCATTGACCATCTGGTTTTAAAGGAAAAAGAGACATTTTTGAACAATAATCCTCATGGATATTATCCAGAGATGATCAATCATCATCCTGGTTGGCGCAAAAGGGGATACTCTTTAAAGCCCATGCAATATTATTTTTTATTTACTTTAGTCTTATTAAAAATTTAAGTTTATAGTTGGCTAGTACAAGTGGCCTGAGCATTGATAATGATCAGCATATTTTAATGGCCCAGCATGATTTCTGATTACTGTGTATTTTTCATGGATGGGCACTAAGCTGGTGCATCCAAGTCATGTTTATATAATTGCCCAAGCTGGCAAAGGCTCAATAATTAGCCTGGTCTACAGAAGACCCATTCCAATCCAGTCACAAGCTTGACTGTTGATTCATATTTTTTTATTGTTCAAATCCAGTCACAAGATTGACTGTGGATATATTGGACTGATTTATTTTATTCCCATAAATGATGATGATGGATGGTTATTTCTCTCAAGTATTTACTTGTACTTATTTTTTTAATTGGAGTGCTGGTGGATTTATAGTGACTGACTGATCTCTTAATGATCTCAGAGAGTTTCTAATCTCATGCTTATAAATATATATTACTTATTATACTCTGTAAATTATTTGATTTTGTATTTGCTTGGTGTTGATGATGATTTTCCATCACCCCAGGTTCATTCCTTTCCTTTCCTTCCATTTCCAACACCCTACCCCCCCCATCCTGTTACAATATATATTATAATGGTCAGGGAGTAATGATAGTTAGGGTCTTACTGTATCTGCCATACAGAATCCCACCAGTCCATTCGAACCTGGAAAATTTATATAGTAGGCAGATACTTAAATTAAGATCCAATTTTATTTTATCATAGACCGTTAGCCCCAGTCACTAGCTCGTGGAGCAGCAGATATAATGTATACTTTATTTTTAAAGAAAGAAAGATAATAAAAAAAATAAGAATAAGCCACTGCCAGATTTACAATGCACAGAAACATTTATTTTGCACATATATAAAATTTAGAATTATTTTAGTATAATGTTTACTTTATAATTTTATTTACATTTTAACTTTTGATTTTATAAGTTTGCACAGATGAATTTATTAATATTTTATTAGAGTGTTGAGTATGGATAGACTACATAGATTGTACCCAAAAAGAAAATATTCTATATCCCTTATTTAAACTAGGCCAAAAGTTCACAGTCAAACTAACTCCAACCTATCTGATATATCAATGTATTTAATGCAACATGAATACAATGGCACAGTATCATACTGTCAGGAATGCACATCTGAACAGCAGGTGATATAAAAGAAATTGTCTCTCATCCAGTACAGGAATGTTACATCTGTCTGGCGAGAAGAACAATAAAATAAATAAATAAAAAACTCCATAGGAAGGGATTGCGGTTCTTTTTGCTGACTTACCATCCCATTCCATAGGCTAAAGGGATGATCCAAGGAGCAGGGAGTACATCTGCTTCTGATGGTCAATATGTATGGGATTACCTTTCCCAAGTGTGGCATAAAAGTGACTCGGCATGTAGCAGATCTTCATGCTACATTTACTAATTACGCCAATACATCCAATCCATTGATCCAATTTAACTGCGAAACAAATAACCTAAGATTTACCCTCCCTTAAACTAACATAATTTTACAAATATATGCAGCCATTTATGCCTGACTTAAATTGAACATGATTTAATTAAAAGTTTTAGCTTATGTGAAAAAAGAATCACAATAAACATTTAAATGAATGGAAAAAATAAATTAATGGAAATGATTTTAAAACTTATATATAATAAAAATAATTATTAATGATTTAATTTGGTCAGATAGGAATTCATATTTAAACACTGGAATAGTTTTATAGTTAAAGTTCATTAGAGTTCATAAAATTTTTATGGTTTGAAAAAGAAAAAGTCCATAATTCTAGTTGCTTAATTTGGATCCAGTGTTAATTCCCATGATGTCCTGAGAAGATTGTATGCCATTAGCCATTGGCCATTTACTGTAGTTGGTATAGTTCTTTGCAGGATTTTATTGCCAGGTCCTGATGTTCTGGGGTCCACAATATAGGAAAACAATATTTCATTTTTTCTTTTGGAAAAACTGAAGGGATTGAAAATGCATCTTTTCAATCCCTTCACCTTCAACTCTCCTGGACTTAACACATATAGCACAAATCATAAAAAATTTCCAATTTTTTCCTTTTTATATTAAAATTGCAGATTGACAGGACATGATGTCATGATGATGACTATTCTTTTGCTGAGGTCCATTTCCTGGGGGATTTTTTTTATTGGCTATTCTGTTCTTATTGTTTTTCTCTCCTATCTGATCTTTAATTATAAATTTTGAGATGCCCAAAGGCTAGTTTACTTTGACTAATTAAAAATAATCATTTCCATTTTACACAATAGCAGTAATTAAATTTTTTACATTCTTATAGATATATTTTTATCTTTAATATCTTTAAGTTTTTGTTGAAAATTTAGTTTTAAAATACTATTTTCCATCTGTGCAATATATATATATATATCCCTTTGATGTCCAGTACGACTTTTGTACAACTTTCTAGAAATTTCGATTTTGATAGAGAATTTGCGTGTAAACAGTAAATGTCATACATAAGTGACTTACGTCATTCTTTGCACCATTTGCTTTCTATGAGAATATCTAAGAATTTTTTTCTGTACGACAATTTTTAAAATTTTTATGAATATTTTTAGTGAAGGATGCCTAAAAAAAAAATTATTTTTTATTTTTATTATTTTATATATCGTAAAAAAGTTATTCCACAATGGTTGGATCAATTACTGAAGATTTTAGTTCTGATTTTTCATTGAAGTTGTCTGCGATTCTGGGCTCTCTTCTCAAGTTACGTTTTTGGCTAACATTCAAGGGTATGTAATTACTTTTTATTTATTTATTTTTTTATAAATTATAAAATTTTATATATACTGAGACAAATAAAAATGCTATAGAATAGTAAATTATAATATTTTATATGTAATGAGATAAATAAATACGTTATAGAATGATAAATTATAAAATTTTATATATGCTGAGACAAATAAATACGCTATAGAATGATAAATTATAAAATTATATATATGCTGAGACAAATAAATATGCTATAGAATGATAAATTATAATATTTTATATGTGATGAGACAAATAAATATGCTATAGAATAATAAATTATAAAATTTTATATGTGCTGAGACAAATAAATATGCTGTAGCATGGAAAAAGTTCGGGATTGGGCATTTTTTGGCATGATTATAAATATGAATAGTGTATCACATGTGACCAAGTTTGAATTTATGGATGAATTATTGCATCAGCCCAGACTTGCTAAAGTTATGACCCACAATTGATATTGTATAGATTTTCTGGCTTCCTCAATCCATCCACTTATTGGTACAGTGCCATGTATTTGAACTCAGCCTTTCTTCATATGCAAAATAATAAATATATTTATATACAAGTTTATGCTACACAACTGGAATTTCATGTAATATAGGATATTTTATACACAGTTTCTGGCTTCATCAATCCATCCACTCTGTGTTATAGTGCCATGTATTTGAACTCAGCCTTTCTTCCACACATGTAATCATTGTTAATAATAATAAAAATTATTTTTATTGATTTATTTTTATTCATTTTATTTTTTATGAGTTTGATATATATATTTTTTTGAATACACTGTTCTGTTACTTTCTTCTCCACTAAAAACTATTCATATTGTTATAGGTACTTTTGCACAAATGAACACATCTGGCTTTAGAATGAAAATGGACCACAGCAAGGCCGCTGTTTTAGTAATTTTCTCAGTGAAAAATTATGTCAGGTAAGACTTCCAATACATCATTCTTTTTGTCATTTTGTGACAGATGTGATGAAACTGTTTATGAAATTGTCATTTTATCATTTGAATTTCAAAATTTAGGATTTGTGAATCAGTGTAAAAATAAACATTCTTAAAACTAATAAAAATATTTTTTTTCTTAACTTTTTCTTTATGAAATGACTATTTTAACAGCTTCATTACATTCTTTCATATATGACCTTTCTTTTAATGCATGTTTTTTTTACATTTATTACATTCAAACACAAAATATCTAAGTTATTATAGTTAGGGTAAATTTTTCTAAAGGTTTTCAAAGCGATAGGGATATTTTTGAATTTCTTTTTTAAAAAAACTAAGAAAAAAAGAAAAACAGAAAAATTGTAAATTGGTGAACTTAAAATTTTTTAAACAAAAAAAAAAGTTTAGTTTTTTTTAAAAAAAAAAGATGAAATAAAATATTTTAATAAAAAATACGGTAAATAAAAAGGTTATTATTCTAATCATAAATGGAAATGTTGTTTTTATTTCAAAGGTTTATTAAAGGGAAAGGAAGGAAGAAGGTTTGGCAGGAAGAAAAGGCACAAAAAAGATTGTTCTGGATCATAGGAGTAAAAAGAAAATATTGGTTCAGCAGTTTTCCACTTGTTTTGGGGCAACACTCCCCTATTTAAAAATGAAAGGGATACCAGAACAATTATCCTCATTCGGGTCTTCAGGAAGGGAGAAAAATAGAAACAATTGTTAAATCTAATATTAATTAAGAACTTTAAAGATTGATAAGTTAATTTAAATTTTAAAAAAACTTTCTCTGCTGGAATCATGAGTTTTTATATGTTTGGTTTGATAAAAATTTTTTTTATTTTTTGATATATTTATTGTTTATTTTAAATGGGAAATTTAGGTTGGGTATTGTGTTGTTGCGGTTGATATGTTGGGTTTTCTTGGAAATTGTGATGCATGGGTTTGTTATCCTATGAGTGTTTTGATGTTTGTATTTTGTCAGTTGGTTTATTTGGAATGTTTTGTGGAATCTGGCGGTCGACTTTTAAAAAAATTTTATAAAATTCTTTGGATGATTTAAATGTTAAATTTAGATCGGGCTGAATGGATATAGATTTGAAAGTTATATTAGGGGAGGGTATCTTAGGTTATTTGTGTCGTTGTTGAATTGGGTCAATGGATTGGATATATTTGTGTAATTAGTAGATGAGTATGAGTTTACAGAATCCGAACCAACCCTTTGCCTATGGATGGGATTGTAAGTCGGCAAAAAGGATCGGGTCCCTTCCTATGGAGTTTTTATTTTATTGTTCTTCTTGCTATACAGACGTCATATTCCTGTATTGGACAAGAGTCAATGTTTTCTCTAACTATACTGTTCAGATGTCCATTCCTGGCAGATAGTATATTTGTGCTGTTGTATTTTCATCTCATTGAATAATAAATGTATCAGATGGATTGATGGTTTGTGCGAAGTTTAGCTAAGGTTAAATAGGGATAGAATGTTTTATTTTTAGATGCAAATCTATGTAGTCTATTCATACTTGACCATCTAAATAAAATATTAAACTCATTGAAATTTATGTAAATGTACAATTAAAGAGTAATCTAAAAATCTAAAATGTTAAACTTATTCCTTGAATTTAGAATGATTTTATATGTGCGTAAATAAATATTTTTATGTGTTAATTTCTGGCAGTGGCTTTTAGTCTTTTATATTTAAGATATAAAATTTATAGATTTTTATCTCTGCGTCTCGCTGAGCTAGTGCTTGGGCTATGAATATTAAATAAAGTGGTTAAAGATCTGCTACTTTATAAATTTTCTACTCAAATTAGATGTTGGTAGTGCATATTGTTTTGTTAGTTAATTTTTTATTTGTATATATATATATGACTTTTAATTTTCAATTTTTAATTCTTAAAAAAGAAGTTTTTATTTGCAAACTTTTTATTTTTAATTTGTAATTTTACTTATTATAATAATGTAACATCATGTATGCCCATTACAATGTATATATATATATATATATATATTGTAATGGTATATAATATGCCATTACATTGTTTTAAATTAAAATAAAAAGATGATAAACAAAAATTGATTTATTAAAAAAAAAAAAAAACTTAACTTAAAAACTAAAAATTAAAAGTTGTTTAACGTATATAATATATCGCACAGATGGAATGAAAACTTTAAAAGTATTATTTTTTAAAAATAAGAAAAAAGTATTTGAATGTACTTTTTTATAAAAAAAGTACAAGATCTAAAGATAAAATACTTTTGTTAAAAGATTCCTATGTAATCTCAGTAAATGGAAATGATTGTTTTATAAATTAAACAAAAAGCAAACTAGCCCTTGGGGCTCTAATATAAAAAAGTCAGATGAAAGATATAGATAAGAGAAAAAAATTAGATATCTAATAGAAGCAGAAAACCAATGCTCAGACCTTAATGAAAATGATTGGAACAAGAAACTATGTTCAATGAATCTGGAGGATTACTATAAAAAGAAAAATATCCAAATTAAGAACAATTCCAGCTTGATTTTTGAGAGGGATGATAAGACACACTCATCACCCTCTCTTACTTATTTAAAAAATGACATGACTGTTGAATTATGAATGGTACTGTTACAGACCCAAATCATATGGGTTCTGCAATAAAATAGTACCAGGATTGATGCAGCCAAGGCCACCTCCAGAACAACAGACCAGTCTTCAAATAAAGTCTTCATAGGAATTGGCAGCAGGAAGCTCTTCTACTGTAAGATATAAACGGAAAATTTTTAAAAAAAAAAGTAATTAAAAACTTTCAAGATTTAACAAGCTAAACCTTTTTTTTTAAATGAATTTTAATCTGACTTTTCAAATCAATTATAATTTAATGTTTAATTTTTATACAATTGAGTTTGCTAAAAATCATTTCCATTTTTTTTTGTTCCTTTAAGTTTTATTATGATTTTTTTTTTTTGTTAAACTAAACTTAATAAATGCTAAATTTAAGTTGGGCATGAATGGCTGCATAGATTTGTAAAGTTATATTAGTTTAATTAATGGAAGGTAAATCTTAGATTATTTGTTTCAGTTAAATTGGGTCAATGGATTTGATATATTGGTGTAATTAGTAAATGTAGTATGAGGTCCGCTATATGCTGGATCACCTTATATGCCACCCTTTGGTGAAATAAGCTTTTTTTATTGACCATCGGAGACAGATGGTATTTTCTGCTCCTTGGATCACCCCTTTGCTGATGGAATGAGATAGTAAGACGGAAAGTGCAGTCCCTTCCTATTGAGTTTTTTATTGTTCTTCTCACCAGACAGATGTAATATTCCTGTACTGGATGAGAATCAATGGCTTCTATAACCATGCTGTTCAGATGTGCATTCCTGACAGTATGGTATTTGTGCTGTCGTATTCATGCTACGTTGAATACATCAATGTATCAGATGAATTGATGTTGGTTTGACTGCGAACTTTTGGCCTAAGGTTAAATAAGGGATAGAATTTTTTTCAAATGCAATCTATGTAGTTTATTTATACTCAACACTCTTAAAAATATTATCAAATTTATCTGTGCTGATTGTTTAAAATAAAAATTTAAATTTAAAAATTAATAACGAACCTAAAATAATAAATTTTGTTCCTCAATTTTATTTATATGTGTGTTAATAAATGTTTGTGTGTTAATTACTGGCAGTGGCTTCTATTTTTTTTAACATTGAAAATATTTTTAGATAAGAATTCATATTTTATAAATCTATGCATCTCTCTGAGCTAGTGGCATTGGGCTGATGGTCAGAATAAAATATATGTGTAAAAGTTGGATCTTTAACAGCACGTATCTGCCTACTCTATAAATTTTCTAGGTTCAAATGGCCTGGTGGTGCCCTGTATGGCAGATACAGTAAGACTGCAACTTCCCAAATCCCAGACCATTATAATTTACCAGTAAACTTCCTCAAAAAAACAAAAACATTAAAAAAAAAGAATTTACTTAGTGTTAATAATTATGTTACACAAATTAATTATATACTAAACTCTTTTTTAAAAGACAAAACATTGGCTAGTAATTACACACAAATATAATGATAAAAAAATTGTTGCCTGTTGATTCTTTACTACCTGCTAAATTTCTGCTCCCCTTCCAAGTTTCTTTTCTCCTACTTTTAACTATTACTTAGGCAGGTTAAATAGTTGGATTTTAAATAAGACTTTTTTTTAAAAAAAATTATGATTTATATTAATTATTAAGTTTTATTCCTCGCATTTATTTCTACATATGCACAATTTACTTACTGGCAGTACTTTTTAAACAAAATTTAAACTATAACTTTGTGTTAATACAAAAAATATATACACATTTCAGAAAAAATATTACTGGCTTAATTTTCAAGGTACTCTTGGTTTATTAAACATCAGACTATAACATTACATTAATACAAAAATATATATATACTCATTTTTAAAGAAAAATGTTACTGGCATGATTTATTTTTAAAATTCTCAAGGTATTCATGATTAAAGTGAATTGGGCCCCATGTTGGGTGCCAATTATAACAGTCTGGGATTTGGTAAGTGCAGTCTTACCATATCTGCCATACAGGGCACCACCAGGCCATTTAAACCTAGAAAATTTATAGAGTAGGCAGATATGCACTGTTAAAGATCCAACCTTTACACATATATTTTATTCCGACCATCAGCCCAATGCCACTAGCTCAGACAGATTTATAAAATATGAATTCTTACCTAAAAATATTTTCAATATTAAAAAAATAGGAGCCACTGCCAGTAATTAACACACAAACATTTATTAACGCACATATAAATAAAATTGAGGAACAAAATTTATTATTTTAGGTTGGTTATTAATTTTTAAATTTAAATTTTTATTCTAAACAATCAGCACAGATGAATTTGATAATATTTTTAATAGTGTTGAGTATGCATAAACTACATAGATTGCATTTGAAAAGAAAATATTCTATCCCTTATTTAACCTTAGGCCAAAAGTTTGCAGTCAAACCAACATCAATCCATCTGATACATCGATGTATTCAATGCAGCATGAACATGACAGCACAAATACCATACTGTCAGGAATATGCATCTGAACAGCATGGTTATAGAAGACATTGACTCTCATCTAGTACAGGAATACTACATCTGTCTGGTGAGAAGAACAATAAAAAAACTCCATAGGAAGGGACTGTGTTTTTTGTCTTACTATCCCATTCCATAAGCAAAGGGGTGATCCAAGGAGCAGGGAATACCATCTGTCTTTGATGGTCAATAAGAAAGGCTTATTTCACCCAAGTGTGGCATATAAGGTGACCCTCCACATAGTGGACCTCATACTACATTTACTAATTACACCAATATATCCAATCCATTGACTCAATTTAACTATGAAACAAATAACCTAAGATTTACCCTTCCTTAATTAAACTAATATAACTTTACAAATCTATGCAGCCATTCACACCCGACTTAAATTTAGCATTTATTAAGTTTAGTTTAATGAAAAAACAAAAATCATAATAAATCTTAAAGGAACAAAAAAAGTGGAAATGATTTTTAGCAAACTCAAATGTATAAAAATTAAACATAAAATTATAATTGCTTTGAAAAGTCAGATTAAAGTTCATTAAAAAAAATTAGGTTTAGCTTGTTAAATCTTAAAAGTTGTTAATTACTTTTTTTTTTTAAAAATTTCCATTTATATCTTACAGTAGAAGAGCTCCCGGTTCCTGCTGCCAATTCCCACAAAATCTTTTTTTGAAGACCGGTCTGTTGTTCTGGAGGTGGCCTTAGCTGCATCAATCTTGGTACTATTTTATTGCAGAACCCATATGATTCAGGTCTGCAACAGTACCATTCATAATTCAACAGTCTTTTCATTTTTTAAATAAGTTAGAGAGGGTGATGAGTGTGTCTGATCACCCCTCTCAAAAATCAAGCTGGATTTGTTCTTAATTTGGATGTTTTTCTTTTTATAGTAATCCTTCGGATTCATTGAACATAGTTTCCTGTTCCAATCATTTTCATTAAGGTCCGAGCATTGGTTTGCTGCTTCTATTGGACATCTAATTTTTTTTGTCTTATCTATATCTTTCATCTGACTTTTTTATATAAGAGCCCCAAGGGCTAGTTTGCTTTTCATTTAATTTATAAAACAATCATTTCTATTTACTGAGATTACATAGGAATTTTTTAACAAAAATATTTTATCTTTAGATCATGTACTTTTTTTTATAAAAAAGTATGTTCAAGTACTTTTTTTTATATTTTAAAAAAATAATACTTTTAAACTTTTCATTCCATCTGAGTGATATATTATATATGTTAAACAACTTTTAGTTTTCAGTTTTTAAGTTAAGTTTTTTTTTTTAATAAATCAATTTTTATTTATAATCTTTTTATTTTAATTTAAAACAATGTAATAGCATATTATATACCATTACAATATATATATATGATTATAGGAAATATTAATTGATAAATATAAAATATAAAAAAGGCTAAAATGTATTATATATAAAGAGGTTTAAATTTTATAGAGACGTATATAAAGGTATATGCATAGTGTGGCCATATGAATATTAATTATAAGATAAAAATATATGTATATGTTTAAAATTTAAAATTATATGTATTTGTGTTTGTTATAGTTCTGAAAAAGATTGCTGGGACAATTGAAACTGTCAACAATGAGTTATAATTATATAAAGCATTGTAAATGTAATAAAGAAAGTAAATGATGCTAATGATAATAATGGGATTGTTTGTTAATGCAACCATATTTTAATCTTTTAATAATATGAACAATTTTGATTCTGTTCTTCCCCTCTCTTTTATTTTAGCACAATCTATTAAAAATTAAGAGAGCAATAGTGAAAAGATTTAATAGACTGATAGTCCTTTGTTGTGACCATTTTTCAAAGCAGTACATTCACTAGTAAGTCAGGTTAAAACAAAATTTAATGGGGACATTTTAATTTGATAAAGGTGTATATTTAGAAACCTCTCTGATTACAATAGAAGTGGAAGGGAATCTAGAAAAGGTAATCTAAATCTGGTTTGACTCCAGATTGACTAGAACATGTGTCTGATAGATTACTTATTAAAATGATCAAAATAATCACCTTACTAGTAGAAGTGGTAAAGTAAAAGATTCATGATAATACTCGAGAAGTGTTATAAATCTTTTTTAATATAAATATAACTACAACAAGGCAAACTTTTTCAGATACAAATAAAAAAACTGTCCTAATGAAAAAGTGTTGGATTTGCTGTGAAATCTAACTCAGTATCTTCTATTCTGGAAATCATTTGATGTATTATGGCTTGCACAATGGTATTTGTGCCCATTTTATTAGTTATTTATGTTCAAACATTAGATTTAGAGAGTTTAGAGAAAGAAAACTTTCATTACTTATTAGATAGTGTTGTTAAATCAATATCATTTAAATGTCTTTTTTTCAGGGGGGGGGGTCTTTAATTACAAAGATATTGTGAAAAAAAATTGGACCTAACAGTTTCAAGCACTGTAAACTCAAATAGTCTGCTGTTATTGAATTTTTGCACAAAACATGAATTATCTATTCCAGACATTTAATACATTTATGTTCAAAATGATAGCCTTTATTAGAATACTTTATAGTTAATAATAAGAATATAACGATTCTTAATACTCAAGTGTTTATCAGTTTAGAGTGTTGGACTATTCATAGATTAATATGATCCAAGATTAAAATGATCATTGAATTAAAAATAATTTTATTCCGATTGAATTATAAGAAGCTTTATGTTCGTTTTTTAAAAGCATTACAATTTGAACTAAATCTTATTTGCTATTAAACACTAAAATTGCTAATTTGGATTTTTAGGACTGTCATCTGTTATCGATAAAAATTAATTCTCGAGTTCACTAAAAATAACAATCATTTCTGATTCTCTGATAATCTTATTATTAGTTTCTTGATTAAACGAAAACACGATGTTTACTACTTCATAAAATAATAAATTCACTGTGGTGCTTTTTAATCAATATAGAAATTTAAAGAGAGACGTTCAATGACTAGCAAAAAAGCTTAGAAATTATTAGTAAATGAAAACTTCCTGACAAGCATTGGTGGTCGAATAGTTAACATAGTTACCTTACAAGAAGCTGGCCTGGGTTCACGTCCTGGTCAATGCATATGACATATGAAAAAAAACAAATCAAAACTACAAAAGAAGAATTTGTAATTATAAATAAACAATCGTAAATTTTATATATTTGTGGTTGCAAAGCAGAAGTTAACTACTTCCTACTAACTTATATAGTCTGTACATAAATTAAAACAATAGACAACATTCACCATATAATTTAAAAACCAAATCAAAAACAAAGCTTTTATAACAACATATCCCAATAGTAGAATGGTATCATTGTAGCTTTTCATTGGTTTTTGATGCTACATAATTCAGTGGGAGGTAGTTATTTTCACTTTGCAAATACAAAAGAGGGATTTGTGGATAATGATCATTTTACATCTTTTTTTAGATGAATTGAAATAACATGTAAATGAGAAAAATAATAGCATAATGCTCTAAAATTCACCAATATCATTCTTTCATGTAATGACAATAATTTTTAAAAAAGATGGAAAAACTTTTGATCACCTTTTGAATAATGATACAAAAATTGAAATAATAACTTTTATGATGTATCCATTCTATTTATCCCATTAAGATTTTGAGCAAAAATATCCAATTAAAAGAAATTAAACTAGCTCTTTGAATTTTGAAATTAGAAAGATTTTAAATCATTTCATATCTGGAGAAATTTTAAAATATAATAGTGATTTCAAAATAAAATTTTTCAAGAATGTATGGAATCAATGAAATCATGCCATTTGATCATTGAGACATTTTTATCATTCCAATATTTAAAAATAAAAAAGATGGGCAAGTTTACAGTAATCTTGGAATACCAGTGTTATATACTACAGCAATAGTACTTTTAAACATTTTGTCAAGTAGGTTTCTTCCAATCATAGACGATTTCTTAACACATTTATTAAAACAGAAATAGATTAATTAAAACCAGAAAATTACAAAATGAGATTATGAATTATTTGAAAGATTTTCCAGAGATTGATGAAGGAAAAAATAGATTTGTTGATATGAACTGATGCTAAAATTAAAAATATATCAAAGTTTAGTAAGTCCTCAGAAGAAGATAAAGAAGCAAATAAAGAAGAAAAATAAACAGAATTATGAACATTAGAAAAAAATAATGAACTGTTTTATATTGAACATAATCTAAAAAATAAACTTATGAAATATGTCTTTTGAATGGGATGTGGCATTAAAAACACCACATACATAATTATTAAAGTATTATAACTATAAAAATACTTTAATGAATTAAAAATAGAAAACAATCTTCCATATAATGATTTTAAAATTATATTCGCACAGAAAAAAAACTCCATCAACATCTGCTTATCTCATCTGCACCATCTAATACTACAAGACTATTTTCTCAAACAGAAAATTCTTTTGACATAATACTAATTGGTTACTCTGCATTTTATTATCATCAATTTTTATTTATAAATGAAGCAAGTAAATACTATTAATTATAAATTTTATTTTCCTTGAGAAAGAAACAAAATGATCACGCGATTTCATTTGCATAAGCACAGAACAAACAGAAAGAAATTTCGATTTTACATATTTTATACATTTTAAATGATAGAAATTTAATATTTTTTGTATATTTAAATAATTTTTTAGTTACTAAATAATGATACAGGAAAATCAGCCTACGTTCAAATCTTACGAATTTTTTAAAGTTCAAGCTGTTAAAATTAAAGATTGCTGCTATATAAACTGTATTGTTTTCAAAACTGAATTCCAAATTCTTATGAGTAGAAGCAAAATAAAAGCCTATATGGGAGTGGGCTAAAGTATACAACCATTTGTACATTTTCAAGTAATTGCTTTTATTTAAAAGGATATATTGTTTTTCTTAAGAGAATAAAATGTTGATTGTTATTATTCAAAAAATTAATTCTCATTTTCATCTTATAATCACTTGTCGTAAAGAAATTACTATTATTATTTTTTTTTTTTTATTCGAAAACTATTTGTATAAGTATATATATATCTTCACAAAACATTTAATGCTAAGAAGTTTTATATGTTCTGCTTCTGTTCTTTTTTATTTTTTGGTTACTTGAGTTTATTTGAAACAAAAATTTTCAAAATAGTTCTTTTTTCTTCTTTTTTTTTTAAAGTTCATTTCTTTTTTGTCTGATTTTTTTTGTTTTTCAATTTTTAGTATCTTCAAAAGATATAAAAAAAATCCATTATATGTTTTTGTTGATTTGTTTATTTTAATCCTTATTTTATTTACTGCCTAAGAATCTTTTTTTTAATCTCTTGTGACAAAATCTAAATTGAATTTTGTTTGTGTTTATATATATATATAATTTTAATAACAATACTTTAAAAAAAAAAAAAGGACAACTACTGAGTGCATTAACTAAATCATAAGTAAAGTATTTTATACCGTTTATTCTTAAATTATTGGCTTATTTTAGAAGACATTCTTTTATATATGCCCACACGGGTAATTACCATTCTGAACTTAATGCATATTTTAAATACTGATAAAAGTTAATCAACATAAAAGACAGATCAATGTCTCACAATACACACGCAATATATATATATATGTTTTGGATAAAAAATATCTTTAAGACTTACATATATATCAACTATACAATCATAGCTTCCTATGTCAACAGTTGTTTTGAAATCTATTTTTTTACAGTGTCAAACTGTAAGTCATAATTAAATAAGATATTCAAAATAACTTCACAAACACCAAACTTAAACTATGCAAAACAAATAAAAAAATTCTGTCTTATTTCTAACATCATTTGTTTTGGCAAATATTATATATTCAAAATTAAATATATAATTAACAATCCCATGCTTAGAGATTATATATAAATATCAAAGGTAAACTCAGAGCTCTCTTGCTATATCTCAAATATTGAGAAATGCTATTCGACATAAAAAAAATGCCACAAGTCAATCTTTTACACTATACATCAGGGGTCCCCAACCTTTTTGCACTTAAGAGCACATTTTATAATACCGGCCAGGTGGCAGCCAGCATTTATTTTTTTAATCAGGTGGGGGGCACCATTTATTTTTTCAATTCAATTTTTTTTCTTTTTTTCATATGTCATAGCATCGGCCGGGACACAAACCCACAACCGTCTAAAACCAACTACTTGCTTGCAAGGTGGCTGCGATGACCTCCCGAAAATTTATAATTGGATATTGTTAATAATACACATAATGTACAAAAAAAATATTTATTTCAAAAATAAAATTTTAACATATAATTAATGTTTATATTTTTACGCTGTAAAAGTATAGTATGCCCTACAATTTGATTACAATATAATACAATAATTTATAATAAATTTTAAAAATTAAATTTATTTGTATCAGATAAATAATTGTTTATCATGTTCGGATAGCAGAGGGCACACGTAAAATGGTCTGCGGGCACCATGGTGCCCGTGGGCATAGGATTGGGGACCCATATATATAAACAATATTAGCTGAATTCTCTATAAAATAGTTTAAATGCCCTAGAGCTATATTAGTTTCAGCCACATTCACCCTTTAACTATATCAGGGTACTAGGCACCATATTGAATTTTTAAAAAAACTGACTTGAGACACAATTTTCACAATAACTTCAGTTTTAATAATGTTAGAGCAAAATGCTATATATTGATAGAAAATAGAAAAACTAAGGAAAACCATAAGGTTAAGACAAAGTAAGGAAAAAAAAGAAATTTCAACATCTGAAATAATTATTATTTTATTGTTTGTTTATAATTTTTAATTTATCATTAATTAAGTTTAAATTACATCTTCATTGATAATTTCTTTGTATTTCTCACAAAATTCTTATTCAAACCATATATAATACTTCTTACTTGAGATAATCCATAGCCTAAGAATCTACAAAAATAGTTACATAAAAATTTTTTATTTTTATCTTGTACCACAAAAGTTGACAAATCTCAAGGTGTTTAAAATAAAGATTCGTACTAATAAAAGATACAAAATAAATCATTTCCAGAAGGTGGATATACATTTGTCATCATAGCAATTGACTTCTTGTCCATCCAAAACTAGAAATTGAAGGCTACTGTCTGTATCAATGATAAAATGAGTTTCATTTCTTCATTTTATATTTTTTGTGAACTCCAGTGATGTTTATATTTTTTGTGCACTCCAGTGATGCTATCTTACTCTATTTATTGTCTCACAGAGATATAATTTATTTGCATATAGTTCATTTGCTATCTATAGAATTGAAAATAATGTGATATAAAATGAGGCAAAACTACTAACTTCACAGCACGAGTACCAAGGCATAGGCAAGAATCAGGATTTGGTTTTTTGCCTGCATACAATTCCATGTAGCTATCACCACATATATCACTTGAAACCTCATTTTATTGGTTTTAAACGCTTATATTTTTACATGGTACTATGCTCAGTAAATTTTGTGATTGCTTTATCAACTGCAACTTTTCTGTACATCTAAAATCAGTCTTAAAATTTACATTGAACTGCTTTATAATACTTTAATTTTATATATAAAAATCATTACTTGTTATACAAATACAAAGATGCAAGTGCAAATGCAAACACACTAATACAAATATAAACATATTAATAAATTATTAAACCTTTTGAAAATCATTATCTCTATAAAATAAGGTTGTGTCAAACTTGGATCAGAGCCACAAAATTACATTGTATATAAACCACTACATTATATTTGAATACAAATATAATTTATATACTACACACACTAATACAAATACAAACACATTAATAAATTATAATTTATAAAATAATAAAAAGATTTAAAATAATACTATGCAAATAAAAAAAATTAAAATTGAATACTTACAATATTACATTTTATCAAGATGAAGGTCTTGAATCATTGAGAAATCTTTAATCCATTTTATTACAGAGTTTTGCTGATATAAAAAGTGTGCCTTTGTCTTCATGCAATCTAGTAAACTGAGCAGAAAAGAGAAAAAATTAAATGAACCTATTAATAAAAATATTAATAAAAAATACAAATTTTGTCCAATTTTAACATATGATATACCATTTTTAAAAAAAACTCAAATAGCAGAGAATGCTGGGATTTTTGTAAGCATCATCTTTATAGTTTTCCCTAAATTTTAAAAAGAAAACAAAATTTCAATGAATCAGCTGCTGCTGGCGATTATCATACTACTGCCACTGACATCATTAAATAAACAAAAGCTTAATTTTGCAACTCAATAGGGCATTTAATTTATATATATATATTTAAACACCCCATAGCCATATTGGTTTCAGTCATGCTCCCATTTTAAATAAATATATATATATATATATTGGAGTATGGATTTATTTTCATATATATTCTTTTCTCTTTTTAGAATCAAAAATACTGGATTTTTTGTTTTTATAGTTTTATTATTAAAATTTTCAAGGTTCAATCTCTTCATTCATAGATGTTTAGAGTTTGAATACTCATATATACTGAAATTATGTATATTCTATAAATATATCCTATAAATAAAAAATAATAATTCAACATATTTTGAAAATTTGACAGCTAGAGTTATTTAAACAATTTAGTGATTGCTTTGTTTTGATATCATTAAAAATAAAATAGAAATAAAGATTATTATTAATTTATAATTAATAAAATAAAAATATATAAAACAAATGTAGTAAAATTGTTAGTGATAATAATAATAAAAAATATATAATACAAATGTAATGAGAAATTATTTTATATAGTGCTATGTTTTTATGTAATAGTAATATTAGCAATTAAGCTAAAGATAAATTATAAATGAATACTCAATTTTTCCAGACACGAGATATAGTATTCATTTATAATTTATCTTTAAAGTGCATGTGCATTACCTTAATCTGAAATATTACCATTATAAAACAAATGTAGTAAAATTGTTAGTGATAATAATAATCAAAAAATTATATATTTTAATGTATAAGAACTATAAATGCATGTGATTGTGTTTGTAGGAGTAATAATGAAAATTCTCACCATTTTAATTTATTAGTTTAAGTTCAATTCAATCATAAACTCCACCAACAGAGATATTATAAGTAATTGAGAAAACTTATTTAGATTCAGGGAGATTGTCAATTAGTAATAATTGATAGTTTTCTGACAACATCAAAAACAAATGTTATCTGTATTTACATGGATAAAATCTCACTTTTTTAGTTTTTATTAAAATAATAATCCATAGACAATGTTTAATTCAACATGTATATGTATAATCAAAATTATCCTAAATTCACAACTAACTAGCCAAAAAATATAAACTCTACAACACAACCAATGGTTTCATTGCTACAAGCAATTAACTTATTTAAAAGTTATCTTAATATTAAGAGTGTATGGGATGTAAATAGAATTGTGGATAATTTTAATTTAAATATGCTGTTATTTTGTAGTTCTTTACATTTGAGAAATCTGTTTGTAGCAGTGAAACCATTGGTTGTATTTTAGAGTTTATATTTTTTGGCTAATCTGGTTGAGTTGTGAATTTGGGGTAATTTTGATTATTTTATTGGCTAGTTTAATTTTAGGCTTTTAATATTTACATCAACACCCACTATATATATATATATATATATATATATGTGTGTATGTATATATATATATATATATATATGTGTGTGTGTGTGTGTGTGTGTGTGTAAATTAATTAGTCAATGGTATCTATTATATAAAGGATAGTTTATCAAAGAGTCTTAATTTCAGTTGGGATGTAAGAAATGTTACTATATATTGTATCTCAACTCTTATAGCTATAATGTCCAGCTACTAGCTCATATATAACCATGTGGGTGACTCATCAAAAATGGCCTTCTTTTGATTAGTAGTAGTTTGGACAAATTTGCTATTGTTTTCATTCAGTTTACAGAATCGATTTTATTGGCTGCTGCAGATTAATACACATTGGTTGTAAATTTAACTTCATTTACATAATGGATATCCTATTTACTAATTAATGTACATCTATATAACTGTTAAAAATATTAATTTAAATATATAGTTCATCTGCATAGTGACAGACATAACGTTAGTGTAACCTTTACTAAGTGTATAATCACTATACTGAAAATCTTTAATATAAACAGAATATTTAAATATCTAAGAAACACTATAGAATTGTATGAATAAATAATAATGATATCTCAGAGTAGGATAAACTTAAAGTATAACTATGTATTTTTAAATAAAAATAAATAAATCTAATAATATTGTTGTTTGACTAGCATATTTACCCTTAAGTTTTCCTTTTACATAAATCAAATCTAAAGTTATCTCAGGATTTAAAATATTATATATAATAAATAAGACTTTTAAATTTTAATCTTTATCTATAATTCTTTATTAACAATCTGACTAAATAACAACGGATATTTTATTGTATTTAATCCATATCTTAAATAACCAAGTGTTAATGTTTAAATTATATCTATTGTTAAATAAATGCATAATAATAATAATAATAAGACCATGTGACCATATTTATCTATTAGATAGATTATGAATGTTAAAATAATAAAAGATGAAGACCAGATAATTTCATAAAATATAAAAATCAATTTATTAACAAATAAAAAAATATATAATAAAATATAATAATTTAATTTCTCAGCATTCCGAATAAATAATTTCTTGTAATGTTAATTAGGAAAGTTTAATCTTGATTTATCCTATATTGAAGTGGTAAATCTGTAGTACATATTTAACTTCACTGCCTGATGATGGATTCAGTTGTGAATATTACTGAAATGGATTCTCAGAACAAGATGAATTTTAATGATTCTTTAAGTAAAGGTTATATGGAAGTAACTACTTGTTTGTCTAATGTAGTTGGTGTTAATGAAATGCATATGGATTTGAACTATTTGGTGCATGATAGTGAAAATACCATTGAAGTAGATTTTCCAAATGAAGTAAATAGAAATAATATAAAAATAAATTCTCTTAATTTGAGTGATGTAATTGAAAAGCAAATTGAAGTGAATTGTCATTATGGAAAGATTGAGAAAAATCTAATTTCAAATATTAGTGAACTCCATTCTGGGAATATAAATTCTAATTGGGATGTAGCATCTACAATGAAAACAAAAAATTATGTTAACAATTCATTCTCTGTGGATTCAAAATTGATTTTACTAAACACTAAAGAGATGGGTGTTATAGTTACTAATAATTTTGAAAAGAAATTTATCAGTAAAGAAACAATTCCATTTTTGATTAAAAATGATAAACTTTCTTTGATCAGTAAACAAGAGTCTGATTGTTTTTCCAAAGTCCAAGATATTGATATGAAAATAGCAGAGTGTATTGATGAAGTTTCTATAGGACAGATTCCTGTTAATAAGGCAATCAAAACTAAGATTATTCATGATAAAGAAAACTTTCGAATTCCTGTTAATAAATATATCAAAACTGCTATAAATAAAGAAAATGTTTGTACATTTATTTTTACTATTGAAAAGTATGAATATGTAAAGATTCATGAAATGAATTTATTTAATGCTGAACATATTGATTCTGCAACCAATATGAATATCATCTTTAGTGGTAGTAATAATGTTTTTGAGATGAAGATGATTACAAACACAATATTAGATAAACCTAAAATTTTTAGAAATATTAGTTATAGTGATACAGAGATTTGTAAATCCTTACTGGACAAGAGTACTTGTATCCATCAAAGATATAATCAGCAGCATGCTAGATTAAGATTAGCCCACATAGCAAAAATTAGGGTAAAAAAGAGACATTCCTCATCATAAAATTTGTGTAGCTCAAGTATGGCTTAAGGTTCTTAAGTATAATAATGTTGCATGCCAATGAAAGTTGTATATACCACCCGACCTGGGAAAAGAATAGTAAAAAAATGTTTTGAGATTGATAGGACGGCATAGTGCACCAGAACAGACCATTGATTTTCAAAAGGGCTTAAGAGAACAAGGAGATCCCAATTAAAACATTATAGTTAGAATTCCATGAAGTGAGACATAAACATAATAGTGGGGAATAGAGAGACTAGTTTGCTATTATTAGGTGACCACGTGTTTCTTTGCTACTTGGAACAATAATTTTAAAGGTATAAGTAAAATCTTTTTTTTAACAATTTTTTTTGTTTGTTCCTCTAATTAGGGGAATGTGAAGTGGTAAATCTGTAGTACATATTTAACTTCACTGCCTGATGACATTACATACCTTTAAAGTAGGGTTTGAACCTGTTTATATGTTTATTTGGTCATCTAGGAATGTTAAGCACACACATATACATGTATAACTTCCACCCTGTTTATTTAAGAAATGGTTATGTGTAACCAGTTGAATTATTATTTTAGCTTAAGTATATTATATTTCCAAGCTTGTAAATTCCCTTCACTTAGATAATTGTGTATGTGCGTATATGTATTACAGATATAAAAATAAATACAATTAATGTAGAGCTAAAGCAAATGCTAGAAAATTCTAAAAAGTATTATTATAATTTAAAAATGTCATTCTCATTTCAAGTCAAACCAAAAATCATATTTTAAAGTTATTTGCAATTTTAAAAATACATTTAAATAATGCTTTCTGGAATGTATTGTTTACATCTTCCAATATTGCTCAATTTCAAGTATAGGAGGAGCAGAAGTTCTAGGAACGTGCAAAAGAAGTTCAAATCACTCTTCTCTCTGGTATTTGTGTAGAGAGTGGTAAGAAAATGGACTGTGAGTAAAAGGAATTTGCCTCCCTGATCTTAAATCACCTTTGTTCTGCCTCCCTGCCATGCCATCGCTACTTGAGAACTGTTATGTTTAATTGTAAAGAATATTGGAAGATGCCTACCATTATTTTATTAATATTGTGCCTTGCTAAACTTTGTATACGTTATTAGAAGTGGCCACCATAACTTCTAAAGGTAATCTGTTTTGCCGAAGAATGAACTCTTAATTCTCCTCACTTCATTTCTTTCCTAAATCTTAATTGTAATCAGAATGTAATTTTTATTTATTTTATAACTGACTATAAACTTAACTATTGTTAAATTTGTGATTTTCTCTCTTAAGTTTTAAACTTGTTCTTTGAAACACTAAGCACAGAATTATGTACTTTAAATCTATCATTAGCTTTTAAAGTTTCACACTCTAATTATTTTATTTCATGCGGCAAAACTTATTTTAAATATATATCCTATTAAATTAGTTTTAGTGTGTTAATGTTTTAATCTAGCAAACTTATATTATTTCAATCATCATTCCGATATTTTTCGAATATTTAAATAGTTAAACGTAAAATTTCTTATTGAACGCTGTTCGCTCGGTTAAATATTTTGAAATTATGCTTAATGGCGGATTGTTTAAAAATCATATCACTATCGATATTTAAATGCAATTTATGTTCTTTTAATAAATTTGATTATTAATATATTTTAATAACTATTTATTACTTATACGCCATTAAGAGTTAAATTAATTGTAATATATTGTCGTTTAGAAATACTTGGGCTTGTTAAATAGGAAAAATAATATTTTTCCCTCTTCTATATTCGACATCCTAAATTTATTAAAGTTATACGTACAATGCTGAGTGGGTTATTATTTTATCATGGCGTTACGCATGCTATTATTGCTTTATTTAAGCTTAAATTATTTTATTAGTCATTTAAGACTTAAGCCATATTCACGTTGCTTACTTATGATAGCATTTTAAAGAACTATATTTTGCTTTATCATATTTACTCATCCGAAATCCGGATTTTCTTCACGTAACTCATTTAGGATTGAGGTTTGGTATAACCGATCTCAGGATAAACATTAGAGTATTAAGGCTCTGCATGTCACATGAAGGAGGGCATGCCATGGAATCCTTACCACTCATATTTTCGAATATTGCCTTGTGATAAATACAAGCGGAATCATATATGTGATAAAGCCTTCCAGTCCAAAGATGGACATCTTCTCCATTTTAAATGTTGTCATTATAGTTAGCACTGTGACTTCTTTTATATGTAGTTCTCATTTTATCTATAAGACGTGGCACAGTGATGTTTATAAACCACTCATTTTATCATTAGTCGAATATTTTAGGATTGTCACAGTAAAGCTAATTTAGGCTAACCCATTCCACATTTCTACAGGCCCAAATATGCTCATAAACGATAAATTAACTATCATATCAAGAGTAAACCTCTCTTTAGAGATGAATTTGTAAACGTCCTTATCATTACTTAAAGTAATGATCACCGTATTGATAACATTAATTTATTATTATACTATAACTCATTAGCATACTAAATCAGTTGCTTATGTGCAAAGAAATAACCGCATTAAATCTGTGCTATGTTTTCTAATGTAAATTAAATTGTTTATATTTATTAAATTATTATGTTTTAATAATTACTCATGCATTGTGTCTTACTGACTCTCACTCAGTGAATTGCATTAAATATTTATAATAATTTCAGTAATATTTAGAAGTTATAACTGATTACTTCAAATAGATATTTATCTCTGGGTTATTCTGTTTTTGCTCATTCTGGATGGATACTATTTTATAATTCATGTTTCTTTTGCAATGCTAGCTGTGTGCAATTCATTTAAAATTTATAAATTGTCCCTTCACATAAGATATTTGATTGAGCCAAGTTTTAACATTATTTATTTATGCTAATTACCCTGTAGATCTCATGTTTCTCTGCTGTGTCTCTGGGACCAGAATGAATAAAATTTCATGTTATCATCAGAAATGTTGTTTATAAGGTTATAGTTTTAGAGAAGAGCAAATAGGGCAGAATTCATGATTGCTCCTGACCTGTGTATCTCGGGCATGAGTGGAATTAGGGTACTTTTGCTTAGATTCTAAACCTTGTTAAATGAACATACAATTCTGACCGGTACAATATTAATAACTATACATGTCTATCTTTATGTGATGTGGGAATAAAATACATTATTGAAGAAAGTTATTAAGCAAAAGATAGAAAAAACTTAAGTATTAATAATCATTAATAAACAACTTCAAATAAAGTTTTATTTGATGTCTAAGTAAATAGTTTAATCCATTTTTCCTCTAACTATCTGGTTGATATAAACTTAGTTATTCCTTAAAACATTGAGAACATTTACTCTATTATAATATAATTTTCTAAAGATGTAAGGTATCTTGCCTAACTTATATAAGTAAAGGTAATAGTATACCAGATTATCTAAGCCAACATTTATAAATGAAAGATTAAACACATGTTGATAAGAGCTTTCTCTACTAAATAACACCCAATATTATTTATATAAGTCTTATTACCACAATTATAATTTATTATATTCTTCATATAAACCTTAACGTACCTATATTGATAATCACAGGGTAATTCTTATAAAATATCTTAACTATATAAATATATTTATTTGTAAATAGACTTCAGATATCTTATAGCAATGTTTCCAAGCTGCCGGTCCATAAATTTTTTTGTGCATTCATGGCATTTATGCAAAAATAAACCAAATTATGTACATCAAATTTTTATATTGATTAATGCATGTGCTTAAAATGTATTATATTGTTTTGATTGGTTTATTTAGGTAAAAGTAGCAAAATCTTTCATTGAATACGATAAAATTTTAAAATTAAGATTTCATTATTTTTATTTAAAAATTTTTTTTTTTGGAATAACCTTTTTAAAGTGACACAACAATCTATTTTCAAAAAATTTTAAAAAGATTATGTTAATGTCAATGAGACTGACAAAGAAAACCAAAATGAAAACATCAATTGGCCTATCAGTACATCTTCTGATGTAGTTGACAAAAGACAAGTAGATGATGAAAATGTGGGAAAATATAAAAATAAAGAGGATTTTATTTGAGATTATGATAAAGAATATCTAAAATTCAGGTTTATCATGACACCTTGAACTGAAATGTGTGATATTTAATTTCATGTTAATGTGTTGATTGTGTTACTAATTTTTGTTAATTTTTTATGTATTTATTTTATTTGATTTTTAATAAAACTTTTGTAAAAAAACTTATTTTGCAAACTTTCCAGTCTGCAAAAATTTTTCTAGGTCATTTGCTGGATTGCCAAATAAAAAGGTAGGGAAATGCTGCTGTATAGCATTCAATACAACAGCATGGACTGGACTTCAGATCAATAAAACACATGAAACATCTAAAATATTATATTTTATTACAGATAATAATTGATATTAATTAACTAACAACCTGTCTTTAAAGTACATTGAATACTCATATACTTACTTCAGTGATCAATGTTAAATTATAATAATGCAATTTAAATATATTACCAGTATAACCATTTTTACTCTTGTTATTTTTTGGGAGAACTTTTATTTAACCAAAATAACTATATATAATAATAAATAAGAACATATTCCTTACAATTTCTAATTTCACTTAAAGTATTTTTAAGAGTTCCAATATTTTATCATGGTGCGATCTTTTCAAATATTATATAGTGGTTGAAATCCTGCAGCATTTTTAATTATAATATCACAGAGAATGGAGAATTAATCCTTGTAGGATAATAAATGATGAAATTTTTGTCTTTGAGAAAAATCCATTAATAGTAAAATTATTAAAATATGTAATATATATCACAAATTGTTTACTTCATTTCTTTAAGTATGAAGCATATAATTAGTAATCTTTTGGAAAGTGGGATTCATTAATTATAACATTTATTGAAAAAAAAACATTTATGAAGAGTAAGCTCATTAGTTTTAAAATTTGATTTAACAATAAGCATCCAATATGTAGGTACTTATCTCATAACTTTTAAATCAATTGTAATAAATATAGTAACGAGTGGTTTTGAAGTCTTATAGATATGTGAAGAACAACTTTCCAAAGTAGTTTTTAAATTTTCTATTTCAATAAAAAAAATTTGTTTCATTTTGTTTGCCATGCATTTTAAGATGATGATTATCTTCAGTTGTTTTGATTATTTAGTTGGACAGTTGAGACATGCATTTTCCCAAATGGGTAAAATGATTAGTAAAGTCTACTACTCCATCACCACAATTAACTATGCCAATATGATTTAATTTATATTCAAGCTTTGAGGTTTTCCTGTAATTAACTGGTAATGAAATAGAAAGATTCCTCTTGAGTAGATATATTTATAGGTTTTAATCACATGACTAATTTCATAATTATCCTCATTCAAATTTTTTCATTTTAATATTTTATGTGATATTTTGACTGTGTTGCCATAGATATATATTTCTGGTAGATGCAATTTGAAATTTTGAAGAAGTTATAGTGCCAGTTTTAATGAAACAAATTTAAAATTACAAATAATATTTTAAAATATATATACAAAACAACTTCTCATTGAAAAGAAAAATAAATTTTTCCCCCACCCATTTCCCACCACATGGGGGGGGGGCCTTGGGGGGGGGGGTGGGTTTTGGTGGGGGGGGGATTACAATACAATATTATATATTTTAATAAAATTAATAAACACATTATAGTGTAATAATAACAAAAATGTAAAATTTCCTTAAATGAACCATAATAGACTGAAACGTGCAAAAATGCAGTTAAAGGTGAGGTTAAAGTGCAATTTATAATATTAAGGGGCTTAATTATATTGGTTAGTTTTTATATTCTCATAATCATTATTAAAATAAAGATTTATATTACAGATATTAAAATAAATGACTTTTATTTTATTATCATTGTCACAGTAATTGATATTTTATTTCAGATTTAAAATAACTTTGCTAAATATCTTAAGATAGTACTCCTTCAAATTTATAATATATTAAAGAAACATAAATATTCACACATGCACATGCATATTCCAATATTACAGTTAGTTTATATCATTATTGTATGAGTAGTTTTACTACTATTTCTATAATATAAGTATTGATTTTCTGATTCTATTTTAATTAATTTATTCATATTTTGACAGTATTATGTATTTTATTAGTGTATTGTTCTTTTAAAAGCTAATTTTATGTGAAAATATTTCTAATTAAATATAAAATTGCATTTTTAAAACTGCTACAAGTATTTTAAAAAGTGAATAAAATTGTTATTTAGATATATAAAGTAACTATCACATTTGCTCTCCCCCATGGAAAAAATTTTTCTTGGCTTATAAGTGTTTATAAACAATAATATATGATTAACAATATGTATAATGTTTTAATTTACTAGTATTACAAATACTAAGCTTAGATTTCTATTCGATAGTAAATTATTCTTTTAAAGAAAGGGAAAATTTTAATACGCCCCATTTTTTTCATAATATAAAGTGTTTCCTTTAATAAGTCTTTAATATATAATTAGGAACTATAATTACCATTTTATCTTATATTATTTATCAAAAAAATATCTAAAATGATGGCTTATTGGTATAATAAATCTATGTCTGCTTCACTTAATAACAATTTCATGTTTATTCTTATAGATTTAATTTCTTTTGTTGTGAAACTTATAGATTATATCTTTATTGTTTTATTACTTGCTACGCATTATATATTGAATATGTCAGTTGTATTATGTTATGTTATTTATTTAATATAAATTAAGATATATAAATTTTCTAAAGATGTGGCATGGGCTTTGAACAGCATTCATTATAGGTATCCCATATCTCATCTGAAATTTATAGCAATAATGCATTTTCTCCAACTTTCCTCTTAATTTGGAAAGGTTCCTCATATATATGGTATATATTTTTTAAATTTATGTTTTTATGGGTTATTAGCCTGGGTATTTATACCAAGATGAAATCATTAATTTTAAAAACATGGGTTGTTGTGTTGATTGCAATATCTATTTACAACTCATTTCAGCTAAATTTATTTTTGCCTTACTTTCTCTATAATTATTGGCATTGAAATTTTAATTAATAAAAGCTTATTTCATCAAAAAAGTAGCTGGATGGGTAAAAAATATAGTGGTCTTGCTTTGAGTCATATTAATATAATTAATTATTTTAATTTGTTCAACAACTTCTATGGTTACCCTCCAGATAGACTCTAAATTGTCTACCAACTCTTGCATGATTCTCTTGTAAGGGTTAAACAGTGGGTTTTGGATTGAGTTTAAAAAATATTTAATTTTCTGATTTTTCATCCACCTTTTTCATTCTTTGGTCATAAAAGAGGTAGAATAATCTTTCAAGATGAATATTGGCTTTCTTATTAATAAAAATTGGCAATGCTGCAGGCATTTAATAACATTTTTAATGTCATCTTTGATAACAGGATAATATTATGTATTTTGAAAAAAAAACATTGTAAGCTATGAGGATGAATTAAAATCCCTGAAATGGTAGGAGAGGTCCATAAAAATTGATGGCTAGGACATCATTATGTTGACTTGGTAGTATAGATTGGAGTTTTCCTGCATAAGATCTGCTGGAATATTTTGATTTTAGTCAAATTTCACAATATTTTAAATGGTTCAATATGAACATAGCCAATAAAATAATTTCTATAAAATATAATCAACTTTCCTGGGCCCATAATGTCCATATAAACAGTGTACATAATAAATTAATTTGCATCTAATGCATGTGGAAACTATAACTTTCCATGACTGGTCATCAGTTTCATCAGTTTTGTACAATAATAAATTTTGTAGTATTTTATATCTATCTATTGATTTATTAATTAATTTATTATTTCCTGAACCTTCCCCAATGTTAAACAAGCAATAATTTGACTAAATACAACAACTTGTTAGAATAACATACAAATAAGCAATATAGGTTAGTAATTACACAATGTTTCAAGTAGTATTATTCTTCACTCGTCATCAGGTGATGCTGGTCTGATATGCACAGTGCTAGTATTCACAAAGAAGTTGAACTCACACCTTTAGATTCTTGAATATCAAATTTAAGGCATTCTCTAACCAACTGAGCTATTCTGTCAAAGACAACATACAGTAGAAAATTGATATATTTAATTATAAGCATTGGTTCAAATTCTCCTGTGTCCTTCAATTTTTTTGAAGAACAAGGCTAATTAGTTCTTCTTCTTCTTCTTCTTCTTCTTCTTCTTCTTCTTCTTCTTCTTCTTCTTCTTCTTCTTCTTCTTCTTCTTCTTCTTCTTCTTCTTCTTCTTCTTCTTCTTCTTCTTCTTCTTCTTCTTCTTCTTCTTCTTCTTCTTCTTCTTCTTCTTCTTCTTCTTCTTCTTCTTCTTCTTCTTCTTCTTCTTCTTCTTCTTCTTCTTCTTCTTCTTCTTCTTCTTCTTTTCTTCTTCTTCTTCTTCTTCTTCTTCTTTTTCTTCTTCTTTTTCTTCTTCTTCTTCTTCTTCTTCTTCTTATTATTATTATTATTATTATTATTATTATTATTATTATTATCATTATTGTTATTATTATTATTATTATTATTCTTATTATTATTATTATTTAATATTAATTTTTCCTAAGAGCAAAATTAATTAGAGGTTTTTATACTTTGTATATTGCCACACTGGATTGACTTATAGGATTATTTATCATTGTTATAAGAGCATATTTATTTAATTTTCTTCTATGCATTTTTCCTCTTTAACCAATATTTCTGTATTTTCCCAATTAAACATGTGATCATTAGGCATACATGGTCTGCTACAGTAGACACATCTATTTTTCTCTTTTAACCATTAGTTTGTGTTCTTTTAATCATTGTTCAACAGGGTGACAGGTATTCTCACTATATTTCCTTCCACATTCACATAGTATTTCATAGATGCAGTTTTTGCTCTTCAATATTTCCAGTTTAGGCTTATTAGAAGTAAGAATTCCTTGAAGTATGGTATGGCTTTGGAAAGCTGTTCTAATTTTATACTGACTGCAGATTTTCTTTAATTTGTCTGCTATCCCTGGTATGTACAGAATTTTTCTCTTTTGGTGTCTTTTTGTGTTGTCCATGAAAGATTTTCTTATTGACTGCTGATAGATAACCATTCTTCATAGCATTTGTTCTATGTGAATATTTTCTTTTTCCATACCACTGGTTTCTGAACAAATCTTCTTTGCTCCATTCTATACTGATAGTACAATTCCATGTTTAGTGCTTCTGGTATGATTGGATGTATATACCATGTATTTGCCAGTGTGTGTTGGTTTCCTAAATACTATTATTTTTACTTTGCCCTGAGGGAGTCTTGTTACAAGAACATCCAAGAATGCCAATTTTTGTTCTTGCTCTGAATCCATTGTGAATTTAATTGAAAGAGTTATTTTGTTAATATGCATCCAGACTGACTGTAACTGCACCTCAACATGTGGTCATACCACAAATGTATCATCAACATACTGAAGCCACATTTTAGGTGGACATGGAGTCATATTTATGGATGTGGTTTAAGTTCTATGTAAATGTTGCTCAAGGGGGACATTAGCAATACCATGGCCATTCCTTGATTTTGTTGGAAAAGTTCTGAGTTATATTGATGGTATATTGCTATTATGCAGAATGTTAGTAATTCCATTGTACTATCAATGAGTAGAGTTGTTTGTATTATAATCAGATAACCTTTTCCTTACAATAGACAATGCTTTATCACATGATACATTAGTAAATAGACTTTCCACATCAAAGCTTACCAATATGTCAATTCTTTCCATTTTCATGTTCCTGAGTAATTTTACAAAGTGCTTAGATCCCTGGTGAAGAATTGTGTCCTGTATGCTAATGGACTAACAACTTCAAGAAGAAATCTTGACAAATTTTGATATGGTGAATTTCTAAAGCTAGCAATAGGCCTTAATGGAACATTGTCTTTATGGATTTTAGGTAGTCCATACAGGTGAGGAATCTTTCTAAAATACAAAGTTAATTTTTTTTTCGAAATCAATGAAATACATGTGATGCTTCTGGAGTAATGCTTGTAGTTTACCTCTGTCTTTGGAATTGGATTTTTGCACTTTTTTGTATTGGTCTGCTGTGAGAAGACATTGTACTTTGATATCATAATCACTTTTATTCATTATAACTATAATTTTACCTTTTTCAGTAGCCTGTTTGGGAAATTTAATATATTTCCTCTCATCACATGAAAATCTTTGATTTTTGATTACGCATTTGATGTCTTTCAAATTTCCTTTTAATTCTCCAGTGTAACTCTTCTGCTTCTTCTACAGACAAATTTTGGGTCATCTCCTCAGTAGCAGCAACTATATCCAATGTTGGAACAGTAGATGGTGTAATGGCAAAGTTCAAACCTTTTTCAAGAACTGATGATAGGTGTTTAGAAGTAAGATTTTTCATTGACAAAACTGATAGTTGCAGAATGACTTTTGACTTCCCCATGTTCTTCTTTGGAAATTCTTTTATCCTTCCATGTAACTTACAATATGATCTGTTCACTGCTTGAAAAATTATTGAGAAAATTTCAGCTGTAAGATTATTTTGTAGAAAACATTCAACATTTCTAATAGAATGCAATGTTTGATATTTGGAAACCATTGAACCTTTATACTTTCTTTCAATAAGGTCTCATTTGCTCTCTGGATAATCTTCTCAGCTCTCTTGAAAGAAATAGGAGGTTTTAACTGCAATTCCTTTTGATTTACATTTATATAAGAAAGTTAATATTAATTCTTATTAAGCACACAAGGTGCATATACCTTATATAAGTATAAGTTAAATGATTTTCTATGTTATCCAGTTTTAGACATAATTATTCATAATGTATAAATTTCAATGTAACATCAGGTTCATACCTAGTACTTATATTGGTCTGAAGGTTTGTGATGGAGGTATATTATTAGATGTGATATGTTGGACTATTTTCATCTATGAGTGAATGTTGAATGTTTAAAAAATTTTAAACTTTATTTAAACCTTCCAAATACAACAACTTGGTAGTAATAACATATAAATAAACAATACAGGTATTAATTACACAACGTTTTGAATAGTATTATTCTCCACTCTTCTTCAGGTGTTGCTGATCTGATATGCATAGTGATAGTATTCACATAGAAATTGAACTCACACCTTTAGATTCTTGAATATTGAATTTAAGGCAAACACTCTTACCAACTGAGCTATTTTATCAAAGGCAACATTTAGTAGAAATTTGATATATTTATATATGAGGGTTGGTTAAAAAAATTGAAGGACAAAGGAGGATTTGAACCAACTCTCATATAAATATATTAAATTTCTATTATCTGTTGCCTTTGACAGAATAGCTCAATTGGTTAAAGCATTTGCCTTAAATTCAATATTCAATAATCTAAAGGTGCAAGATCAACTTCTATGCAAACACTGTCACTGTGTATATCAGGCCAGCAACACTTGAAGAAGAGTGGAAATAATACTACTCAAAATGTTGTGTAATTACTAACCTGTATTGTTTATTGTATATTATTACTAACAAGTTGTATATTGAAAGTTTAAATAAACTTTAAAATTTTCTATACATTCAATATTTACTCATAGATGATGAAAATAGTCCAACATATCACATCTAATAATATACCATCATAACAAATCTGTAGACAAATTCTGCACTTTAATAATCATTAATGACATATTTAAAATCAAACAAAAATTGTTACAACTTTTGAAATGCTCATATAGCAGCAAGGGTCTCTTTCTCTGTGGTCAAATATTGTGACTCATCACCTTTTAATAGGCAGCTTAGAGAGTATAAAATGTGGTTTCTGCTGATCATTTAGTTGGAATAATACAACACCTAATTCAAAATCACTATTATCAGTTTGAATGTAAAAGGTTTTACTAAAATTGGAATATGATAAAATGATCTGTTTTAAAAATTTAGACTTTATAATATTAAATTTATTTAAATGGTTGTCAGTCCACTTCTATTTTTTATCTTTTTAAGCAGTTGTGATAAATGTTGAATGTCATAAGCAAAATTTCTGATAAAACCTATGGAAGCAATTGTATAATCCAAAGAATGACCACAATTGTTTCATGTTAGAACTGGGAAATTTGCCATGTGGTTTAACTCTGTGAACCCCTACACCCTAGAAAATTAATTTCTTTTGCAGCTATTGTACTTAAATTAAATTTAGATATTCTTAACCATGGCATTCTCTGAAGAAATTTCTAAATGTTCCTATGTTCATCTACACTTAGGCAATAACAATGTCATCTACATACATGATTACTATTCTTATTACTTCTTCAGACATAACTCTATCCTGAGAATGGATTAAACCAGTTTCACTGTTAATAAGTTTGAAAGGCATCTTATCATAGATATATGATTATTCTTCATACCTAAAGGCTGTGTATTTTTGTTCACTAAGATAGAGAGATATCTGCTAGTAGCTGTTTGTCAATGAATACTGTTTTATTTTTAAATTTGATTAGAAATTCAGGTATTCAATGAGGAATTCCATGCTCAGGATAATCAACTGAGGATAGAAAATCAGCATAAAGGCAAATCCTAACAGATCCATCTTTTCCATGATCAACACCTTAAGGATTAATATAAGCAGAAACACATTTTTTAATAATCTTCCACTCTAGCATTTTATTTATTTGTTGATATACTTCTTTTTATACTGATATGGATTTGGGTATGTTTTGCTTTGAAACAATTATGATTTTTTAAATGCATGTACTGAACATTTCCTTTAATAATATCTAGTGTTTTAAAAAATATGCTTTATATTTACATATTAAAATTAATTAATTGACAATATTTTTCTTTATACTCATAATTTAAATCATTTGAATCTTCAGTTTTAATTTTACATTTAGTTCTACTGACATCTCTTGAATACATAAAAATTTATTGATTGAATTTGAAGTATTATTATTAAAATTTCAAGTTTTCAGTTGGCACTTAATTTGTTGATTTTGATAATCTATGATGCAATTGTATTTATTCATAAACTCTGACCCTATAATTATTTCATGAATCAACCCAGGCATGATAAAAAAAAAAAAGTTCTAAATTAGTGATATTAATCTGCATTTTAATCTAAACTTGTTTGGCATATAATTCATCTTTCCTGCCATGGTAAGAATGGCACTTATCTGTTTAAATCAGTAATCTTATTAAATAAGTTTTTGATAAGATAGAGAGCTTTAGCTATAATCCCTTCAATAGTTATATTAATTTCTAGACAATAAGTAAGATTTTAGAAGTAAATTTCAAAATTAAATCTATTTGTTTGAAACTATTCATAAAATATAATAAAATAATTAAGTACAATGGATGTGATAGTAAACAATTTAATATGAAAGCAAATTTTCAAAATCATGATCTTCGTTGAGAAATTTCAAAGAAAATACAACAGCCTTTGCTTTCTTATCCTTTTAAGTAAGATGGTAATTAAATTTTATTTTGAACAACAAATGTTCCTAGTTTTAATGCATAAAGATGACAAGCATGTAATACAATTTATTTTTCATGACCAGAAACTATGTGGAATAATAATTTATTACATTTCATTTATTTCTCATGAGAAGATTGTGAAGAAGTTTCTTATCAGATATAACAATTTTTAGGCATGGTTGGTAAGTAAGAAAGCAGGAAATAAGATAGAAAAACTGAAATTTATATGAAAAAGTATTGGCATGATATTATTTTGGAAATTCTTTATAAACAGATATTTGTATATATAATGAAACAATGCTTAACAATGACCATAAAATATGGTTAAAATATTGGAAAATTAATACTAAAAAAAAGGTTAATAAAATAAATAAAAAAAAGCAAGATTTGAAAAAAAGAAAAAAATATATATATTTTTAAATATTTACAGTTTAAATTTATTTCAGAATTTTCTCATTACATATAAGAAATTTTGCATGACAATAATGAAAAATATTACAATATATAAACGTTTTCTTGCATGCATTTTACAAATAAATAAATTTAAATAGTTTATAGCTTTATCTTTTTAGTTCAATAAAATTAGCCCAAGCAGTGACAGCCATTGTTTCAAATATGTTATTCCCAAAAAATATTTTAAATCTAATCATTGATAGATAAGAAAAATAAATCAAACTATAGTTCGAGGTTATTTTTAAATAGTATGGGATAGAATTGTGTTTCATGTACTGTTGCAAGGCATTATGAGATTTTTCTTGATGTTTAGATGTAAAGTTGAACATATTAATTTTGTTGGATTAGAAATAAAATCAAGTTTTTGAAAAAAATTCAATAAAAGATCTTTTTGTGAAATCAATATGTGTCTGAAAGATCATTAATAAATAAATATATTAAATGAAGTTATAATAATTTTAACAAGTCAATAAATAAATTACAGCTATCAAATATGAAATGTTGATAATATAAATCCATTTACAGAATTATTACAATAATTAAATAAAATAAATGAGCAAACTGAACTGAATTTTGTATCTACCATAACTGTCATTTAGCATCAGTTGAGAATTTTTCTAGTGGAGAGTATTTTGCCAAGAAATTAATAGTATTCCTCCATTTAAGGATTTTAGGAAGTTTTATAATAAGATCACTTTTCCAAACAGAATCATTAGCTAGGGCTAGATCAATAAAGCTAGCATCAGTCTTTATATTTTGAAAATCCATACCAATGTGAGTTGTTAAAGATAACACATTTCTACACAGTAGTTTCTTTCTAACCTAAACCCAATCAACTCTTAATTAGATTGGTTAAATTATATATATATGAGAATTATATATAATATATATATATATATATATATATATATCTATATGAGAATTGAACACAGACTTTCAAGCACCCTTCAACTATCCACACTATCTCATACCACTGATGTACATGACCACACACATGTAGAAAATATAAATAATCATTAATATACATATTTTCTGCTGAACCAGCACTCATCAGTTGGTCCAGATTGTCATCTCCCACACATATATATATAATCAGTGCTCAGTTTATCCTAAGATAGCAAAACTTCATACTTTAATGGACAGACTTCAATCTACTCCAATCTCCAACTCTTCAGCCATCCATACCATTGAAAACCTGAAGATGGAAAACCCAAATCCCATACTGATGCCAATATTATTGTTATTCCCATGTTAACCTCAAGTCACTCTGATCCCTCATGGATAGGACCTTATCCATTTAAATACATAGAAGTGGGATTGGCAGGATGCCGACTTAATGCGTAATATTTGAAATATGAGATAGGGTAGATACTTGAAAGGTTCTTAAAAGACTGGGTTCGAATCCCCTATATTTACAATTAAGCTCCAGATATATGAAGAATGCCTGTATTTCAAATATTATATATATATAAAATGACTTTAAACTTGTTTGTGAAATTTTTCATCTCTCTATTGGATCCTCAGATTTTAAATACTTTGTTTTGTTTCTGTTTAATAATAAATCAATTTGTTCTCTCTTTTTTGATGATTATCATTTTTTAAATGTGTATAAATTTATTTTATTTTTTTCTTAAAAGAGAAAAATGTGTGGACAAATTTTTTTAAAAAGGAAACATTTCAAATGAAGTGTAAACTACTGTATTTCAGTTATAGAATTCTTTTGAGCTAATAAATCATTATCCGAAGATTTAAAGAAACATTTAAATTTAAATAAGTATAACAACATCCGGCATGTTAGTCATTTAGCTGACTGATTTTAAAGTTTGAAAACCATTTCATAAACTTTAAATTATTCAAAACTGCAGTTTAAAATATCTGCTTTGGCCTTTTTAACATCCAAAATGCTTTTTTTTTTTTCTTCATAAAATAAAATTAACATATTTATTGTTTTGATATATATATATTAATTTGCTTATTTATTTAAAAAAAAAATCTGTTTAAAATCCTCAATTTATTAAATATATTTAAAAATAATTTACCTATTTTATAAACACGTTTAAACTAATAAATTATAAAAATGTTATCAAATTACCAAAATGAAAAAAAATAAAATAAACTTTGAAGCTAATTCAAATATGGTCACTACTTCTCATATAGAAAACTATGACATCGATTTATTAATAAAGTAATAATATTCATTAAGACTGTAGCCTCAATCACATGCGTATAAAATGCGATAGTAGGGACCTCTACAGGTCACCAATCATGTCTTTTTTTTGTTTTGATAAGGTAAATTTAGTACCATCTGATTGGATTATAGAAGCCCATTGTTCAAAATTATTTACTAGATGGTAGTATGAATTTGAGTATTCATTGTTTTTTCAGATTTTTTCATATTAGTGACGAATGTATGTTTATGATTTGTTAGCAACAGTTTATTATACATAATACTCATTTAAATTGGTTCTTTTGAAAAAGGTAAGTGATTTTGAATTATCTAGATTTGTTTTACATAATTATATTTAATTATTATCATGCCTAGTATTCAAAAAGTAAGTAAATCATGTGAAGCCTTTGAAAACAAATACTGTTTCTTTAATAAAATCATTTAATAATATTTTTACAATCTATTAATTATAGGGTATTTTGAGCTCAAACTTTCACACAATCCTCAACTTTCCACACTATCTCCTGATGAGAATGTCAGCAGCAGTGTGGGCTTTGAGCAGTCCATCATCAGATTTTCAATAGGATGGATGGCTGAAGATTTGGAGGGTGGAGTGGATTGAAGCCTGTCCATTAAAGTGAGAAGATTGGCTATCTTAATCTGAGGACTTATTGTATATATGTGTAGTGATCATAATCTGGACCAACTGACAAGTACTAGTTTAGCATGAACTATGTATATTGGTAATTATTTATCTTTTAGATATACATGTGGTCAAGTATATTAGTGGAATGAGATAGTGTAGAGAGTTGAGAGTCATGTGAAAGTCTGATCTCAAAGTACCCTATATATTACATTGTTTGTGCAGGTATATATATAGCCTATATGTTAGATATTAAATCCATTAATTAATAAAATTAGAAAAACATCAAAAATGACATCAGATTATTAAATTATTGATGGATAAAAAAAATATAATTATTTAATAAAGCTATTAAATCTGATGTAAGGTTCTACTAAATATTTAATACTTATTTTTCAAGGTTTCATTCAATCTAATTATTTTTTGAGTGTTTGGTATTCATAACAAATAGCATTTTAAATATAGATGAATATTTCAGGTTTTAAATACTTTCTGATTTTGGAAAATCTATTTGTTTGTTTGTGAACTTTTGATCTTTTTCAAATTAGAATGAAATTTTAAAATCTAGGTTTAATATATTTAAATTCATCACGATTCCCATTTCATATGCTTACACATGCTGTTAATAAGAATATGTGATGTGATGTTCTGTGACCTCCTTAAAGAAAGTCAGGAATCTCTCAGAAACTATGCCCAGAAAAACTTGTTAGCCACTTTACCTTCCCTTTCCATTTCCCACCCTAAGTTTTCCCATAATCTGTTCCATCCCATTTCCACAACATAATCTTTGTCAACTCTATGGCCTTTATATCTAAATCCCCCTTATCTTTTCCCAAACCCAGCATAAAAATCAATAACCCACTTACTGTATAATCACTTTGTTTTTATTTATTCTTCCATAACCTCATTATTTGTACCCTTTCTGCTTTCAATTAAAACTCTCCATACAGTAGTGTCACCAAGTGCAAGCTATCATAATCAATGGATACCATTGATTGCTGCTGCTACTGCCTTGCTGGGCTGGCATGCCTGATTTGTTCTTCAATAAGTTAAACTTTATATATATATAATATTATCTGGAGAATTTTACTGCTACAAAAATTGTTTGCTTACTGGAGGTGAAAAAAAAATGGGATCAAGAGATTTGGAAAGATCAGGAACAATAGTGATAATGTTTGGAAAGTATTTCATTATGCCATTTTAAATACACAAATAAATAAAAAATTTGTTGTGTGTATGTGTTACTGCAAGGAGGCTGTAAAATTAAGTTGTACATAAGATTAGTTAGGTTTTTAATAAGTTTTCTGCTAAAGAATTTTGTAATTTAAGAAAGAGAGTGATTTATTTGAAAAAGAAGATAACATTTTGAGGTCTAAGGTTGGGAAACATGTTTATATCAATCACCATTGAAAGAAAGAAAAAAATTCTTCCTTTGTATAAAGGGATTTGTAGAGTAGTAGAGAATGCATAAAGTTAAATGTAGAGTAGGGGAATTGGAAAATAATGGTCAGAAAAGAATTAGGTATGCTGTAGTAAAGTGTACTGTATATGATGAGGTTTCTCATTTGAAATGCTTAAATAAGACTATGAGGGCTGTAACAGGTATATGGTTATGTAGATCATGTGTAAATGTGATAAAAGAGGTGAAAAAATAGTTTCTAAGTTTAAATAGTTTAAGAAGAATGACAGGAGGAATAGAGCAAAATATAGTTGAGGAAGATAAAATAGAATATGTTTCTAGTGGATTAATGAATAGAAATGATTAGGAAGAAGTAGATAAGGAAGTTCAGAAGCTGCAACAGAATGTTACAGATGAAGTAGGAAAAGTAAACTATGCATCAGTATTGATAGGAGATTCACTAATTAGAGGATGTGAGGATGTAATTGCAAGGGAAAATAAAAACAGATAGGTAAAAATACATTTCACTGGAGCTAGAATTAGGGATGTTATAGATAAGGTAAAGAAACAATGGAGTAGAGCTGTGTACGTTATGGTAAGGACAAATAATTTGCCAGAGCTATTGAAGAGAGTAATTGAAGAGTACATAGAATTGATTAGTAATTTGAGTAAGATTAAAGAAAGAGTAGAAATAGTTGGTACCAAGATTTAATAATGGATATATGTTAGATAGGGCATGTTCTATAAATGAGAGATTGAAAAAATTATGTGAAGAAATAGTGTTATATTTGTGGATGTGTGGGATCTTTTTATTAGTAAGAGGGAATTATATAGTAAAGATGGATTGCATTTAGCAAAACAAGGAAGTGAAGTATGAGGGAGTTTGATTTATAAAGTTATAAAAAATATTACAGTTCAGAAAATTTATAAATGGGAATAGAGTTTTTAATTCCAGTATTATAAAAAGAATGGATGGGCTATAAAAATTAAACAAAGGGTAACTGATTTGGATATAAATGTAGATGCAAAGAGGGAATGAGTCTGTAAAACTAATGATAAGCAATCTAATTACAAATATAGTAGAGAAACAAGAGTCAAAAGAATTTATAAAATGGTAGTAAGAAATGAAAAAATTGTTACAATTAGATATTTGAATATGCAAAATGGTAGGAGACCAGAAAAGTGGTTGGAATTAAAGCAGTTAACAATGAAGAGCATAAGATATTAGCAGTAGTGGAAACACATGTAAGAGAAGAAGAACCTATTCTGGAAAATGTGGTATAACAGGATATAGATAGAAAAGAAAAAAAGGGGTGGTGGTATAGGAGTTATGTCAAAAAATATTTAAATGCTGTTAAGTGTCAAGAACATTTGTGGTTTGAGATAAAGTTAGAAAGACAAGAATGGATGGTGGCTATAGTGTATATAGCTACTGGAGATAATCAAACTATGATGGAGTGGAACAGTAGCATATATGAATACCTAGTTAAGGATATACAGACTTTCAAAAAATGGAAAGAAAATAATAGTTATAGGGGATATGAATGTGCATACTGAAGAAATTTATGATATAAATAACAAGAATGGACAGGTTTTGAAATTTTTTTTATTAGAGAGTGAATTTGGGCATTGAAAATTTATCAAATATTTATGAGAGACAATACACATGGTCTAGAAATAATATATTTCACATAATAGATCATGTATTAATAGAGAAAGAGGGAATGAATAAAGTATGGAAAATTAAAGTGTGTTGATAATGAAGAGAGAGTTTGTAATAATGATAATAATTTCTTTATAATAGAAATGGTTAGTAATGTGATGATAAATAGAAATAAAAACAGAAAGAATAGTGAAAGATTTGGATAGAAAATGAATGATAAGAATAAGTTAGAAGAATATGAAATAAAAGTAGAAGAAATCATGAAAGAGTTTGTTGGGGATGAATATAAGGACTGGTGTGGTGAAGTAGAAAAAGTGGCAAATTTTTATGTGAGAATATTCAGAAGAATAAAAGGAATAGAAAAGTAGTAAAAGTATAAAAGAGAGAAAAAATCATGCAGAGAATATAACTTTGCTATTAAAAATTAAAAAAAAGTGAGAAAGATGTTAATGTTAAATGGGAAAAGTATTTTTAAAAAAAAGTTGGCTAAAATAGATAATTATAAAGAGAAGGTGAAATTAAATAGTAAATTGTTGAAGTTGGGAGTAAAAAAATTGGACATATATTAAAAAATAGGAATGTAGGGGAGAGAGGAGGAGTATTACAAGATGATGAAGGAATAAAGTATATGAAAGCATATAGTAATGGAAATATTAGATTGACAAAAATGAATTGAATGAGGCAAGGAACAAATAGAAAAGTGGAAAGCAAAGAGGTTTAGATAAATGGGCAGCAAAGATGGTGATGAATTTAGAAAATAGGGCAACATTAACCCTATTATCATGTTTTAATAAGATGGCACAGAAGAGAGAATTTCCAGATAGCTGGAATAATGCAAGAGTAAGGTTAATATTTAAAGAGAAGAGTAAGGATCATAGAAAATTAAACATTTATAGACAATAGCAATAACATCAGTGTTATATAAAGTTTTTGCATATATGAGTGGCTGGAAAAATCACAAAATGAATGGAAGAAAATAATATAGTGGGAGAAATGCAAGGAGGTTTTCAATCAGATATATGTATAGGAGGCAGTTTATTTGTAATTACACAACTTGTAGATATGAGTAGGAATACAGGTAGAGAGTTATATATGGTTTTTATAGATATAGAGAAGCATATAGAGTAAACAGAAATAGATTGTTAGGTAAGTTTAGTAAATTTGGGAAATGAATAGAGTTTTAGTTGATCTTATTAAGAGATTGTATTGAAATAATTACTATATGTATCAATTAGGAAATATAAAAGCAGTTAAAGTTAAAATTGGGGTGGGACTAAGGCAAGGATGTCCTATGTTATCTATTTTGTTTTTGTTATATTTAAGAGAAATAGAAAGAGCAATAGAAAGACTAGGAAGACAGATAGAGATACCATTAATAGGTGGCAAGAGAGTATAAATATTATCAGGATACCTTCTTGTGCACAGAATGTAGGGAAGATATGGGAGTTATGCTGAAGACATGCATAAGAGTGGTAAAGAGATGGGGATTAAATTTAGTGAAGAAAAATCAAAAGTAATGATGACAAATACTGGGGAAAGAGAAAAGAAATAATTTTTATTGGTGAATGTAAAATTAAATGTGGTGAATAGGTATAACTATTTGGGAATCATCTTAAGAAATCAGAGAAATTGCTTGGATAAATGGGAGACAAAATTAATAAATGAAGCAAACAAAAAAATGGAACTGATAAAGAAATTAGCAGTGTTTTTATTTAATAAATATGATATAGTTAGAATTGTATGGAAGGGAGTGGCAGTTGTAGGGTTAACTTATGGCAATGATGTGTTATCTGTTACTAAATGGGTGTTAGATTACTTAAGAAAAAAGTTACAAAGAGAAGTAGGAAGAGATGCATTAGATGCAGATGTGTGGATGGCAATGGAGGCAATTCAAGGAGAAATGGAATGCTCAAAGTTTTTATATAAGAGATGCAAAAAGCAAAATGAAAATGTTCCATAGATTGCAATTTATGGATAATAAGAGATTAGCCAAAATAATATTTAATTGGGTCATGAGTAAAGAATAGGCAACAAGATAAGAGAGAAAGATATTATAGTATTCAGAAGATTTGATAAAGAATTTATGTCAGTATATTTATACTAAAGGTAAGATGATTGTGTTAGGAGAATTGTTGAGTGTTATAGTGGCAAGGAATTAAATAGAAGAATAGTTGCATTAATCAAATCTAAAAGTTGGAGAGATGGAGAACTAGTATGAAGAGTAAACAGAGTTTAAATATATATATAGGAATAAACAGAATAATGAGTCAAGTTAATTTATGATAATAGCAGGGAAAGTAGTTTACTATTTAAGACTCAAACAGGATCTTTAGCAACAAGGGAATATACACATAAATAGAAAAATGTGGGCAATTTAGGCTGCAAGTTGTGAAATGAAGGCATAGGAAAATTAGGCATTTCTTAATTAAATGTAAATGCTTGCAAGCAGAAAGGGTACAAATAATGAAGTTGTGGGAAAATAAATATAAACAAGTTGATTATATAGAAAATGGACTCTATGTTTTTAGGTTGAGTTTGAAAAAATAAAGAGCATTTAGATATAAAGCCATAGAGTTGACAAAGATTATGTTGTGGAAATAGGATGGAGCAGAATAGAGAAAAATATGGAAAAACTTAGGGTGCAGAATGGAAAGAGAAGGAAAGGTGGTGAATGAGAGCAATAGAAAGATTAGGTGGAGGGATAGAGATACTGTTAATAGGTTGCAAGGGAGTATATATTTTGTCAGATCTTTTTATTGTGGGTGATATCTTTTTGTGTGCAGAAAAAAAGAAGATATGGAAGTTATGCTGAGGACATGTGCAAGGGTGGGTAAAAAGATGAGAATTAAATTTAGTGAAGAAAAATCAAATTTAGTGATGGTTAATACTGGGGAAAGAGAAAATGTAGAATATTTATTGGGGGATATAAAGTTAAGTGTGGTGAATAAATATAATTATTTGAGAATTATCTTAAGTAATCAGAAAAATTGTTGGGATGAATGGGAGAAAAAATTGATAAATGAAGCAAAGAAAACAAAAGTATTAATAAAGAAATTAACAGTGTTTTCATGTAATAAATATGATGTAGCTAGAATTATATGGAAGAGAGTTGTAGTAGCAGGGTTAACATATGGTAATGATGGGTTATGTGTTAGTAAAGGGGTATTAGATTACTTAGAAAAAGTGCAAAGGGAAGTAGGAGGACATGCATTAGATGCAGATGTATGGATAGCAAGGGAGGCAATTCAAAGAGAAATGGGATGGTCAAATTTTTATATGAGAGATGCAAAAAGTAAAATGAAAATATTTGGTAGATTGCAGTTTATGGATAATAAAAGAATAGCCAAAATAGTATTTAATTAGGTTATGAGTAAAGGGCAGGCAACAAGATAGGTGAGAAAGGTAATGATGTGTACAAAAGATGTGGATAAAGAATTTATATCAGTGTATTTGTACAAAAGGTGGGATGATTGTATTAGGAAAATTGTTGAGTATTATAGTGGTAAGAATTGGGATTCATTAATAAAGAATAGGGAGTTAGAGAGATGGAGATCTAGTATAGAGAGTAAAAAGAATTTAAATATACATAGAAGTAAACAGAACATTAGGTGTGAGTTAATGCATGATAATAGTAAGGAAAGTAATTTATTGTTTAAGGCTCAAATGGGATCATTAGCAACAAAAGAATATACATGTTAATGGAAAAATATGGGTGATTTAGTCTGTAAATTGTGTAAGGAAGGAACAGAAAATATTAGGCATCTGTTAATTGAATGTAAATACTTGAAAACAGAAAGGGTACAAATAATAATGTTATGGAAGAATAAATATGAAAAAAGTGATTGTACCGAAAGTGGGTTATTGTTTTTTAGGCTGGATTTGGGAAAAGGTAAGGGGGATTTAGATATAAAGACCATAGAGTTGACAAAGATTATGTTGTGGAAATGGGATGGAGCAGAATATGGGAAAACTTAGAGTGGGAAATGGAAGGTAAAGTGGCTAACAGGTTTCTCTGGGCATAGTTGCTGAGAGATTCCTGACTCCATTTAAGAAGTTACAGTGCAGCACATTTCATCACATCAATAATTTCACATTTTGCAGTCTTAACAATTATTCTTAAAATTTTCATTTGGTTTAAATAATGGTCATAAGTGGCAGTTTATTTTTTTCCTTTTAATTGAATAACATTTTAAAAACTATTTTAAACTCTTAATGTATATGTATTATTGTGTCATAATAATAATAATACATTTTAATAACAGCAGAAATATTGACTGATATATATATATATATAAACACTACAAGCATAAAGCTTGCGCCCTGGTAGTTGCAGATATCGTTTTGCGGTTAGATTCGATCTTCACTTTCATTTCGATTGGTACAAACTGGCGATTGGTACAAACTGGCTACCCAACTTGGGCCGATCTTTAATAAACACAATTGCCCTGAGAATTTTAGAAGTGAATCATGCCCGTAAATTTTTTTTCTGAAATAGTATAAATAGATTTGTTGTATTGACGTGGAGTTACACTTTGAAATTTTGTCTTAAAGGTACTGCCAGTCGAAAAATTGTGCATATGTAGAGATAAATTCGAGGAATAAAAAGTAATAAATAAAACGTAATTAATAAATATAAATCATAATTTTTTTTTTAAAAAAGTCTTGTTTAAAATCTAATCGTTTAACTTGCCTAAATAATACTTAAAGGTAGGAGAAATGAAACTTGGAAGGGAGGGGGCAGAAATTTAGCTGGTAGTAAGGAATCATCAGTCAACTTTTTTTTTTATCATTATATTTGTAATTACTGTTTTGTCTTTTAAAAAAAAAAAAAAAAGTTTTGTCCTTTTGAAATTTCATATATAACAAATTTGTGTAACGTAATTACTAACACTAAGTAAATTCTTTTTTTTTTTTTTAATGTTTTTGTTTTTTGAGGAAGTTTACTGATATGTAACGATATATAAATATGTCGTTACATTTATTTAAAATAAAAACTTAAAAGTTCGCAAATAAAAGGAAAAAACTAAATGCTAAAATTAAAATGTTTGTTAAACATATATATATTCGCACGGATGCTAAACTTTAAAAATATTTTTTTCATACAAGATTGAAATATAAAAATATTTTAATAAAAAAATAACGTAAGTTAAAGTAAAAACAGGTATTAATTAATTCCTGTAATCTGTAAATGGAAATGATTGTTTATTAATTATCTAAAAGCTGTGTAATTAAAAAGTCAGATGAAAAGTTAGATAAGAGAAGAAAGAAATTTTAGCTTGACCAATGGAAGCACTAGGCCTTGGCTCAGACCCTAACGAAAGTGATGGATTAGTGACATTTTGTTGATTGAATCCATGTGGATAATATAAAAAGGGAAATACAGTTTTTTCGGACAGTTCCAGCGTTGTGTGTTTGAGAGATGTGGTATGATGCACATACCACACTCTCTATAAAAAAAAAAATGAAAAGACTGTGATACCTTGAACCAGCTATTGCCATCTCCAGAACATTACCTTCCAATGGAGGGTCGCGGGAATTGAAAGCAGAGGCCTGGACTCTTCTACCATAAGCTATATGAAATGAACAATTGTTAAAATCAATTAAGAACTTTCATCAAGTTTTACAAATTGATAAACAAGCCAACTGAAATGTTAAAACGGACTCTTATCTGACTTTTGTAAGTTTTTAAATCAAATTAATAATGTTTAATTTTATATGTTTTCCGATTGATAAACATCATTTCCATTTTTTTTTTCTTATTGTAAAGATTATTTAAATGTATGAAATTTAAGTTGTTTATAGACGCTTGCATGGATTCGTTTGCGGTTAATTATATTTTGGTTTTCATATTTGATCAAAATATATAGACATTCAATAAATAATGATAACTTACGGTGAGTATCTAAAATGTATTTATTCGGATGTCTTTTAAGTTATTGGTGACAACGCAAGTATCTTATGGTGAATACTATTGGGTTACTTATAAGTTTCCCTCTGCGATTGTTGGTATCAATAATTTTGTATTTTGATCGTTTATGTTTATTTTGAAATGTTTTTGACCGTGGAATCTATGTAATTGATCTATACCCAACATTTTTAAACAAATCTGTGCGAACGTATTTAAATGTTAAAATTAAGTCGGGCGTGAATGGCTATATAGTTTTGTAAAGTTGTATTAAGGGAGGGTAATCTTAGGTTATTCATTTTGTAGTTGAATTGGTTCAATGGATTGGATATATTTGTGTAATTAGTAGATGTAGTATGAGGTCCGCTACGGGCAGGATTATAGATATACACCACACACCCTCTGTTTGCCTATGGATGAGTTTTAAGTCGGCAGAAGACCGCAGTCCATTCCTATGGAGTTTTTTGTTTATTGTTCTACTTGCCAACAGATGTCACATTCCTGTTGGTGGAGAGTCAATGTCTTCTCTATTTCTACTTATTGTTCAGATGTACATTCCTGACAATATAGTATTTTGTGTTGTCGTATCATGCTACATTGAATACATGAATGTATCAGATGGATTGGCGCCAATTTGATTGCGAAATTTGTTGCCTAAGGTTAAATCAGGGAAGAATATTTTCTTTTCAAATGCAGATCTATGTAGTCTATTCATACTTGACTATCTAAATAATAATTAAACTCATTGAAACTTAGTTAAATGTAAAATTAAAAGTTAATATAAAAATCTAAAATGTTAAACTTATTCCTCAAAATTTAAATATTATTTTATATGTGCGTAAATAAATATTTTTATATGTTAATTTCTGGCAGTGGCTTTTACTCTTTGATATTTAAGATATAAATTATGATATAGATTTTTATCTCTGCGTCTCCACTGAGCTAGTGACATGGGCTAACGATCGGAATCAAAATTTAAAAAAAAAAAATTTTTTTTTGACTTACGTATCTGCCTACTTTATAAATTTTTCTAGGTTCAAATGCCTAGATGGCGCCCCATAGTGCAGTTTACGTTAAGTGCCATTCTCCAGATTGTTACAACTATATATATATATTGTAACCAGTTGAGTTACATAGCACATAATAATATGGTATATGTGCATATATATATATATAAAATAAAGGAAAAGTAGAAACAAATGCACACATAAATTTTTGTAGATATTTTTCTACATTTCATGGAATAAAATAATAATAAGCAAAGAGTTAAATAACTCTCAATTTAAAATAAAATTTTATTATGAAATAAGTATTTAAAAAGGTGTAACAAATATTATTATAATTCTGATTTTGAATTTAAAATCAATCTTGTATATATTATCTATCCTTAAAATAAGTTAAACATTTTCTTGCCTGCACAAAACTAGAATTTATAGTCCACACTTGTGACATTGTTAGGAAACTTTCCACTGATAATTTTTTTTTCATAGTTTTATATCTTTCTTTGCAAACATTGGAACCAATGATGTGGCAACATATTTCCAACAGACTTTACTTTTTCCCTACCCTCTTTCTGATTCTTGTTTAACCACTTTCCTAGAATTTCTTTATTAAATTTGCTATCCTGCTTTTTTTTATTATATAACTATCATTATACCAAATTAGATCCTGTAAATATCTCCACAACCTACACTCTGCCAATCTTTATAGGTGCAGAATTCTCTTTTTATATGCAAATATCCCTATTCATTTTTAGGTGAGACTGTACCTCTCTTTCAAACTTCAGATACAAATACTCCTTATTCTGTTCTATTGTTTGTTCTGAAAACTTCTTTTATTATTTCAGTACTAACAACTCATTTTATCTGCTCTTCTCTTATACTTTCTAATCTCATTTCTTCTCTGACTTCAACTTTTTCTTTCACTACCTTTATCTTTTGCTCTTTTTCAATATTTTTACTTAGCTTTTTCTCTTCTGTTTCTATTGCATTTTGCATTTGATCTGCTCTATCCCTCATCACTTGTTTCATTTCTTCCATTTTTTTCATTATTTGAAGTTGATTTTCTTTCATTTCTTATTCATTTTGATTTATTTCTAACATTATTGCCTTCTGACTTTCTTTCATCTTTTCCATCATTTGAAGTTGACTTTCTTTCATTTCTTTACATTTTTTATTTCTATTTAACATTCCCATCATTAGCCTCATTATCATTTGCATATCTATTGGCTTGTCTGCCTCTTTGACCATTTGTGGATTTTTAAATGAAATAAAACTCTCCTCCCCTAATGATACCCCCTCAGTTATTGAATCATCATTTTTCTTTTATCTTCCATATTTGTAAGTACTTTAAACTATTCATAACATTTTCTTTATATTTTTCAGGTTCACTATTCTGTTTTATATATTAATTTCTATTATATCTAATTACTTTTTATTTATCAATTCATTAATTGACAAATCTCCACTTTTAACTACCCTCCATTTCCAAACATTTCATTACAAGCACTGATTGACCTTTTATATTTCAATTAAAATTCCTGTTTTTCCAATCTACTCATGTTTTTTATCAATCCTTTAAACAAAATCTCAATGGGTTTAAACTCAAGCCCCATATTGGGTATTAATTCAATAAAATAGTATACTGGAAATATAGTTATTATAATCAAGTCCTGTGATCATGCATGAAATTCCATAGAATATCTTACGTACCAGATCCCCACAGTCATTGATGATACCACTGAATTACGTACATAGCCCAGACAATTTATTTGGGGTAATCAAGTATTCCCTAATGATTATGATCATCCTGACAAAATAAATTATCTGCCCCTGATCCTAGTTTAGCTCAGAGTATGAGTCTTGTAATTATTAAATTGATAGACAGACACATTAAATAAATATCCAAATTACTTTAATAAATATAATAATAGTAAAGTTTAATAAAATTAAAAAAACTTAAGAGATCAAAAATTATATAGATACATCATCTACGAATGTCTTAACAGAGTACAGTATTATTGACAGCATGGACAGTTAATTTGAGGGCTTACTTGATATTATTTCCATAAGACTAAAACACTCAACCTTGTTTTTATAATGGGATGTATAATCTATATATGTCAATGATATTTAATAGAAAAGAAATAAAATATTCAATTTTATTTTATTGCATGCTTATACATATATGCACACAATAAAGAGACATTAAACCACTAAATATCACATGACCATCATTTCTTATGCTTGCTCATAACTTATTAAAACAGGCAAAACTCTTCTTACAGTAGTGCCACTCAGTAAAAGCCAGAGTAATCAATGGATGGCAGAATGCTTGTGCATAAAATCCCTATGTAGTGGCTACTCATCCAATATCCCCAGACTAGTTTCTAGCTTGTGGCTTTCATCAGTGAGGAGCCTTGGATCCGAGAGCACTATACCTAGATCTTAGGATCTAATGCAACCATCCAGCAGCCACCTTTTATCTCTACTTAACTACAAAATTATGAGAATAAAATTGAAAACACAACAATATTTTTAATCTAAACTTACAAGCTTATATAGTCATATAGATCCTAACTCAGTTCAGTATCTATATATTTTGAGTGGCACTACTGCATGGAGAGTTTTGCCTGTTTTAATAACAGTTATGAGCAAGCATAAGAAATGGTGATCATGTGATATTTAGTGGTTTAATACTAATACTGCCTAATAAAATGATGGTGGCTATGGTTATTAAAGAATCAAAGACACCAAAAGGTATGGGTACTGAACTGAGTTCAGACCTATATGACTATATAAGCTAGTGAGCTTGTATTGAAAATATTATTGTGTTTTCAATTTTAGACTCATAGTTTTGTAGTTAAGTAAAGATAAAATATGGCTGCTGGAGAGTTGCATTAGATCCTAAGATCTAGGTGCAGTGCTCTCAGATCCAAGGCTTCTCATTGATGAAAGTCACAATCTAGAAACCATTCTGGGAATATTGTCTGAGTAGGCATTAGATAGGGATTTTATGCACAAGTTTTCTGGCATCCATTGATTATTCTGACTTGCATAGAGTGGCACTACACTATGAAGTGTTTTTCCTGTTTTAATAAAGAGACCCGTGTGACAATATAATACCACCTAATGATTATAAATAAATTAACATGACCTATTCCATATAAGCGAGGCAAGATAAGCTTTCTACGTTTACTATGGCAATACCAAGTGAGTTGATGATTCAATCATTGGTAATACTGGTCTAAAAGAATATGATCTTGAACAAAACAGCATGTTCAGAGGCTCTGAAGACTTCACCAATATGTAGCAGCAATAACAAAGTGAGTGTAGTACCTATGCTAAATCTAGGTTACAACTGAGTAAATAGACTGGACTTAAGGCAGTAGACAATCTAGGCAACCGGAGGAAATACATTAATAATACTGACCAGATAAATATTTAGCTACCCCAGTGAGATAAAAGTAGAAATTTATAAAATAACAGTTGTTATTATGCAGATGAGTTTTAAGTACACACACAAAGAAGTGAATACTTTTATATAATGCATAATATACACAAGCATTAAAATGTTTTAGTAAATCTAAAATCAAATCACACATACATAAAATAAATTGAGTAATGCTAATTAAAAGAAAAGTTTAATTTTTAACATTATTACAATCTTTTTTAAAAGATTTTATGAACTGATTAAAATTTAGACATGTTTTTAAGAGATAAAAAAACTTAAGTTTTAAATATTTTATTAGAGAAGAAAAGAGGGATCAAATTATTCTACAATAACAATATGTATTCTAAAATTAAAACCTCATTTAAAATTGTTGAAATGCTAGACAAAAGAAGAATTTATTTCCAAGCTATATTTTTTTAAATTCTAAATTAAACCATACTTTAAAAGAAATGTAAAACATTCATAAATGACTGATATATATAATATTAAATAATAGATGTATAAAATAAAGAAAAATACAACTCTCTTATTATGGTTAAAAAAATATATACTTATAACAATCCTGGCTTTTTATTAGATAGATAAATGTTTATATTACTGATAAATCCTTAAAAGGTGATGCTTTAGCTTCTGCAATTTATCAAAGAGGGACCTACCTCTGTCCATTTGGCATTTGTCCTTTTTTGGGTCATCAGTTAAGTGACTTCTTGTAGGTTGGTCTTGGTAGATCACTATTCTAAAGATTTAGGATTTCATGACACATTGGAAAATGATAAAGTTCATCTTGGTGAGGTGGCTAGACCTGCACATTTTGAAAAACACCACTAAGAAAAATTTATTGGTTTATTGTCTTACTCCAGGCTGCTTGTCAAGATCTGTTTGTGGTGTATTACTAATTTTGATGGAAGAATTGACAAGAAGTGTGGCTTGTTGCACTGAACAATCAATGAATGCTTCTAATGAGGAATAGTTTGTGAAGAATTTCTTCTAGTTTGACTGCTTTCTGAATTTTTTATGCTTTCTGAATAAAACTAAATGGTTTCTGAATAAACTGGATTTACTGAATGATATAATAGTCTTTGGGTAGTTTTTATACCCATTTGTTTTATTGTTCACCCACGCATATTTTTTTTTTAATTTTCAAAATTATCATCTCAAAATAGCCAGGTTTTTTTAAAATTAAGACATTCCTATAATTATTTCACAAATGACACAGATTTTTTAACTAATTAAATAGAAGTTAAAATCGAATTTTTTTTATATTCCATGCTAAGTAGTTTCATAACTATGCTTAACATTTTATTACAACAAATTAAAATTTTATTTGTAGATTACACATTGTTTTACAAAGTTTTAAAATAATTTTATACAAAAGATAAGGAATTTATAGTTAAAGTTTACTTTAAAAAAAAACAAAAAGTTGACATTATTTTTATTAAATAAAATTACTCTAATGATTTATGTGTGCACTTTTCTAACGCACATTTATTTAACAAAATTTTTAAATTGATTTACAAACAAATCCCCTTCTGCTAATATATATATATGCATCTTATGCCACAGGAAAAAAAAATTTTTATTTTTTTTAAATTTCATTTTACATTTTAAACCTTTAAAAATTTAGATATACAGAAGGAAAAATTTTGCTGACAATTTGCAGTGCTGTCTATTTAATTTTTCTACTCTCAACTAACTTTTTATTTTATGGTCTGTTGTTTATTGTATGTCCAATCTTTTTGCCATTTGACTTCTATCAGGATGTTTTTTCAACAATTATAACTTAGAAGGTTTAATGATATCCTTTGCTCAATCTATCTATTTGAGCTTTGTCTTTCTTACTTTTATGGATTTCTAGCTTAGCCAAATTTTGATATTTTTCTAAACTACAAGCTTTATTCTATCAACTTTAAAATCAGTTAACATTTTCTTAACTGCACAAAACTAGAATTTAGAATTCACTCTTATAGTATTCTTATGAAACTTTCCCCTGATAATTTTTTTTCCTATAGTTTTTTATATTTCATTGTGAAAATTGTAACCAATGATGTGTCAATATATTTTCAACATAGTTTCTTTGTTTTCTTCACTATGATTCTTTTTTAAATCACTAGTTTAGAATTTTTTTTATTAAATTTGCTATCCTGCTTTTATTTTATTATATAGCTATCATAATACCAAATTAGATTTTGTAAATATCTACCACAAATATTCTCTGCAATTCTTTATAAGTGAAGAATTTTCTTTCTATATACCAAATCTCCCTATTCATTTCCAGGTTACTTCAAATACAAATACTACTTATTCTGTTCTATTATTTGACCTGAAAACTTCTTTTGTTATTTCAGTATTAAAATCTTGTTTCACCTCTCTTTTACATTTTCTAATCTTATTTTTTTATTGTCTTTATTAATATTTTCTTTCACTACTTTTACCTCTATTTTTTATTCCATTTTATTATTTGACCTGAAAACTTTTATTATTATTTCAGTATTAAGAAATTGTTTCACCTGCTCTTTTATACTTTCTAATCTTATTTCTTCACTGACTTTATTAATATTTTCTTTCACTACCTTTATCTCTTGCTCTACTTCTTCAATTTTTTATTTAGCTTATTCTCTACTGTTTCTATTTGCATTTGATCTGCCCTATCCCTCATTTCTTGCTTCATTTCATTCACCTTTTTTATTACTTGAAATTTATTTTCTTTCATTTCTTGTTGATTTTGATTTATTTTTATATTATTGCCTGCTGACACTCTTTTATCTTTTCCATCATTTGAAATTCAATTTCTTTCATTTCTTTACTTTCTTGATGATTCCTATTTAACATTTCCATCAACAGCCTCATCATCATTTGCATATCTGTTGGCTTCTCTGCCTCTTTGACCATTTGGGGATTTGTAAATGAAATAGAGCTCTTTTCTTCTAGTACTACTTCCTTGGTTATTCAAGCATTACTTTGCTTATTAGTGTCCATATTTGCAACTACTTTAAACTATTCATAAAATTTGTCGTAATAGTTTTTAGGCTCAGTATTCTGTTTTATACACTAATTTCTATTATATCTAATTACTTTTTATATTTCAATTCATTAATTAATAAAATTCCCATTCTTAATTATTCTCCATTTCTAAACTTATCATTACTAACATTGACTGATCTCTTATATTTTAATTAAAATTCTTGTTTTCCCACTTGCTTATGTCTTTTATCAATTGTTTAAACAAAATCTCCAATGAGTATAAACTAGTGTTCCACATTGGGTGCCATTTTAATAAAATAACATATACACTGGATACCTGGTGAGTGTAATCAAGTCTCATGTTAATGCATCATAATTACTTATGTACCAGATCATCATAATTGCTAGAAACCTCATCACTTGATGGGTACACTAGGATATTTATAGAGCCTAGACAATTTATTTGTGATGACTGAGCATTCACTAACAATGATATTTATCCTGACATAAAATAAATTATCTGCCCCTGACACTAGTCCAGGTCAGAGTATGAGACTCTTACTTATTAAATTGATAGGCAGGCACAATGAACAAACATCAGCCAAATTACATTAATAAATATAATAATAATATAGTGAAGCAGTCAATCTTACCTTAAGATTGTGCTTCATGTTTCTACCTACTAACTTATATTTAAATCCTATATCTTATCCCACTCCTTTTGTCATATATATATATATATATTATGTATATATTTGAAATGTGCGCCTAAATTGATTAATTTTAACTTTCAATAACATTTTATTATTAATTTTATGATTATTAATTCTATTATTAATTATTAGTTCTTTTTTATTAAAGTATTATAGGTGCGGTTCAAATATATATATAGGAGCCAAAAACTGACTAACAATATTGATTTTTGTAAATATTTTATTATACGTCATTTTTTAAACTTTTTCTTTTTAAAGTACTTTTTCTATGAAACTATTGTTAAATCCAATATGGAAGATGCTGCAGTGATTGTCTAAAAATAATTAAGGGTTGGAAACACTATTGTTTTAATCTGGGGAAGGTATTTTTAATTAAGGTTTTTACTTAAAATGGGATTAAGATTAGAGATACTTTTGTTGAAAACATGTTGTCAAATCTATTTCTAATCTGGAAGTAGATTTGAATTTATTTTGGGTGTTATCTTACTGTTGCATCTTTAAAAACAACTGATAAAGAAAAAGTATAAAATGACTGAATTTTGAGTTACAGGGGATTGAGCTACTATTGAGAGAAGTGATTGCTACTAGACTATGCTGTTTTGAAATCTCAAGATGATCTAGTAAAAGCTTTTCCTGACCCTTGTGGGTTGTCTTCCACAGCCATAATATTCTGTTACCCTAAAGTGAAGTAAACACCCGATGGAGAACTTTAGAAATGCTAATAGAGAAGCTTGCTGTCACCAAGAAGAATTCATTTTGGATCCTCAATTTGCCATGCACGAGTCGTACTTTGAAAATAGATTTATTAAATTTGCACAAGGTAACTTTTATGAATCTAGCCTCACTAATCTCAAATCCTGCTATCAAGATTTCTAATATATTGCTCAATTTTCTATCTTTTAAATTAATATATAATATGTAAATTGCTCTCAAATGATTTCTTTAAATTTAATTCTATCTCATATGCTCTAACTTTCTTTAACTTTGGTGCGGTCAATTCTTTATAGTTATTTATTACTTGATTTTATATATATACTTTTATTATTCTTATTATGCCAATCTCAAACAATCTGACGAGTTGAATTTCTAAAATCTTTTTGTCATTTTAAATAAATCTTCATGAAGCAAGTTATTAACGTCCCTTTAAATTTTTCCTTTTTTGTTTTTTTTTTCTTTTTCTTTTTTTTTTTTTTTGTTTGCCGGCCTCTTTCCGGTTGTGTTAAGGCAACGAAAAAACACTCCTATTTTCCATAGCAAATACTTTCAAAAACAGCTTCATTCCAGCCGCGTAATACCACAATATGTCCTTTATTAAAGATATTATATTTATCCGGGTCTTTGTTTCTGTGGGAATCCGTTGGTGCTGCGTTCGCCAAGGAAATTTTTCTAATTCATGCTCTCTCTATCCCTGTTTTTTTAAAGGTGTATTCTTTCATATGTTTTTTGTTTTTTTTTTAGACTCGGAGAATATAAGGTTTTGTGCCTTCCATCTCCTGACAACACAATAATATAACTAAGATTTATTACTTAGACAATTTAACTAAATGGGAATGGAATATGTGCAACCAAAGTTATGGTTTGGGAATAATTCTTTTTTTACCAAAGGTGATGTTTAGTCTTAAGTTTCAACTCCATAAATAATTCTTAAACTAAATATATCTTTCCGTCTGTTACTTTTTATCTGGTTATTAGTTTTAAGAATTTGGAAGTTTGGCCAAAAGTTTTGCAAATTGTGCAAACCATATTTAGAAAAAAAAAAAAAATCACAACAATTTTACAGCATTTATTATTACACAAAAAAATTATTGAACTTTATTCAATACCCAAGTAATACAAATATAAATATACTCTTATCTGTACTCTTTTGGTTATGGCAGTTCTCTTCTCCGTATGCAATCATATGGATTGATTAACTAAAATACATTTCATTACCAATCTTGTTTTTAAATTTTGATAACCTTGTAGAGTTTTATTCAAATTATTGCACTTTTTTGTCTTTTTTAAAAATATCCATCATCTACAAATATTATTTATTTCATCTTTCTTGGCTTTATGGGATACCATTCATCCGTTACTTACCCTTACTTTACATGACTAGTTTGAATTTTCATTATAATTTAATGGTATTACACATTAATTTTTGATATTCCTTCGATATTTTAATTCTTTATCTCCTGATTAAATACACTATATCTATACACTAACAAGTTAATACCCCCAACTTCCCCTTAAAATACAATATCACCCTGGTATCTCCGGATTGTACGGAAGTATCACTACTTAAGGGTTTTCTACAACACCAAATATCCTCCGGGTTTAAAGTAGTAATAATTCTTGTCGCCTATCTATGAGATCTCCTTGCTATAAACTACATATATTTAAACTTCCTCTCATGAAAAAATTGGGGTTTTCCAAATAAATATATATTATTACCTAGAATAAGACCACGGCTAAAATAATAATATATATTGCAACCAAACAACAAGAATAAAAGAATATTAATTTTAAAAGACAAAAGTTGGACATACTATCTAAACTAAATAAAGTGTGTGTTTTTAAGATAATTAGGAATAAATTCTCAATTAATATATAAATCGTTTAATTTAAAATTTTTGTTTTTTTTTTTTTAGTTATTCTGATATTTTCATTTTATTTTACCTAAATATCTAAATTTTTTCTTTAATCTAACATACAAAATTTCACCACTTTACAATTAAAATTTTTTTTTTTTGTATTAAATATCAACTACCTATATAATTATATTAAACTTGTCATTAATTCCTTCCAACTTACGGTATAAAATATTCTTTATACTTTTACACATCTTAATTACAGTCTTCTCTCATTAGAAATTTTTCTGTTGAGCAATTGGTCCGGTGAGGTTTTCAGTTGTATTTCACGAAGAGTTTAAAAAATAAAGTTTTTTCCTTTAAATATTTTCTTATTTTGTGGTTTATAAATTGGAAAAAATATAGAGAATTAAGATTATTCTTACTTGAATTAAATACTAAATTTTGGGTAGAAAAATATATATTCTATATGAACAGTTGCTGGTAATATAAATATTTTTTTTGGTGTACTTATTATCTTATCAATATTTTTGAGTTTTGTATATGATTTTTGTTAGAGTTTTATAATGATGTGTATATATTATATTTATTTTATTTATCCTAAATATTTGTTTTGTTATCTTTAAAATTATATTTTTTTAGTACTTCTGTAAGAATTCCCTATATATTTCCTATATTTATCTGAGAAATTTATTTTTTTTTTAAAATATATTATTTATTTATATTATTTTTTTAAAATTCTTGTGATAAAACATATTTTAGTTTACTTTTGTAAGAATATTAAAGGGAAATTTTTATTGTTTTTTTTTAAAATATTTTTCATTTTTTTTTTTTTTTTTGAAAATATAATAAATATTAAAATAATTAATCTTTTCTTGAATCTTCTTTTTTAATTTAGTATATATAATTTTTTCTTTTATTTTGTCTTTTTACTTTAGGGAATTTAAGTTATTAATTAAATTTTAAATTTTATTTTTTTAAATTTTTTGTTTTTTTAAATAAATAAAAATTAAAATTTTTTCTTTAAAATTTTTTTTTTTTTAAATATATATATAATGCATTGTAAATTAATACGTTCACCAGATTGTTTTATGAATCAACATTTAGGTTCGTTTTTAATATAAAAATTGATTTGTTTAACTCTGGATTTTTTACCCGGGGAAAATCCAGCACTCATGCTAATTAATGCTCTGAAACATTTATTTTATAATTATTTATTAAATTCCGAAAGGGTGACTTATAATTTGTTTTCTATATAACTGATAATCTTACTTCATTTTTCATACTCTTAAAATATCAAATACAGTATTTAAATATTCCAGTTATTATAAAAATCATGAAGGTGGGATTGAATTAATTTAAATATCAGAAAAGGGATGGGGGTAAATCTTAATGTTTCTTTTACTAAATAAAATCTTCATGTATATTTTATTAAATGAAATCTTCTCTCTATATATATTATAGCGGCACAACATATTATTTATATAAATTATAGTATTCAAACAAGGGTCATTTATTTTTAAAGCAGTAAAACTTTTCCAATGTCATTAGGGACATTTATCATTCGTACTGTGTTGCCGACATTTGGCTGATCTTCGTGTTTTATATATATGTGCTTCTTAATCTGGGGGCTGTGACAAGATCGAACCCATAGATTTCTCGTTATTTATTCCATATAAAATGCCTCTGGCGGTGATCCCATAAGTTTGGCACATGCTATGCATATCACTTCTTCATACAAAAAGGCCACTGGCGGTGACCCCTAAGTCTAGCACATGCTATGCCCATCCATTTCTTTATATAAAAGGCCTCTGGTGGTAATCCCTAAGTGTGACACACGCTATGCCCATCCACTCCATCTTTCATCCAGAAGCACGACTTTTCCTGTTATTTCTTGGTTATAATGTCAGTACCGCAAACTTCTTCATATTATTATTTCTTTTGCTTCATGACCCAGTTCTAATGCTCTAATATTAAAATTGCGCTCTGCTCAAAATATATATAAATGCCAACTATTACTAGTTTTATTAATTAAATTTATTTCAGTCTTATACAATTCCACCATTGTAATTTGTTATTTATCTATTTAAGAGTATATGCCTTGGGAAAAATAAAGTGTTCATCTTACTATTGTTAAAATAATTTTTCATTAAATATTTTGTCTTAGATTCAAATATAATCAAATGTTTTTAAATGTATTTTATTTATTTTCATGACCATAATGGCGTGAAAATAGTTTATATCATATGTATCATGAATTTCGGAATGCTCCTAGAGAAATATATGTTAGTCACCATGTTTATGAACCATAAATCAAAGTGTTAATGGCTGTATGATGTAATTCTTTCTAATATTCGATTGGCATCTTAATATTGGACCCACCAAAGATGTGTGTTTATTTGTAATATATTATTTAGCTAATAAAGAGCATATGAGAAATAATAGCGTGAATGACACTATGCAATTATCTACCACTTGCTCATTCATGCACATACTAATGTACTTAATTTATAAATATATAATAATTTGTCAGTATATTAAAATATATTTTATTGTCTAATTTATTTTAGTTCAAATTCCTTCTTTTCTCCACTTCCAAAAGTAAAGCCTGCTTATATATATTTTAGTTTAGTCATAGTTAATAGATGTCTCATTATTTTGCTTAGCTTTGCTAGTCGGCCAGATTAAGATTAATTCTCATGTGCCATCACTATTATGTTATTCATTAGGTATTGGATCTGGGGCTTAGAGAGTGGGTTCGAATCCAGGCTGGTCCCTGATCTAAATCTCGAGCTGGACTGGGTTTGAAGTACATTTTGTGAGTTCCAGCTCATGTTAGCTGGATAAACATATTTTGACCGGCACAATAGGTTATTAAAATTAAAAGTCAAATTAAGAAACCAAAAATATAATAGACACATCATCTATGGATGTCTTAACAGAGTATAATATTATTGACAACTTTGACATTTAATTTGATACCTACTTCAATTATTTCCATAAAATAAAAATGATCTTTTAACAGTGTTTTTAAAATGGTATATATAATCTATATGTGTCAATAAGTTTAAATAAGAAAGAAATAAAATAGTCAATTTTATCTCACATCCTTATACATATATGCATTCAATAATAACATGGGTGTGGCAATAGAATACAATCTAATGATTATAAATAAATCGACATAGGCTACTCAGTATAAGAGAGACATAATAAGTTCTTCCAAAGTTTACCATGTATGATCAGGGGAGTCAGTGTTTCAATGATTGGTAACCCCAGTCTAAAAGAACATGAGCTTGAACAAAGGATCACATTCAGAAACTCTGAAGATTTTGCCAATATGTTGTGACAACTTCAAATAAACTGGGCATAGTAACTATGCCAAAACTTGGCTATGACTGAGTAAATAGACTGCACATAAGGCAGTAGAGTACTCAGGTGACCAGAGGAAATACATTAATAATACTGACCAGGTAGATATTTAGCTCACCCAGTAAAATGAATGAAGAGTCCTATAAAATAACAGTGGTTTTTATACAGACAAGTTTGAAGTACACACAAATAAATGAATACTTTTATATAATGTGTAATATGCATAAGCATTAAAGTGTTTTAGAAAATCTAAAATCAAATCACACATACATAAAATAATTGAATAATGCTAATTAAATAAAGTATTAATTTTCAACATTATTACAATCTTCTTTAAAAGATTTTGTGGACTGATTAAACTTCAGAGTTGTTTTGTTAAAAGAGATAAAAAGTTTAAGTTTTAAATATTTTATGAGAAAATGAAAGATTGACTAAATTATTCTACAATAGCAATATGTATTCTAAAATTAGGACCTTATTTAAAACTGTCAAAATTCTAAACAAAAGAAAAATTTATTTTTGAGTTATATATTTTTAAATTCTAAATTAATGCATAATCTAAAAGAAAATTAAAACATTCATACATGACTGATATATATATATTATAACGATCGAAATGAAAGTGGAGATCGAATCTAACCGCAAAATACGATATCTGCTCTACAAGGCGCCATCTAGGCATTTAAACCTAGAAAAATTTATAGAGTAGGCAGATACGCACTGTTAAGATTCCACTTTATTTAAATATTCAGATCGTTAGCCCAAGTCACTAGCTCAGTGGAGTAGCAGAGATAATAAAATATAAATTTTATATCTTAAATATAAAAGAATAAAAGCCACTGCCAGAAATTAACACATAAAAATATTTATTTACGCACATATAAAATAACATTTAAATTTTGAGGAATAAATTCAACATTTTAGATTTTTCTATTAATCTTTAGTTTTACATTTAAGTAAATTACAACCATGAGTTTAATATTTATTTAGTGAGTCGAGTATGAATAGACTACATAGATCTGCATTTGAAAAGAAAATATTCTTCCCTGATTTAACCTTAGGCAACAAATTTCGCAATCAAACCGGCGCCAATCCATCTGATACATTTATGTATTCAATGTAGCATGAAAATACGACAACACAAAATACTATACTGTCAGGAATGTACATCTGATCAGTAAGTAGAATTAGAGAAGACATTGTCTCTCCACCAACAGGAATGTTACATCTGTTGGCGAGTAGAACAATAAACATAAAACTCCATAGGAATGGACTGCGGTCCTTTGCCGTCTTACAAACCCATCCATAGGCAAACAGAAGGTGTGTGGCATATATATATAATCCTGCCCATAGCGGATCTCATACTACATCTACAATTACACAAATATATCCAATCCATTGAACCAATTCAACTACGAAATGAATAACCTAAGATTACCCTCCCTTAATATAACTTTACAAAACTATATAGCCATTCACGCCCGACTTAAATTTAACATTTAAATACGTTCGCACAGATTATTTTTATACAATTTGTTTTATAATGTCGAGTATAGATCGGCTGCACAGATTCCACGGTCAAAAACATTCCAAATTAAACACAACCAATCAAAATACAAAGTCAATCGATAACGTCAATTGCTGAGGGAATACAGGAGACCCTTTGGTGTTCATCATAAGACACCGCAGTGACATGTTGACTTATATATTCTAATCGACTGTGAAAACCACAACATAATCAACCGCTAACGAATCTATGCAACGTCTATACCCAACTTAAATGTAATGCATTTAATAATTTCTACAATAAATATTACTACAAATAAAAATAATAAAATGGAAATGATTTTAGCAAAACTTAACTATATAAATTTAAACAATCAATTATTAATTTGAAAATCAAATAAGAGTTCATTTTAAAATTTAAATTAGCTGAATCTTTAAAAAAAAACAATGACGAAAGTTCTTAATTACTTTTTTGTTGTTGTTGTTAATTTGTAAAGTTCATAGCTCACGGTAGAAGAGTCCAGGTTTCTGCTTTTAATTCCTGCGATGCCTCCATTGGAAGATAATGTTCTGGAGATGGCAATAGCTGGTTCAAGGTATCACAGTCTTTTCATTTTTTTTATAGAGAGTGTGGTATGTGCGTCCTACCACATCTCTCAAACACAAAACGCTGGAACTGTCACAAAAAAACTGTATTTCCCTTTTTATATTATCCACACGGATTCAATCAACAAAACGTCACTAATCCATCACTTTCATTAGGGTCCGAGCCAAGGCTTAGTGCTTCCATTGGTCAAGCTAATTTCTCTTTATTTTCTTATCTATCTTTCATCAGATCATTTTAATTATACAAGAGCCCAAGGCTAGCTTGCTTTTCAAACAATTTATAAACAATCATTTCCATTTACAGATTACAAGAATTAATTAATACCTGTTTTTATTTTTAAATCTTGTACTTTTTTTATAAAAAAAGTACGTTCAAATACTTATTTATTTGTTTTTTTTTTTAAAAAAAAATATTTTTAAAGTTTGGCATCTGTGCGAATGTATATACGTTTAACAAACATTTTAATTTTAGCGTTTAGTTTTTTACTTTTATTTGCGAACTTTTAAGTTTTTATTTTAAATTAATGTAACGACATATTTATATATCGTTACATATCAGTAAACTTCCTCAAAAAACAAAAACATTAAAAAAAAAAAAGAATTTACTTAGTGTTAGTAATTACGTTACACAAATTGATTATATATGAAAATTTCAAAAGGACAAAACTTTTTTTTTACAAGACAAAACAGTAATTACACACAAATATAATGATTAAAAAAAAATGTTGACTGTTGATTCCCTATTACCAGCTAAATTTCTGCCCCCTCCCTTCCAAGTTTCATTTCTCCTACCTTTAACTATTACTTAGGCAAGTTGAACGATTAGATTTTAATTTAACAAGACTTTTTTTTTAAAAAAAATATGATTTAGATTTATTATTACGTTTTATTTATTAGTTTTTATTCCTCGAATTTATCTCTACATATGCGCAATTTTTCTTACTGGCAGCACTTTTTAAACAAAACTTCAAACTGCAACTCCACGTCAATACAACAAATATATTTATACTAATTTCAGAAAAAATATTACGGGCATGATTTATTTTCAAAAGTACTAGTGGTTTATTAAACATCTGGCTATAACTTTACGTTAGTACAAAAATGTACTTATTTCAGAAAAAACAACAAATGTTATTTGCATGATTCACTTTTAAAATTCTCAGGGCACTCGTGATTTATTAAAGATAGAAAATTTCATCATCATCAATTCCCCTTCTCAGGGTCAATCTCTGAGGTAAGGCCACACTTGGGATGCCAATTATAATGATCGAAATGAAAGTGAAGATCGAATCTAACCGCAAACTACGATATCTGCTCTACAAGGCGCCATCTAGGCATTTAAACCTAGAAAAATTTATAGAGTAGGCAGATACGCGCTGTTAAGATTCCACTTTATTTAAATATTCAGATCGTTAGCCCAAGTCACTAGCTCAGTGGAGTAGCAGAGATAATAAAATATAAATTTTATATCTTAAATATAAAAGAATAAAAGCCACTGCCAGAAATTAACACATAAAAATATTTATTTACGCACATATAAAATAACATTTAAATTTTGAGGAATAAATTCAACATTTTAGATTTTTCTATTAATCTTTAGTTTTACATTTAAGTAAATTACAACCATGAGTTTAATATTTATTTAGTGAGTCGAGTATGAATAGACTACATAGATCTGCATTTGAAAAGAAAATATTCTTCCCTGATTTAACCTTAGGCAACAAATTTCGCAATCAAACCGGCGCCAATCCATCTGATACATTTATGTATTCAATGTAGCATGAAAATACGACAACACAAAATACTATACTGTCAGGAATGTACATCTGATCAGTAAGTAGAATTAGAGAAGACATTGTCTCTCCACCAACAGGAATGTTACATCTGTTGGCGAGTAGAACAATAAACATAAAACTCCATAGGAATGGACTGCGGTCCTTTGCCATCTTACAAACCCATCCATAGGCAAACAGAAGGTGTGTGGCATATATATATATATATATATAATCCTGCCCATAGCGGATCTCATACTACATCTACAATTACACAAATATATCCAATCCATTGAACCAATTCAACTACGAAATGAATAACCTAAGATTACCCTCCCTTAATATAACTTTACAAAACTATATAGCCATTCACGCCCGACTTAAATTTAACATTTAAATACGTTCGCACAGATTATTTTTATACAATTTGTTTTATAATGTCGAGTATAGATCGGCTGCACAGATTCCACGGTCAAAAACATTCCAAATTAAACACAACCGATCAAAATACAAAGTCAATCGATAACGTCAATTGCTGAGGGAATACAGGAGACCCTTTGGTGTTCATCATAAGACACCGCAGTGACATCGTTGACTTATATATTCTAATCGACTGTGAAAACCACAACATAATCAACCGCTAACGAATCTATGCAACGTCTATACCCAACTTAAATGTAATGCATTTAATAATTTCTACAATAAATATTACTACAAATAAAAATAATAAAATGGAAATGATTTTAGCAAAACTTAACTATATAAATTTAAACAATCAATTATTAATTTGAAAATCAAATAAGAGTTCATTTTAAAATTTAAATTAGCTGAATCTTTAAAAAAAAACAATGACGAAAGTTCTTAATTACTTTTTTTTTGTTGTTGTTAATTTGTAAAGTTCATAGCTCACGGTAGAAGAGTCCAGGTTTCTGCTTTTAATTCCCGCGATGCCTCCATTGGAAGATAATGTTCTGGAGATGGCAATAGCTGGTTCAAGGTATCACAGTCTTTTCATTTTTTTTTATAGAGAGTGTGGTATGTGCGTCCTACCACATCTCTCAAACACAAAACGCTGGAACTGTCAGAAAAAACTGTATTTCCCTTTTTATATTATCCACACGGATTCAATCAACAAAACGTCACTAATCCATCACTTTCGTTAGGGTCCGAGCCAAGGCTTAGTGCTTCCATTGGTCAAGCTAATTTCTCTTTATTTTCTTATCTATCTTTCATCAGATCATTTTAATTATACAAGAGCCCAAGGCTAGCTTGCTTTTCAAACAATTTATAAACAATCATTTCCATTTACAGATTACAAGAATTAATTAATACCTGTTTTTATTTTTAAATCTTGTACTTTTTTTTATAAAAAAAGTACGTTCAAATACTTATTTATTTGTTTTTTTAAAAAAAATATTTTTAAAGTTTGGCATCTGTGCGAATGTATATACGTTTAACAAACATTTTAATTTTAGCGTTTAGTTTTTTACTTTTATTTGCGAACTTTTAAGTTTTTATTTTAAATTAATGTAATGACATATTTATATATCGTTACAATATATATATATGAAGTAATAAATGCATAAGATTAAGAAAAATACATTTAAATTTTATTATGGTTAATAAAAAATAATGCGCATTTACAAAAAAATATATATTTATAACAAGCCTGATTTATTTTAAGGTAGATAAAGTTTGTATTACTGATAAGTCCTTTGAGGTTGCTTTTACATCTACAATTTATCAAAGAGGTAGCTATTTTTGTCCATTTGGTATTTTTTCTTTTATAGGTGATCTTGTAGGTTGGTCTTAGGTCATCTTTCTAAAGATTTAAATTGAAGGATGAACATTCAACTTAGAGTATAGAGTTCATCTTTGTAAGGTGACTAGTACAGTATATTAAATAAATTGATTGATATATTGTACTACTGCAGGCTGCTTGTCAGCAACTTATCATTAATTTTGATGGAACATTTGTCACACTGAACAATCTGTGAATGCTTCTAATGAAGGAATAGCTTTTGGATAATTTCTTTTAGCTTGATTGTTTTCTGAATCTTCTATGCTTTCTGGATAATTTCTTAATAAATTGTTTGCTTTGTGAATAAACTGGAAGTTCTAAATAAAACAATAGATTTTGAGGAGTTTTATATCCATTTGTTCTATTATTCCTTCACATATATTCTAATTTTCAAGATTAGCATCTCAAAATAGCCAAGTTTTTTTGATTAAGACATGCCTATAATTATTTTACAAATAGTCCAGGATTTTTAATTAAATAGAATTAAATAGAATTTAAAACTGAACATTTTTTAAGATTCCATGCTAATTAGTTTCATTAAAATGCTTAACTTTTTATTACAACAGATTAAAATTTTATTTGTAGATTAGGCATTATTCTATAAGTTTTAAAGTAATCTTATACAAAAGATAAGGAATTTATTGTTAAAGTTTACTTTTTTAAAAAATACAAATTTGATATTTTTATTAAATAAAATTATTCTATTGATATGTGTGTGTGCATGCATAAATGTGATCACACTTACTTAGAAAAATACATTTTAAAAGTTTAAAATTTTTGAATATTTATTGTGATATTTTTATATGTAAGTATAAATCTATTATTATTATTTACTCATTAGTATAAGTAGGTTATTTACATAGAAGCTAAGATTCTAAATACAGCTTCAGGCCATATTCATGTTAGTTGCTAATATAACGTTATATTTTTGAAAAAAAAAAAAAAAAATTTCAAGTCAAAATAAGTTATTAATAATGTAAATTTCTTGATATCTAATAAATATAGTGAAATATGAAACATGAATCATATAACTTCAAAATTGCATTAAAATAATCCGCATAAAATGAGACTCAGATATGTATATATATAGATAATAAATTATTATATTTTAATCGATAGGTTTCAAATTTTCTGCACTCATAACTTTCATAGAAACCACTTTATGGAGATATATTAATAACTTTTACTAGTCATCTATTAAGCTAGACTTTATCTCTAGCCTAAATATATACTTTAAGCCTCAATGAATATTATATCTGCAATGTTGTAAAGGTATCAACATTTGATTTCCTTGCCCGGTTGGCAATTTTGATAACTTTCACTACATCATTCTCATGCAAGTCAAGAACTGGATTTTATTTCATTTCAATACCCTGTGAAGGGGTGTAATATCCTTTGCACTGCAATATATTTTCAAATTATTTTTATCTTAGTGCATCTTTCACTTTACCTTATCACAACCATTCAACAGAGAAGGCAGACTAAGCTGTCTATAGATATATTAGAAATATATATTTTTCCAAGTAAGCCATATAGCACATATTACAATTTTAACTTAATATACACTTGGATTTTTTTAGAAATACTTAAATTTAATTCCATATATATTTAAATAGATTTTTAAACTTCTATTCCTTCAGACATTATTGAAACACATAACCAGAGACATGTAAAAAAGATAAATGTTTCTCAAGATACAAATTTTATGCTGAACCAATGCTCATCAGTTAGCACAGATTATAATCACTTATATGTATCTGCTTCATTTTTCTAGTGTATATATAGATAGAAAATTACTATAATTTAATTGACAGATTTTAAATTTTTTGCACTCACAACTTTAATACAAACCACTTTATGGAAATATATTAATAACTTTTACTAGTCATTTATTAATCTAGACATTATCCCTAGCCCAAATCTACACTTTAAGCCTAACTTTATAATAAATATTTACTTAAAAGTTAATTTCATATATATTTAAATAGATCTATAAATTTCTATTCCATCAGACATTACTAAAACACATAACCAGAAATGTGAAAAATAAATAATCCTCAAGATACACATTTCATACTGAACTATTATCAATGGGCCCAGATCATAATCTCTTGCACATGTCTACACCATTTGGTAATTGACAGGTATCAAATTTTGTTCTCACAACTTTGACACAAATTACTTTATGAGATGTATTAATAACTTGTAAACAAGTCATTTATTAAGCTAGATATTATCCTTAACCTGAATATATACTTTAAGCTTCACTTTTTAATAAACAATTTATATGCAGTGTTGTAGAAGTATCACAGTTTAAATAACATTTTCAATGTAAAAATCTTTTAATAAAATTGATTGGCCCAAGCCACTATCTCTTACATATATCTTTATCATTTGTTTGTTATATTCGTCATATTTATCAATAGTAAAAAATTGTATTGCAGATATTTTGTTTTTTTATTATATTTATGTGTCTATTTTAATTATATATATTGAAGTGGAAACTGAGATTCAGATTGCGCTTCACAGCCCACCTCAGATCTTCCGCTACCAAGCCAAATTCAAACCCTATTCTTGCGTATATATTCCGCTCACTAACACATTTTGTTTGTTCCTTTTCTTATCATTAACTAAAATATTTCTTAACGAAAATATATGCATAAATATCTGAATTTAAATGGACACACAAAAAAAATACGCAATAAGTAATGGAGGATTAATTGTAACAAACTTATAATATCAAAATATATTATATTTTCTGTATTTTTTATTTATAAAAGTTATAGTAATTATTTTATTAATTGCAGCTCGGATATCTATAGATATTATAGAGACAAACGTACTGAGCAAAAATTTATTAGAAAAGTTTGTTATATGTCGTTCAATACAATTTCGTCTTTCAAATTATTTTTCTATTAAACTATACTTTTCTGTATAAATCCAATATGGAAGATGCATTGTACTTAGTCAAAAATAGTTAAAGGTGATAAACTTAATCTTGTTTAATCTTTTAAAATAACTTTAATTAAAAGTTTCTCTAAACTTAAAATTAGAAACTAAACTTAATTGATTTACTTTTGTCATAAACATTTGTTATCAAATTAATTTCAATTGAATACTTATCTAACAATGGGATCTTCCAGCACAATGGGTAAAGCTTATGTAAAACTTCTTTTGGAAATTAGATTAGAGAAAATGATTAGCAGTGACCAATCAAAAAAGCATTCCACAAATACCAAGGCATAGTATAAAAATGGGGAATTTTGACCGGGAGTAACTAAACTAAAGACAGTCAATGAAAGCAGTTGCCAAATAAATCTACGTTCATTTAATTTCAATGTGTCATGAGTAAATCCACTTCAACTTTCTCGCCATTCGAGATGGCCTTCCCTGAAATCTGTGCCCAGTATCCCGATACTCATAAACTGTAACTATATGCCTGTTTGTTGAATGATGAACTTACTACCCACCTGAATAACTATGCTCATCAAACTAGATCTAGTTCTCCAAGGGAAATCTGAATATCACCAAAACAATAGCCAAGTTTGTACAGAGGTAACAATTTCAAGTGCTGCTAGATTCTTAAATTTACCATGAATAATTTTTAAATCTCACCTAACTGTTTTTTTTAAACATTTTGTAAAGCCTTATTTTTTGTAAAATTTAATATTAATTATGAATTAATTTGTAAATTCTTACCTTGTTAGTCAAATGTATTTTGTTCTCTCTATATAACTTAGCAGTAATCTCTCCTGCATTAAACCTCTCCGGAACAATTATTATTTCTTAATTTCACATCTATGCGGCAATATTTTATTTTCATTATTATATTTTATATTTTCATATATTAAATTATATGTCGATAATTTCCCCCAGAATCGCAAATGCTTATGCTATCTCTTTTAATAAAAGAAAACCTTCCTTACTTTTCAGAGGGTGATTAATCTAGTTTTTTTTAAAACAAATTTGTTATTCTTATTATAGCGGATGCCTGCAAGTCTGGGTAAGCAAAATAAAAATCTGATAATTATTGTACAATGTTATTTTCGAAAAATTAAGCAAAAATCTGTTTTCTTAGAAATGTTTTTTTTTTATTAATTAAATAATAGCGCCAACTTCTAAAAACTTTAAATATATTTATATGAATTAAACCAATATTATTTTCTTGAAATCACTAACCACCAACAACTTTATATATATTTAATAATATGTAAGGTATTTATTTATGAAAGCACTTAAAACCAAAGATTCGTATTAGTTATACGTTGTGGGAAGTTTATATATAATTTAAAGTAGTAATAATAAAGGGGGGGGGGGTAATTCTCTAGTTCTATGAGCTGTCATATTAGCTTTAATTTTATTTATCCCATATCCACATAGTAAATCAAATCATACCGGTACGCTGGGTCTTTATGAATAAAGATAGGTGATAATTCTTTATGTCTTAGTTAAGCTTATATATTTATATTAATTCAAGCATTACATGTATACTGGCCTTTAGTTTTATATATATATTTGTGCTTCATTTATTTTTACTCCCAGTTTCAAGGACAAGGTTTGTAAACCCCTTGGGACTTCTTCAGCACTAGATATTATTGCATAGAGTTCGCTCTGGCAAAAGTCCAGCCTATGGCAATTCAATAAAGCGCATTCTTCGTTGTTTGTGACCCGACCCTGCCAACGTTTGCAGAGAGTTGCCTTCTTTAGCCATAAATTGAAGCGCTTTCTTAGATCTCAGAATAGATCTTTTCATTGCCATCATGCATGTACTGCTCTCTCATATTTCATTCTCATGAAAGTCTATCAATACTCCTAACTTGTACTGTTATGATTATGCTAAATGGATTGTCATTTTTATATTTTTATTCATACTTTCATATACGCTATTTCTGCCATAATTATTGTTTCCTAAATTAGCTTCCCACATACGTTCTTATTTTGTAAATGTGAATGCTATTTTATTAATTAAATATAATTACCGATGCCATCAAACTCAATAATCTGATGTATTGGTTCGAATGCTGTTATAATATTAATGGTGGATTTAAATAACTTTAAATATCCGAAATTCAGTGCTAATAACAATCGTAGGTATGCCATGTAATCTGTTAATTATTGACATATAAATAGCCACATTAGAACAAAGCTATAAATTATTTGTTATTGCAGTATAAATACGCTCATTTTTACAGTATTGTAAGAGAGGTTAATGTCATCTAAGGGAGATAAATACCCAATTTATTTGTATTTTTACACAAATAATGTAATCAGTCATATATATATATCTCATGTTAACTTAATAAATCTTATATATATATTTCTAAATATCAGTCATTGTTTCATTTATTGAATAGTAATAATATTGATGTTGTATAAAAGGTGTAAGTTACTAGATGATCGAATCTCACTAACAAGAATATTCTATACATGAATAAATTCAAATTAGAGACTTTTGTGTCATGGCTTTGTGGTGAGAAATAAATTAGATTGGTATCATCGGAATTGTTGCTCATAAGTTGGTAGATCTGGAAAATAGGCAAATAGGGCAGAGTTCATGAGTGTTCCCAACTTATGTATCTTGCACATGATTGGACTTGAGGTACTTTTGCCTAGATGCTAGATCTTGTTATATGAACAGACAAAACCGACCAGTACAGGTTTTTTCCCCCTGGGTATGGACACCCAGTCATAGGGCCATTAATTATTTTCACACTCTGCAGAACCCTGAGTAATAGATTTCAGTATATATATAATGTTTTTTTCTAAATAATAAAAATATGTGTAAATTTTTTTTTCCTTGGTTTGTGCACCCAGTTCAGATGATTTTTTAAAAATATTATACACACTTTGTACAAGTCATTACTAATCTATATATGTATATAAAAAAATTTTCCCCAATAACGTCAATTATATATGTAAATTTTTTTTCTTTCCCATAAATATTCACTATTTATGTGATATATTTTTTCTTCCATAAATAATGTTTTAAATATATATGTATCACTTTCTTAGGTTGGTGAAAGAAAAGTAGTAGCAGCTTTTAAATACTTTCACATCCATAGTAGGTAAAAAAGATATGTGCTTCAAATAGTAATGACATCTTTAATTATTTTATTATATTATACATCTGAACTGCTGTACAGCAGACATAAATAAAAATATGTATTTATAAAATGTACAATCAATTAAAACCAAATAATCCAGTAAAATAGTGTTGTGACAATCTGCCACTTTTGACTGGGCCTGGTAGTAATACCATTATAAATTTTGTCATTAGGTGGTAGATGGAATAAAATGAAAAAAATTATAAAAACAATGATTCCAAAGAGTTAACAAGTTATATAGAGAGCATTATTTAATGGATCACACAATATATGCATATGAATTAATAAAATTTTAAGTATGTTTCAGGTGCAAAGCAACAACCAAACCTAAAGACTGAGCAAAAGGCTGCAGAAGGACAAGAAAGATTAGATAATAATATACTTGAATAGTATATATATATATATATATATATATATATATATATATATATATATATATATATATATATATATATATATATATAAAAAATATATATATATATATATAATTTTGAACTAAAGTTTAGAAATGAAAATGTAAAAGTCAGGCAGGGTAGTAACTAAATAAAATCAATAGGTATAGATTGGGTACAGGTATGGGGGATCAGAATAAGGGGGAGACTGTTGAGAATGGGGGAGAGATGTATCACACCATAAATAAATAAAGGAAACCATAAAATGGTGAACAGGAAACCATAAGTGAACATTTTTGTGATGTAGTCTTTAAAAAATATATATATAAATAAAAAACTTATATATTGTTTAATCAGATAGCAGAATGGAGAGCGACAGGCAGAAACAGAAACCTAGAAACATTATTGGTGAGTATGTTCACCAAAATGGAAAAAAAATTGAAGCTGAGAATAAGGAAATGAAGGAGTGGGTGTCAACATTGTGTAGTGAAATGAACAATAATATATTAAAACAAATAGACAAGGTGCAAGAAGACTGCAGGAAAGGATATGAAAAGGTTCACACTGAATTCGAAGGGCTCTTGGAGGATCATAAACAAAAAACTAAAACTATAGTATCCATAATGACTGGAGAATTAATGATGACACAAAATGTGATAGACAAGCAAGAAGCTGCCCACCACATAGCCATAAGTCAAATAAATGATCGTTTGGGGGATGAACTGAAGTGTCGTGAAGAACAAGAAAGGATCATTGTAAATGTGCAGGAAACACAGACAGGGTTTCAAGACCAGCTAGGGGAACTGAGAGGTGAAATCGATAAACTAAATAGCAGCGCAGTCAAAACTTTAAGTTCAAACCTGACACATTAGGATAAACCACGATTAAAGGAACAAGAGAGGAAGATGTGGTTAATGTCAGACCAGATGAAGTACAATCAGTACAGGAACAAGTTGATAGGAAATCAAATGTTATGTCCATAGGACAGATCTCGAATGCGTAAGCCTACATTGCGAAGTTCATCCAAGTGAAATCATTCAAAGGGGACGCTGGAGAAAATCCGAAAACACATATTGAGAGTCTTCAAGAATTGTTTCGATTCCAACAGATCTCAGCACCGGATCAAGTACCTTTGGTGATTCACTATCTCAATGGGTATGCAAAATCATGGCTTTCCCAGCCATGAAAACAAGCCTTCAGATTTTGAACAGTATGCAGCAGCTCTGCTAAGGACCTTGTGGAGTGAGGAGCGCAGGACAGCATTTATCATTCGGTTTTGAAAGAAATGTATAGATTGGTTAACAAGGAAACACACACACAGTTTTTTTAGGCAAGTGGCATGTCTCCAGTCTCTGACAGCATTCCCATTTACAGAGACCCAGATTATCCATGTAATACAACAAAATATGCCACCATACATACAACAAATGATGGTGGGTGCTGAATAAGGAGTATTGAGGAAATGGCACAATTCCTCACCACCATTGACTACATGCCCATCAGCAAAGAACCTCATGAAAGAATACGGAAAAGTGAGCCAGCTAGATACCAAGCAACCTATCATGATCAACCTAACTTCTGGTGGGATGATCAAACCCTCAATAAAAAGCCATTTGAACCTTCTGATAGGAGAAAATATTAAAAGTCAGACAACAATAAAGCACAGATGGATAGATAAGGAATTAGAACCACACTCTTAAAGAATGAGATATGAATATAGCTTACTTTAATAGTTTTGCCTTCAGGGATAAATAGGTCAAATTTTTTTTAGCATATAGCAGCAAAGAAAAAAAAAGGGTTAACATTAGTCTGATAGTTTGTTTTTATGAATGAATCACATATTCCTTTCAAACCAGGTTGTTCTTTTGTCACCAGAACATCAAGTAAGATAATTTTTTTTTACATTTTTTTGTTTATCAATTGTATGTCCAGGAAAATGAAGCGGAATCTGAGATTCAGATTGCGCTTCACAGCCCACCTCAAATCTTCCGCTACCAAACCAAATTCAAACCCTATTCTTGCCTTTATATTCCACTCACTAACACATTTTTTGTTCCTTTTCTTATCATTAACTAAAATATTTCTTAATGAAGATATATGCATAAATATCTGAATTTAAATGCACACACAGAAAAAATACGCAATAGTTTAATGGAGGATTAATTGTAACAAACTTATAATATCAAAATATATTATATTTTCTGTTTTTTTTATTTATAAAAGTTATAGTAATTATTTTATTAATTGCAGCTCAGATATCTATAGATATTATAGAGACAAATGTACTGAGCAAATATTTATTAGAAAAGTTTGTTATATGTCGTTCTATAAAATTTCGTCTTTCAAATAATTTTTCTATTAAACTATACTTTTCTGTTTAAATCCAATATGAAAGATGTATTGTACTTAGTCAAAAATAATTAAAGGTGAGAAACTTAATCTTGTTTAATCTTTTAAAATAATTTTAATTAAAAGTTTCTCTAAACTTAAAATTAGAAACTAAACTTAATTGATTTACTTTTGTCATAAGCATTTGTTATCAAATTAATTTCGATTGAATACTTATCTAACAATGGCATCTTCCAGCACAATGAGTAAAGCTTATGTAAAAATTCTTTTGGAAATTAGATTAGAGAAAATGATTAGCAGTGACCAATCAAGAAAGCATTCCACAAATACCAAGGCATAGTATAAAAATGGGGAATTTTGACCGGGAGTAACTAAACTAAAGACAGCCAATGAAAGCAGTTGCCAAATAAATCTACGTTCGTTTAATTTCAATGTGTCATGAGTAAATCCACTTCACCTTTCTCGCCATTCGAGATGGCCTTCCCTGAAATCTGTGCCCAGTATCCCGATACTCATAAACTGTAACTATATGCCTGTTTGTTGAATGATGAACTTACTACCCACCTGAATAACTATGCTCATCAAACTAGATCTAGTTCTCCAAGGGAAATCTGAATATCACCAAAACAATAGCCAAGTTTGTATAGAGGTAACAATTTCAAGTGCTGCTAGATTCTTAAATTTACCATGAATAATTTTTAAATCTCACCTAACTGTTTTTTTTTAAACATTTTGTAAAGCCTTATTTTTTGTAAAATTTAATATTAATTATGAATTAATTTGTAAATTCTTACCTTGTTAGTCAAATGTATTTTGTTCTCTCTATATAACTTAGCAGTAATCTCTCCTACATTAAACCTCTCCAGAACAATTGTTATTTCTTAATTTCACATCTATGCGGCAATATTTTATTTTTATTATTATATTTTATATTTTAATATATTAAATTATATGTTGATAATTTCCCCCAGAATCACAAATGCTTATACTATCTCTTTTAATAAAAGAAAACCTTCCTTACTTTTCAGAGGGTGATTAATCTAGTTTTTTTTTGAACAAATTTGTTATTCTTATTATAGCGGATGCCTGCAAGTCTGGGAAAGTAAAATAAAAATCTGATAATTATTGTACAATGTTATTTTCGAAAAACTAAGCAAAAATCTGTTTTCTTAGAAATGTTTTTTTATTTTTATTAATTAAATAATAGTGCCAACTTCTAAAAACTTTAAATATATTTATATGAATTAAACCAATATTATTTTCTTGAAATCACTAACCACCAACAATTTTATATATATTTAATAATATGTAAGGTATTTATTTATGAAAGCACTTAAAACCAAAGATTCGTATTAGTTATATGTTGTGGGAAGTTTATATATTATTTAAAGTAATAATAATAAAGAGGGGGGGATAATCCTCTAGTTCTATGAGCTGTCATATTAGCTTTAATTTTATTTATCCCATATCCATGTAGTAAATCAAATCATACCGGTATGCTGGGTCTTTATGAATAAAGATAGGTGATAATTCGTATGTCTTAGTTAAGCTTATATATTTATATTAATTCAAGCGTTACGTGTATACTGGCCTTTAGTTTTATATATATATATATATTTGTGCTTTGTTTATTTTTACTCCCAATTTCAAGGACAAGATTTGTAAACCCCTTGGGACTTCTTCAGCACTAGATATTATTGTATAGAGTTCGCTCTGGCAAAAGTCCAGCCTATGGAAATTCAATAAAGCGCATTCTTCGTTGTTTGTGACCTGACCCTGCCAATGTTTGCAGAGAGTTGCCTTCTTTAGCCATAAATTGAAGCACCTTCTTGGATCTCAGAATAGATCTTTCCATTGCCATCATGCACATACCGCTCTTTCATATTTCATTCTCACGAAAACCTATCAATACTCCTAACTCGTACTGTTATGATTATGCTAAATGGATTGTCATTTTTATATTTTTATTCATACTTTCATTTACGCTATTTCTGCCATAATTATTATTTCCTAAATTAGCTTCCCACATACGTTCTTATTTCGCAAATGCGAATGCTATTTTATTAATTAAATATAATTACCGTTGCCATCAAACTCAATAATCTGATGTATTGGTTTGACTACTGTTGCAATATTAATGGTGGATTTAAATAACTTTAAATATCCGTAATTCAGCATTATTAACAATCTTAGGTATGCCATGTAATCTGTTAATTATTGACATATAAATAGCCGCATTAGAACAAAGCTATAAATTATTTATTATTGCAGAATAAATACGCTCATTTTTACAGTATTGTAAGAGAGGTTAATGTCATCTAAGGGAGATAAATACCCAATTTATTTGTATTTTGACACAAATAATGTAATCAGTCATATATATATATCTCATGTTAACTTAATAAATCTTATATATATTTCTAAATATCAAAGACATTGTTTCCTTTATTGCATAGTAATAATATTGATGTTATATAAAAGGTGTATTACTAGATGATCGAATCTCGCTAACAAGAATAAATCTATACATGAATAAATTCAAATTAGAGTCTTTTGTGTCATGGCTTTGCGATGCCGGCGGTGAAAAATAAATTAGATTGGTATCATCGGAATTGTTGCTCATAAGTTGGTAGATCTAAAAAATAGGCAAATAGGGCAGAGTTCATGAGTGTTCCTGACTTATATATCTTGTGCATGATTGGACTCGAGGTACTTTTGCCTAGATGCTAGATCTTGTTATATGAACAGACAAAACCGACCGGTACAATATATTATATTTAATGTTTTTACAGTTGTATAATGTAGATAAATTATTATTTTTGGGAATAAACCATGTATTATTTTTCATTACAATCCGATATTTCAATGGACTAGCAACCACCATTATCAAGGTTAACTTTGAAAGAAACAAAATCTCAAACAATGATGTGACTCAGTGTGAGATGAGAAATGAGATTTAACTTGAAGTAGTTCAGCATTCACAATATGAGGCTTATCAAAATATTAAAGAGACCTACTGGTTTAAATAGGGCTGATGAAGCACAACATATTGCAGCTATATGGAAACCTCTCATTTTATCTAGTATTAACTTAAAATTAATAGGTGAAAAAACTGAGGGAAATAAACATTTTGATGAGCCTCATATTCTATTTCAAGTTAAATCTCATTTCTCATCTTGCCCTGAGTCATGTTATTGTTTGAGATCTAATGATTTTTCTTTTAAAAGTTAACCTTGATAATGGCAGTTGCTAGTCCATCAAAATATTGGATTGTAATGCAAAATAATACATGGTTTATTCCCAAAAATAATAATTTATCTATATATACTTAGAAAAGTTTTATGCAAATATTAATACTTAAATTAGCGTTAGCATTGCTGTTTCTAATTGATGCTTTGCATGATTACATCAACCCTAAAATTTATCCATAAAATACATGAAATCTCATTAAAACTATTAATATATATATATAATATTATAATTTGATGTCTGTATTTCTTCAAATCAATATACGTAATCTTATAATTGAATACAGTATTTATAAATACAGTAATTAGATATATGTAAAATATAACATTAAAAATTTTATCCGCTTAGGAGCACTTTCAACTATCATCATAGTCTTTGTCAACCAACACTTTGAAAGGCTATCCTTTCCACAGTTTCGTGATCTTAACATTTTCTGTTTGTCTGTTACTTAAGTCTTGTTTGTATTTGTATACTAGCATAAAAATTGCATCATTTATAAATGGATATGTAGGAATGGTAGCGAATATGTAGGGGAATCAAGATGCACATTGGAAAAAAGAACTAAAGAGCACTTGCTGTTATTAAAAAGGGCTCAGAAAACAAAACAAAATTGGAAAGGAAATAATGTTTCAGCTTCCATTTTTTATAACCGTAATAAGTCATGTATTTATGATTTTAACTTTAATTATAATAATGTAAAAATGTTGCAAATTGGAAAAAATAACAACAAAAGGAAAATAAAGGAAGCTATGCTAATATACAAATACAGGCAGCAAATTTTAAGATCTCAGAATTGTGGGAAGGTTGGCCTTTCAAAGTGTTACTTGACAAAGACTACGAGGATAGTCAAAAGCGCTCCTAAGTGGATACATTTTTTAATGTTATACTTTACATATATCTAATTATTGTATTTATAAATATTCAATTAATTTATCATAGATTTATGCTTTAGGCTTGTCCAAATTATAATAATAATAATAAATTGTGCTAACACACTTATAATGTAAAGCTGTATAAATTAATAACAATTATAAGATTACACATATAAATATATTGATAATAGATAAGTAGGTAAGTAAATAGATATATAAACAGTTGTAAAACATAAAGTAAATCAGCCTGCATTGTAAAGACTTCTCCAACAGTTTTCATAGAGGATTACCAAAAATAAGACAGTCATTATCAGGCTTGCCAATTGCCAATTATTTTGCTCTCTACATAAAAGTAGTTAGATGCCCATTTACTAATCATTTTTAGATAATTAGCCATTTTGTTTGTGAATTTGCTATCTGGGGAAAAAATCCCAAGTCAGATGACATTTTTTTATGCAAATTTATTTAAAGTGGATTTAAACCCAGATTATTCTTATGGAAGTGAGTGATCTATCATTGGAGTACATAATCCTTAATATAAGATTATTTAATAAAGAACTAAGATATCATATTAAAGATTGATTTCTAGAAGCAATAGTAAGTCATACACTATAAATATCTGAATTCTTACGGATCATCAAAGTTTGATTTGTTGCATCAGTTTTAAAAAAGATTTTGTAAAATGTATTTCTATTAAAAATATTTCTAAAAATAAGTTATAATTTTATATATTGGAGAAAAGAATTGAATGCGGGTATTCAAAAATATCTGTAATAATAATAGTAATAGTATTGATAGCAGCAATAGTAATAACAGTAGTAGTAATAATCATAAATTTAAAATGGATAGCCCTTTTGAGAATATTAATCAAAATTATTATTGGTGGCGGTGGTAGTTTGACATTCAAATCAAAAGATCAAAGAAATATTTAAAGTAACAAATGTGATAACAGCATTAAAGAAAGAAGATTAAGAAGGCATGATCATTTTAAAAAAATAAATAAGAAAAGAATATTAAGAATGGTGATTGATTGTAAGAGAAAGGAAATAAAAAACAATAGGAAAAAAACCATAATAAACTGCATGGAAAAGAATATGTTAGAGGGAAATATTATACGTTGAAAGATAGATATGGATAAAAAAAAATGTAGGAGTGTTTTGGTTGAGAAATCCTGAAAAAGAAAAAAGTTTGAAATTACTTTCCATCCTTAGCATTTTGTAGAATTACATCGTAATAAAATCTTTTATTTTATAACGGAATATTAAGTAATAAAAAAATCAATACTAGAGAATTTAACGTAGTCTCATATATACATTTTCTTGATTGAGTATTATTTTAATTAAATACACATCACAAACATATATGAGTAATTGTTAATTATAAGATAGTTATGTAAAAAGTATTTAAATTTATTTTATTATTAAAATGTACTTTGTATATTTATGCTTCATTTACACATAGTTTTATTTTGCTTCCGAATTAAATAAGTTGATTAAGTAATTTTATCCAATCAGGTACACGTAATGTTGACTGTATGTAATAGCTTTCCAGATATGCTTGAGAAAATTCTTTTTTTTTATTTTTTTATTCAGATTTGTTCACTTTCAAAGATAATAAATTCACCCCCTCCTTCCTTTATTTTATGTCATAATCTGTTCACTTATTAAAAACTGAACGACTTTGTATTTTAAACAGCCTCATCTTAATGAGTAAGATATTGTACATGTCACCATCTAATCATCTAGTTAAAATTTAATACCAATAAGCAATTAGTACGCAGACTTAATTTTAAAATCCTATGCACTATTTACTTTGTGAATGTATTTCACAAATGAATTGAGCGCCCATGGTTTTAAAATTTTATTAGCATAAACTAGATTGTCATGAAATAAAAGCCAGACAGGCTGGAATTAAAAAACACAAGACTGATCTTTGAACAAATTATTTATTCAATTTTCCTTCATCAGTTGAATATAAAATATTGAAACTTTTTTGTATAAATAAAGAATATTTTAAGATAAGAGTATATTTAAATTGTTTTAAACATTAACAAAAATGACAATTTTCTGTATGTGCATAAATAATCTTTTCCTAAATTAATGCTTTATGTTGAAGTATACATGTATGTGTGTGTGTTGTACTCTTAGCTAAGGGCAGCTTATATATTTATTACAAAAAAATTGTACCAATACGTTACTATATATCCGTTGTTATATAAATAGACAATTTATTATAGTAAAATTCAAAATTCACTATTTATTTCTAATATATAGGATATATGAGCACAGACTTTCACACCACCCACCACTCTCCACTCTATCTCATAACACTGATACACTTGAACACATATATGTCGAAAAGATAAATAATCACCAATAGACGTATTTCATGCTAAACCAGCAATTATCAGTTGGTCCAGATTACCATCTCTACACATATATGCTATAAGTGCTCAGATATATATTAAGATCTTCATACTTTAATGGACAGGCTTCAATTTACTCAACACTCCAACTCTTCAACCGTCCATCCAATTGAAAATCTGATGACGAAACACTCAAAGGCCACCCTGAGGCCGAGATTCTTGTCACACCCATGTTGACCATAGGTCAGTCTGACCCCTCATGTATAGGACATAATCCATTTAATACATATACCAGGGATGGGCAGACATCTCTACTGTGTAATAACTGAAACACAGGCTTATTATATACCTGTGTCTGTATATGTAATATATAGGGTATATGAACACAGGCTTTCACACCACCCACCACTCTCCACTCTATCTCATAACACTGATACACTTGAACACATATATGTCGAAAAGATAAATAATCAATATTTCTAATTGCAGGCAGTTAAAAATGAGCTATCTCTCTCCTACTTCAGAATGAATAAGTTTGTACAATTTATTTATTAAATTATAATTCAGGCATAAAATAAGTTAAAGCCATGATCTGAGCATGGTGAGCAAAGGTCGGCTGTTATAACATAAGCTCTAAACATATGTGGTACACTTATGCTTTTTAAACTAATGCTCACAGGTAAGTTCATGTAAATTTATAAAAGCACATGGCCAGAGGTTTGTCACCCTATTTATATTGCAAACATAGTCAGCACTATATAAATAGACTATTCACTAAAATAACTAATGATACATTCAGTTTCATGGAACATCTGCTCCATATATCAGCTTGAACACAATTGTTCATCATTAGCTTAAACTGGTTTTTTTTTCCTTTTTGTCAGAGGATTATTTCAGAAATCTTTAATTTATAACTCTATTTCTCAAAAACTTATCATTTTGTCTTTATCAAAATAGAGATGCATTTCGAATTATGTTTAAAGAAGTCAGTGATAATAATCTCTGATCTTATCATAAATGATAGCTTTTATATTCCATCATCTGGAAAAAAATATTTTAGAAATCTCTAAAAAATTACAATTTTAGATTCTAATGCTGTAAGATAGAATAATGGAAGCCATCATATGATAGACTGACTGATATTGAAAAATCTAGAGAGATATGAAATGCATAATATTCACACACTTCAAATAGTGAAAATGTTTTTGATATTACTCAAAATACAATCTAGTATTATTGTCAGAAATATTAACAACTCATTTTCTAAATTGTAATTAATCTATGATTGGTTTTTGATGATTTCATTGATGTGAGTAATGAAACGATGTAAATAATGGATTTAAAAATTTATTGCTATAGAAACTCTGATTCTTTTTTGAGGTCTTTGAAGGAAAAAATGACCAATGCTCACTTTATACATTCTTGATGCTGCAGTTATTACTTACCAACATGTATCAGCCATTTTGAGAAGTTTATTACATTTTTATTATTGAATTTGAAGTAAAATACCATAATCTCTCCCACCTTCCGTGGACTGATAATTTTTAACAAAAACAATAGATTTTTGTTAATGCTAAAGTAAATATTGTTAAAGTATGTATGAATAATTATTATATTTTATATTTAAAATAATAATAGCAACAAGTAAATTATAATTTTTGTCCTAGAGTCTATAAAGTCATGAGCTTAGGCAGCAATTGGTAACTGAAGGCAGAAGAATGCAAAAAATACTTAATATATGGAATTATGCTGCCATTCAATGATGAGCTTTACAAAGATAACTGCAACTGTATATTATTTTCAGATGAAAGAATATTGTAAGAATTTGAAAAAGAACTGTCAAATATTTTATGAAATTAGATGAAAAGATGAAGAAAAAAAGTAATTTGAAAGTGGACATGTACGTGAACTGAATTTTTTTTAAATAAAAAGTGAAAAAACAATATGTGAAGATTGATGCCATGTCATATAGAATGGAAAAATTAGTCATTTAGCTTAATGGAAATTCTAAATTCAGATGAGGTTGTAAAATTTTACTTAGTTGTACAAAATATTTTTGATTAGAACAAACAATAGTTTAAAATTGTTGTGGAATATTTTAATGCTAGAATTGGAAAATAGTTGGAAGATGAAAGCATTATGATACATTTGAATATAGTGAAAGAAATAAAAAGAAAATAGACTTGTTGAATTTGCTGGAAAAAAAATCTGCATATTATGATTTTTTTAAAAAAAAAAACTAAAACAAAAATAGTCATGAAAGTATTCAAATGTAGTTACATAAAATCTTGGTTATACTTTAACTAATGAAAAATCAGGACTAAAACAGGCAAAACTCTCCACTCAGTGCAAGCTAGAGGAATCAATGGATGCCAGAAGCCTTGTGCATAAAATCTCTATCTAGTGCCCACTCATCCAATACCCCCAGACTAGCTTTTAGCTTAGGGATTTTATCAGTGGTGCACCTTGGATCTGAGAGCACTGCACCTAGATCTTAGGATTTAATGCAATCCTCCAGCAGCCACCTTTTATCTCTATTTAACTATAAAACTATGAGTTTAAAACTGAAAACATAATATTTTTAATCCAATCTCATTAGCTTATATAATCATATAGGTCTAACCTCACTTCAGTACCCACACATTTTGGTGTCTTTGGTTCTTTAATAACCATCACCACCACTATCCTATTAGGTGGGATTGGTGTTAAACCACTAAACAACACATGCTTATGCTTGTTCGTAACTGTTATTAAAACAGGAAAAACTCTCCATACAGTAGTGCCACTCAGTGCAAGCTAGAGTAATCAATATATGCCAGAAGGCTTGTGTATAAAATCTCTATCTAGTGCCTACTCATCCAATATCCCCAGACTAGTTTGTAGCTTGTGGCTTTCATTAGTGAGGAGCCTTGATTCTGAGAGCATCCATTGATTACTCTAGCTTTCACTGAGTGGCACTACTGGGTGGAGAGTTTTTCCTGTTTTAATAACAGTTATAAGCAAGCATAAAAATGGTAATCATGTGATGTTTAGTGGTTTATTTCAGGACTATAAACTATTTAGAAGATTCAGTATAGTCAAATGATAATCAATCTGTAGGATATAAGATAAATGTTAATGTACACCTAGAAAGTCAAAAACTAGTAAGAAAAACAATATTAGTGGTTGATGCTTCTAATTTTCAGAAACACTCCAATAAATTTAAGTTAGAATTTGAAAATTGTTATAAATTATTAACAGGCTTTGAATGTAGTTTATATTTAAACTAAATTAATAAGAAAATAACTAAAATTTTACTAAAAATTTCTGCTCACATCTGGTACTAAAAAACAGCAATTCATTTTTAATTAAAAAGCAGCTAACAACTTTATATAAAGAAAAAAAAGGGAATATGAACATATTTTTAAATGATTTATTTGTTAGGAATCAAGTATCAGAAAATCTTTAAAATGGTAGAAAGTGATTTAATGGAGATATACAAAATATAACCATGAATTGTTAAAGAAGTCAATAAAAGAGGAGTAACAGTCTCAAAAGTAAAATAGAATATTTTGTTATTAAAATTAAAGTTATTTCAATTATAAGAGAAGATATCATTGTTTTTAAAAGAGAGGAATAACATTAGAAATTATGTTAGATAATTATACAAAAATCTACACATTAATAAAACTTAATATAAAAACAAACAAACAAAGTTTCTATAATTATAACAATTTCTTTTGAAATATCAAGTATTTGAAAAAAAGAAATCAAACATTCAATTAAATTATAAAGAAAAAAATTCAAAAAATGATAGGAATTATTGTTCAAATTTTTTAAAAAAAGCATGTGAAGAAACTGAGAAAATATTGGTAAATCTATATACCAAATGTCTAAATGACAAGGATGTACCAAATGATTGGAGAACTGAAGTAGTAATACTAATATATAAAAATGATGATAATGAAGATATTATAGACCACTTTAATTAGTATTATTACAACTAATTTATAGAAGGTTTTAAACTCAAACTAATCAAAAGAATAGATTGGATTTAAAAGTTGTTTTAAGATAGTAGATCCCATCCAAGTATTAAGAGAAATTATAAAAAAGACCAATGGATATGAGTTGCTATTATGATTTGGATCTGTAGATTATAAAAAGGCATTTAATTCTGTAAGCATCTCTTTAGAGATTAACACATTAAAACAACAAGACATAGACTGAAAATCATATCAAAATTTGAAGAATATTAAAATTCAACAGCAATAATTAGATTGCATGTACAATAAGAAATTGAATATCTCAAAAACTTTTTATTGCAGTTTTATCAGGTAGAGGTGGTATATTTTATAGGATGTTAAATGATTAAAATAAATGGAAATTATTTAAGTTATCTTTATTAGCAAATAATGTTTCAGAGTTTCAGAAAATGTTAGACTAAAGACAAATGTAAAAAAACATTAAAAATTGTATAAATAATGTAAGAGAAAAGGTTGACAATTATAAATATGTTGCTCAGATTACTAGTGGAGAAAAACATGAGTAAAATTAAATGTAGATGTGGAATAGTTTTGATAGAAATAACTTGATACTAAAAGAAAATTTTTATCTGTTTTAAAAAGAAATACTTTAATGGATATGTTTTGATTATTCTTATATTAAAATCTAAAACTTATACACTTGATAAAAGAACAATACCAAGATTTCAGACTACAAAGTGAAGTATAGAAAGATATGTGTTGGAAATTAGAAGGTATGAAAAATAATACATATGAAAAAAAACATATCAATGATATTATTTGAAAATATTATAAGGCTGAAATAAGATAAGCAAAATATGTTACCAAGAGGATACCCATAAGTGGGTAGTTGAAGTCTTAAAATGTGTCTCAAGTTTCAAAAGATTGTAAAAGATATATAAAGAGATCTCATGTGAGATTGATTGAAGATATATGTTTTTCTGGGGTGAAATAGATGACAAACTATCAGAGAAAAAAAATTAAACTTGAAAAGACCTTTTTCATTATACTGGTAATGGTTGAAAATGAAGAAATAATGACATTATTTCAGTGTTCAATGCCTGTAGGAATATGATAATTTTTTTCCAAAGAGTAGTGAAACCACATTGCATGATGTATTGACAGCATTTTGCTTGATCATGATTAAGTTTAGACCAAATGAAACCTAATTTAACATATTTTGATATATATATATATATATATATATATATATATATATATATATATATATATATAGAGAGAGAGAGAGAGAGAGAGAGAGAGAACCCAGTTATTCAGCTAACAGTGATCAGTAATTGATGTTTAGCTTTTATTAGCTTAGAACATATTATGTGCAATGAGGTAGTAACAAGAAATGAAACAACTTCTCATAATAGAATAGTCTGATCTAAACTTTTATACTGCATAAGAAGATAATATAAAGCTATTTACAAGTATATGATATGTTTATCGTGATGCATAATAATAATTTTTTGTAGATTCGGGAATAAAATTCAATAATATTACATGATTAAAATCGGTCAATATCTCTTTTTTGTGACATCAATAGAAGTATTTAAAATGAATGCCTAATCATGAGGCTACTAATCTGAAATAAATCAATTTCTTAACATCAAACTAGAGTTGAGATTCACTCCAAAAACCTTTAGTTCTCAAATTTGTTGGTCTATCACTGTGATTGTTTTTCAGTTCAGCTCACAATTGAACGTTCTTAAATAAACTCTCAAACTATTTACTTCTAATACTCATGTGATGTCACATGATCCTCTAAGTAACACACAATAATAGATTCATAAATTCAAGAACAAGCTCCAATATAAACTTCTGGTACTTGAACCTCATATGACTATACAAAAACTAATTATTGGATGATTATTATAACAATAAATGAAGTGTCATTATTTGTACAATATCTGGTATTAATTTGAAAGCAATATTACCATCATACAATAAAAGCAAATTTTCTATTCTCATCTGAAGCAGAACTTCATTTCTTTGACTTTAATTTTAGTTTTTCTGTTTCATACATATTCAACTAAGTATTTTGCTGCATTCTTTTGTTTAAATATTCTAAAAGGATATAAGCATTTACACTTCATTTGAACATATAATTATCATTCTTTAAAAAAATGCAGTCATTTTTCATAAATGATATTATCTTTTGTAGTAAGTTATTTACTATTTTCAAAACATGCATCTGTATTACCTTTTAATCAGTATAGGATTTATACTATTGTTAAATTATTTCTTTAATATATTATTCCAATCATTTATCTTCCATATCTTTCTTTATCTATCTATTTCCAAATTTAAAAAATTGGGGCAATATAAAATGTTTATATTTTTTAAAAAATACTCCAATTTTACTCAAAAGGCAAAGCAATAATATGAAGTAAATATGAATATTATGTCATTTGGAATATTTACAATATAGTTTTTATTATAAACGATGATTAACTAACTAAAAGTATGCTCTTTAACTGCTTTGGTAATTAAAAAGATGGAAATTATAAAGCTCTAAAATAAAAACTGACATACCTTGAAAGATGAGTTTGTGACGTAACAGTGTTTGGTTTATGAACTTAAGAGAAAAATACAATTGTTTACCTCTTAGCATAACTACAATCAGTTCACTACTAGAAAAATATACTTGAAATAATAATTGATAAATTGTCATATGATTACAAGCAGAAATAGTATGATGAGCAAGATTTTAAGGTTTCCAGGTCAAAATTCCATATATCACCCTGATCTCCTAATGTCATATAACCTCTCTAATTCGGTTATATATTTTTTCATTGAAAATTTGTGAATTTTGTTGGAGATGCATATTCGGATCATAGAAAAATGTTTAAATTATTTTCTTGAGATTCGTGAATATAATTAAAATCTTAATATATATGCCCATATATATATATATGTTTCAAAGTACTGTATAGATTAACAAAAATATACAAATTTGTTTTTGTCTTTAAGTTATGTTGTAGTCATACATTTTTAATTTTCAAAAGTTTTGAATAAACAAATGTATAAATTCTATGGATAGTCCTTGATTAATTTTGCAAATTATTGCTTTAAATACATTTTTTATTAAAATTATTTAAAACAAAGTTATTGTTTGAATTTAGAAAATTTTTATTAACTTTTTTATCTTTCATGAAAGAAAAACTTATTTTCTCAATAGTTTATAATAAAATTAGTTTAAGCTCAACAAGAATGAGATATGATAGTCAACTCCATAAAAATAGTACAAATAATAGAATAACACGAAAGGTAAAGGGTTTCTACAATTTTTTCGTCAACTATAATCAATAAAAGAGTCTAGTTTTTTTTTTTTTCATGTGTCATAGCATCGGCCAGAAAGCAAACCCGCTAACCTTGGACAACTGCTTGTAAGGCAGCTATGCTGACCTCTCGACCATCAAAGCTTGACAAAGAGAAATACCCTAGACGGAAAAATACACACACAAAATGGTCTTAAGCTTGCAGAATATATTATAAAAATTACTTTTGTTTTTATCTTCATTGGATTGATAAATGAATGAACGATAGCAGACTTCCTAATAAATATTATATGGTGAACTTGAGTGTGATTTTATGAAAAAAGTGTGTCCTCATTTACATTATCTGAATGAAACTTCAAAAAATGCAATGTTAATTGCTTTCACTGTAAAAATAAAGCTGAGGACACAATACAAATGGCAAGGTACATTTTTTTTGTTTGTTTTATGGATTGATTTGGTTTAAAAGCTGAGGACACAATACAAATGGCAAGGTACATTTTTTTTGTTTGTTTTATGGATTGATTTGGTTTACATAATGTTTACAAAATTCATCCTCACCATTTTATTCTTTGTTTTTGTTTTAATTCTGGAATTAGAATAGCGATACTCATTTACAAGTGTTTGCAAATATTGAGTTTGATTACATTTAAAAAAATCATACTTTTTATACGCACTTTCCACAATGTTTTACTTAATATAGACAATGTTAAATGATTAGTGGTCTCCCATTAAAATTTTCATATATTAAATAAAGCATTAAGTGTGTGCATGTGCGGGGGGTGTAAATATTTAATAAAAGCAACGCAATAATAGTAAGTTTTGGATAACTTGGAAAGAGGGGATTATTAGCACTATTATGCATATTTTTAAAAATTGTGTAAGATAATTTATGTTTATAGAAATAATAAACACCTCCATACTTCCCCATTCTTTTTAAATTCATATAAATAAAGATACAATAAAAGACAATTGACCCCCAAGATGCATTTCGTGCTGAACCAGCACTCATCAGTTGGCCCAGGTCACTATCTCTCATATATATCTTTATTACATGCAAAGTATTTATCTAGAGTAAATTGTTACTTGTTCATTTACCATTGTCAAACTTTCTCCACTCACAACGTTGACGCCATCCATTTCTGATAAATATACTAATGATTATTACTAATCATTTTCGAAACTAGAGATTATCTCTAGCACAGATATAAACTTTAAACCTCAGTTAAAGATTAATATATCTGATTTTTTAAATTTTACACACACGGAGTTATTCACATTTCTCTGTCCTGTATGTAATATCTTTATAGAAATAATAAACACCTCCATACTTACCCATTCTTTTTAAATTCATATAAATAAAGATACAATAAAAGACAATTGACCCCCAAGATGCATTTCGTGCTAAACCAGCACTCATCAGTTGGCCCAGGTCATAATTTATGTTCTTCAAGCAAAGAAAGGATTTTTGGATTTAGTTAATATTTGAACACGTTCAAAATTTTCAATGCAGTACAGTAAAAATGTAAATGTCTTGAGTTATGAAAGATAACAGTTAATGAATATTTGGATTTGCCATATGAAAAAATTATCACTAGGTAAGTACTTTTAAATTTTTTGAAGAAGTATAATAACTATATCTTCCTTATTGTATTGCCAAATCCCTATCATATAATATTAAATTATCTATGCTCTTTATGACTGTTTTGTAAAACAGTAATAAACAGCATAGTTGATTTAATATTACTTTTAAATTTATATGTAGTGCAAAAAACTTCCTGTTATATATTTTCATATCATACTTTCAGTATCAAAATTAAAATATTCTTCAATAGACCACTTTTGGCTAAAGTATGAATAGTAGCAATGATTCTATAAAGGTTAAAGTGCTAAACAATAAATAGTTGTGAGTCAAAACATCAATTCTTAGATCCATAAAACTTAGGGGCATTTTTCAGATAGAGGGAATTGGTTATTTTTACTACTACACAAATTTGCAGATAAGATCAAATCAAAATTAAAGCATAAAGTCAGAAGAAACTTTTGTGAATAATATCACATACATATGATTGAAAATAAATGCTGATGATCCCAGAATTTTGTTGAAGAAGTTGGAAATGCTGTTCAGTAAAAGATTATCTATTCTTTTAACCTTTTTGTAGTTATGATAATATCATGATAAGCAAGAATTCAAACTGTCAACAATATCATCATGATTTGAAAGATAAATCATGATCATCATCATCATCAACCATTATCAATCCACTGCAGGATGAAGGTCCCTCCAAGTTCAATCAATTTTCTCCAATCTTTAGTTTATTTTTTCCCATATCACCCCTGCATATTTTCTTATTTCAGCCATTCATTTCACATGTGGTCTCTTTCTGGATCATTTACAATCTCTTGGAATCCAGTTTAAGATTTCAATCGTCCATCTATTATCATTTCTTCTAGCAATATGTCCAGCCCAACTCCACTTCAGTCTTTTAATTTTTCCAATGAGGTCAGTAACACCTGTTTGTTCACTTACCTATATATTGTGTATTTGATCTCTTCTTGTTACTCCCAACATGCATCTTTCCATACTTCTTTGAGTGGTCTGAAGTCTCTCTATTAAGTGGACAAGTCTCAGATCCATAAATAAGAACTGGTAAAACACATTTTATTAAAAACCTTTCTTTTCAAACCCAGAAGCATATTTCTTTTGTATCAATTTATTTCTACCAAAAGCACTCCAATCAAGTTTAATTCTATGATTAATTTCATCCATTATGTTTCCATCTGTATTAATAATCTGACCAAGGTATTTGTAACTGTTAACTTCTTCTAACTCATCATAATCAGTCTTTATTTTCATATTTTGAGAAACTCCATTAAACATTACTTTAGTGTTAGTTCTACATTTCTACTTTCATCTGATAACTCCTGCAACATTTCCTGCAGTTCCAAAGCATTATTTGCAAAAACAACTACATCATCTACAAAATCTAAATGACTTAAATAATCTCCATTTACTTTCACTTTTTTAGTTTCCAATTTTAATCCACGAAATACTTCTTGCAGAACTGCTGTAAAAAGTTTTGGAGATATAGAGTCATCCTGTCTTACACCCTTCTTAATGTTGACTTTTCTAGTATCATTATGTAATCTAATTGTTGCTGTTGCATTTTTATAAATATTCTTTAAAATATGACAATATCCTGGATCTATACCTTGATGATCCAAAACTTTAATCACTGACGAAATGTTTATAGAATCAAATGCCTTTTCATAATCTACAAATCCAAAGCATAATGGCAACTCATATTCATTTGTCCTTTCTATAACTTCTCTCAATACCTGGATATGATCTACTGGACTAAAACCACTTTTAAATCCAGCTTGTTCTCTTGGTTGGTGGAAATCCAATGTTCTCTGTAGATGAGTTGTAATTATCTTGGTAAAAATTTTGTATAAAACTGATAAAAGGCTGATAGGTCTGTAATTTCTAATATCTTCTTTATCACTTTTTTTAAATATTAATATTAATACTGCATTCTTTCAATCATCTGGTACATCTTTATCATTTAGACATTTGGTATATAACTTTGCTTCTTCACCTGCTTCTTTTAATATATCAATTATAATTCCATCATTTCCTGGAGCCTTTCCTTTCTTCATACATTTAATTGCATGTCTCACTTCTTCATTTAAAATTCTGGGCAATTCAGAAGATATAATAGATATAGGAGGTACTTGTTCTTTATTACTATATAATTCTTGATAGAAGTCTTCTACCCATTTCATGATGTCATCTCTCTTTTTAGTAATAATTCCATTTTTTTCTTATTGCAGATATAAATTTTCTACCCAATATCAAAATGTTGTTTTACACTTTTGAGTCTTTTATTCTCTTCTACAGCTTTCCATGCTAGTTCACAGTTATACTTTCTTATGCCATTTTTAACTTTTTTCTGCACCATTTTACAAAATTCGAGATATTCAATCCTTTTTAATGCATCATTTTTGTATATCTTCATATTCCTTCTTTTCTTCATAAATTCTCTAGTCTCAGTAGAAATTTTATTGGTACAATTGCTGCTTTTTTCTACCAGCTATCTTTGTTGCAGTTTTTAAAAGTGTATCAGTTATTTTCATATTAATTTTATTCAAATCTGAATCATGTTCAAAATCTACTAATACTTGAAACCAATTTGTAAGTTCTAATTTAAATTCATTAGAATGTTTCTGAAGATTAGGAATATCAACTGTAAATATTGTTTTTCTTAATAATTTTTGTCTCTCTAGTTTTGCATTAACATGTATCTTACATCTTACTAATTGATGATCACTTCCTGTGTTAAATTTATTAAGAACATTACAATCTTGAAATATGTATTTTCTGTTAGTCAAAATATAATCCAATTCTGCTGTACCTTCATTTGGATGCTTCCATGTTCATTTCCTTTTAACATTTTTCTCAAAAAAAGAATTCATAATATAAAGTTTTTCTTTTTCTGCAAACTCCACAAGTCTATGTCCTCTCTCATTTCTATTACCATAACCAAAATTACCTACAGCACTTTCATCTTTCATTTGTTTACCAATTCTAGCATTAAAGTCTCCCATAACAATTTTAAAATGTTGTTTACTCTGATCAAAAGCCTTTTGTACATCCATATAAAAATCTTCTACTACTTCATCACTATGAGTACTTGTTGGGGCATAAACCTGAATTATCTGCATTTGGTATCTGCTATTAAGTTGTATAACTAATCTTGCCACTCTGTCTGATACACCATCAATCTCCACAATGTTGTTCTTCCACTTTTTATTTATAATGAATCCTACTCCACTTGTATTTCCAATATTTGTGCCTTTATAGTAGAGTACATGTCCACTTTTTAAATCAATTGTCTCTTCACCTTTTCTTCTAACTTTACAAAGTTCAATAATGTCCCATTTAATATAAGATAGTTCTTCTTCTAATTCTTGCAATCTTCCTTTACTTGAAAGTGATCTGCAGTTGTAAGTACCTAAATAAAAAGTCATCATCAAATGGCAGCCTCGATCCATAATCAGAGGATTTTTAGCACTCTCTGCCTTCAGCCACCAACCACTGCCTTGCTTGGTGACTTTGCAGTCTTCTGGGAATAAGGGCCATGATTTATTTTTGTCTGTCATGATTGCAAATATCTATTGGAAAAATATCATTTACTTATACATTCATTCTGTCTTATCAGGCAACTGAGAATAAAGACCATGGTGTTTCTTGATCTTAAACTCAGAGATAAAATGCCAACAAACTCACCATGCTGGCTAATGCATGTTGGTGAGCAGCCCATCCATGTTCATATACTATATGAATAATCATATAATAATAACAGCTGCAATGACAAGAATGTATGGCGTGGACATTAGGAATTTGCCCTGCTTGGTTCCTTTGAGGTCTCCAAGAGGAATCAAAGGGTCTCCTTTCAGTTAATGGCAAACTTCTTTCTGCAGCCTGAAAGATGAATAAGGATATTTAAATAAAAAGTTACAGAATTTAATAAAAATCTATAAATTTAGTCACACAAAAAATAGATGAAATATAAACTTTTGGAAATGAAAATTTACTCTAAATTTGTTTTTAAAAAACCATTTTATATATTTCTCTTATTACTGATGTTATATTGACCACTACAAATGGTGATAATTTTGTCAGCTTTTGGTTAAATTATCTTTTCCCAATGAAAAAGCATTAGACATATATTGTATCTGTTACTGAGTGTTTTTTTCTTATTAAACTATCCAAATATTTAATGCCTCAAAACTTACCAAATACACCTATTTGTTCATATTTATAAATCTGTCATTAGTTTATTAATTAAATATTTTAGTAAATATATTTATAATCTAAATACATGTGATTGATTTTTTTTTATGGAAAGATAGTGTGTGTTGATTGAATATAAAAGTCAAGATTAGATGACAATATTTTAGAACTTTTGGGAAAAGTTTTTGAAACTCATTGGAATATTATAAAAAAAGCTATTCAGAAAATGTAAAAAAATAAGTCTAGAAAAAAACATTTTCTATATTTATGTTGAATTTTTTAAATGTCTTGGGAAAATGAATGAATATTATTTCTGTTTATAAAATAATTTTTATAATTAAGCAATATTACAAGTTATTTAGCAAAAAAAAAAAAAAAAAGAGAAAGATATATGTATTCCACTTGAGAAAGATTTAAAAATGTCTACTCATCTAAGTTATGCCTTAATAACAGAAATAAATTTTACATTAATCTATTCTAGGTAATTAAGAATGATCAATAGATAGTAGATTGTAGTGTTATAAATCTCTAATGCAAATTTTGGCTAATGGTTTTATTACTGAAAAACATTGGATTGCTCATTAACAGCCAACACTAGCCCATTAATTATATATTGTTTAAAAAATAAGCGAAAATCATTCAAAGATTTTAAGATTTGAATTAAAGAACTTAAATCATTCTGTTCTCGCACAATAGACCCCTGACAAAAGAATAGTATATATATATGTCCACTCCGTACGTTCTTGTCAACACAGTTACTACTATGTGATTAAACATATACGAACATGGATATGTTGCTTATCAACATGCATTAACTAGCATGGTGAGCTTATTGGCGTTTTACCTCTGAATTTAATATCAAGATGCACAATAGTCTTTCTTCTCAATTGCTTGATAGCTAATAAGTGAAATATTAGTTAAGCTTTCTTGAAGCAGAATGAATGAATGTGTAAATGATTTTTTTTTCTAATAGATATTTACAATCATGACAGACAAAAATAAATCTTGGCACTTATTCCCAAGAGGCTGCACAATCAGTCATAAGCCAAGGCAGTGGTTGGTGGCCAAAGACTATCATTTGTTGATGACCTTTTATTTAGGTACTTACAACTGCAGATCACTTTCAAGTGGAAGAAGATTGCAATCATTGGAAAAAGAGCTGTTTTATATTAAATGGGACATTACTAGACTTTGTGAAGTTAGAAGAAAAGGTGAAGAAAGAATTGAATCAAAAGATGAACATGTACTGTTCTACAAAGACACAAATATTTGAAGTATAAGTGGAGTAGGATTCATTATAAATAAAAAGCAGAAGAACAGCATTATGGAGATTGATGATGTATTGAACAGAATGAAAAGATTAGTTATTCAACATAATAGATACCAAACGCAGATAATTTAGGTTCACGCTCCAACAAGTTCTCATTGTAAGGAAGTAGTAAAAGATTTTTATATGAATATAGTAAAGGCATTTGATCGGATTGAACAACATTTAAAAATTGTTATGAAAGACTTTAATGCTAGAATTGGTAAACAATTGAGGGATGAAAGTGCTGTAGATAAATTTGGTTATGGTAATAGAAATGAGAGATGACATAGACTTGTGGAGTTTGCAGAAAAAGAAAAACTTCATATTATGAATTATTTCTTTGAGAATAATGTTAAATGGAAATGGTAGCTTCCACATTATAATACAGCAGAAGTGAATTGGATATTTTTACTAGTAGAAAATATATATTTCAAGATTGTAATGTTCTTAATAAATTTAACACAGGAAGTGATCATCAATTAGTGAGATGTAAGATGCAAATTAATGCAAAACTAGAAAGATAAAAATTATTAAGAAAAACAAGATTCACATTTGATATTTCTAATGTTCAGAAATATTGTAATGAATTTAAATTAGAAGTTTTAAATTGTTTTCAAATATTAATAGATTATGAACATGATTCAGATTTGAATGAAACAATAGGAAAATAACTGATACACTTTTAAAAACTGCAACAAAGAGAAAGATTTATGATGAAAAGAAGGAATTTGAAAATATATATAAAATAATGCATTTAGAAGAGGATTGAATTCCTCGAATTTTGTAAAATGGTGCAATAAAGAGTTGATAGTGATATAAGAGAAGAGAATGAAAGTCTCAAGAGTGTAAAACATGTTAATATTTGTGAGAAATTTATTTTTTGCAAAAAAAAAAAAAAAAAGATGGAACTATTGCTAAAAAGAGAGATGACAACATGAAATGTGTAGAAGAGGTCCATCAGAAGTTATTTAGTAATACAGAATAAGGAAAATTACCTTGTACAACTATTATATCTTCTGAATTGCCCAAGAGCTCAAATGAAGAAATGAGATATGCAATTAAATTTATGAAGAAGGGAAAAACTTTAGGTAATGACTTTGGCAAAATTATATACCAAGTATCTAAATGATAAAGATGTTGCAGATAATTAGAATAATGCAGTATTAATATTAATATTTAAAAAGTTGGTAAAGAAGATATTAAAAACTGTAGACCTATCAGTCTTTTATCAGTTTATAAAAATATTTTACCAAGATAACTCATCTTCAGAGAACTTTGGATTTCAACCAACCAAAAGAAGAATCTGGATTTAAAAATGGTTTTAATACAGTGGAATATATGCAAGTATTGAGAGAAGTTATAGAAAAAACCAATAAATATGAGTCACCATTATAATTTGGATTTGTATATTATGAGCAGGCATTTTATTCTATAGGCATTCCTCTAGTGATTAAAGCATTGATCATCAAGGTATAGATCCAGAATTTTGTCATATTTTCAAAATATTCATAAAAATATAACAGCAACAGATTAGATTACATAATAATTCTAGGAAGAATAACATTGAGATGGGTGTACAACAGCATGATTCTATATCTCCAAAACTTTTTGCAGCAGTGCTATAACAAGTATTTTTTGTGGATTAAAATGGAAGCTAAAGGAATAAAAATAAATGGAAATTATTTGTCATTTAGATTTATTTAAGTCATTTAGATTTTGCAGATAATGTAGCTGTTTTTGCAAATAATGCTTTAAAGCTTCAGGAAATGTTGCAAGAGTTATGAGATAAAAGTAAGAAAGTATGACTAAAGGCTAACATTAAAAAGACTAAAGTAATGTTCAATGGATTTATTTAAAAGATAAAAATAAAGATTGATATTGAAGTTAACAATTACAAATACCTTGGTCACATTATTACTTCAGATGAAAACATAAAGGATGAAATTAAATCATAAAATTAAATTTGATTGGAGTGCTTTTGGTAGAAATAACTTAATATTAAAAGGAAATATGCCTATATGTTTGAAAAGGAAGGTTTTAATAAATGTGATTTCTCAGTTCTTATTTACGAATCTGAAACTTGGACAATTAACAGAAAAGCAGTGCAGAGACTTTAGACTACTCAAAGAAGTATGGAGAGATTAATGTTAAAAGTAACTAAAAGTGATTGAAAATGTAATACATGGATAAGAGAACAAACAGGTGTTACTGACATCATTGAAAGAGTTAAGAGACTGAAGTGTAGTTGAGCTGGGCATAATATTAAAGAGATGATAGTAGATGGACAGTTGAAATCTTAAACTGGATTCCATGAGATTGTAAATGACCTAGAATGATGAAACCTGTGAGACAGATGGATGAAATAAGAAAGTGTGTGGTGCTGAGGTGCAAAAAAGAGGCTAGAGATCAGAGAAAAAATTGAACTTGGAGAGACCTTTATCCCACAGTAAATTGATAATGATTAAAATGATGATTATAATGATATATCAAAGCCAGTTTCACATATGTTTTTTAATTTTTATTTAAAATCTGTTTTGTCTGTTGAAATCAGAGCAGTTTAAAGTTTTGATTCAGTGTGTCATTATTAGCAAACAGTAATTGTGTTTAGTCTTTACTATAGTATATCAAGAAAATAATCTGCACTTCTTTATAGTATCATTGTGATAATTTTTTGTAATATATAAAAAATGTTTTTTTTAAAAAAAACATACTCAAATTTTTGATAAAATATTTTTTATAAGTCTATCATTCTTAATTCCTATTGTTATGATGCCTTCAATGAATTATAGTGACATATTTAACATTATCATATCCAGAAGTCTTAGAATATAAAATTGATTTTATATTCTCACCATCATATTTCCACAATATAGTGGAACATATTTAAGTGAATTGTTCTAAGAATGTAGTGTGAATATGGAGTTGATGTTTTACTTCAATGCAATTTGCATTTGCAAAATAACAGCTTTATATATATCCTATTTATATAAAATAGATGTGTAAAAATATTCTATCTTTTGACTTACTATGTGCAGCAGCAAATTGGACTTCATGTTGTATATCAACATCCAATCTATTTTTCTAATTAGAAATCAGTACAGTTATACTGAAAAATATATGCTCTATTTGAATATTAATAAGTAAATAATAGATTTTGTAGATTGAATTTAAAACATTAAAAATATTAGGTTAATTGTTTTGCTTTAAATCATATCGATTTAAAAATATTATCATCACATCTATGTCATATTTTGATACCTATTTCAAGAAGCTACATATAAATTATCTAAAAGGCTATTAAAAATGGAAGAATTGTTTAATATCGATTTTTTACTTTAAATAAGTCATATTTTCCTCTATTATAATAATGCATTCTCTCATATTATCAAATGGAAACTGTCTATGTAAATAAACTTTTGAAAATAATTAGACAAATATCTAGATAAATATTGTCAATAAACTAAATTAATTTTCTTGTTCAAGTAACTAAAACTTATATACATATAAACTTTGCTCATGACTCCATTTTTCTGGAGACAAACATTATATCTTAAATCTACAAATCCATTGACCCTCTGGTAAATAGTCAACTTTACTTGGAACCAATTATGCAATAAATGCTTTAAAAAGTATTTTTGCAGTAGTGGATAATAATGATATCAAAAATAGAAATTAATGAAATTCGTTATGTTGATCTTTCATAAAAATGATAATAAATAATAAAAATTAAACCACTAAACATCACATGATCACCATTCATTATGCTTACTCAAGCTGTTTAAACATAGGCAAAACTCTCCACACAGTAGCACCATTCAGTGCAAGCCAGAGTAATCAATGGATGCAAGAAGGTTTGTGCATAAAATCCCTATATAGTGTCTATTCATCCAATATCTCTAGAGTAGTTTTTAGCTTGTGGATTTCATCAGTGAGTGAGTATGGATACTGAACTGAGTTCAGATCTATACAAATATATAAGCTAATGATCTTGAATTGAAAACATTATTGTGTTTTCATTTTGGACTCAAAGCTTTATAGTTAGTAATAAGGTAAAACATGGTTTCTGGATGGATGCATTAGATTCTAAGATCTAGATACAGTGCCCTCAGATCCAAGATGAAAGCTATGAGCTATAAACTAGTCTGGGGATATTGGATGAATAGATCCTAGATAGGGATTTTATGCACAAACCTTCTTGCATCTATTGATTATTGTCTTGCACTATATGGTGCTACTGTATGGAGAGTTTTGCCCCTGTTTAAATAATAAAAATCATATATAACAGCTATATAAAATAAAATAAAAACTCATATAACATTATAATACTAGCCAAAAAAACTAAAATTTTGCTAAAATTCTTTCACAACCTTGGTCTCATATATTAACAGATATTTTCAAGTGATATTTAGTAAGATACATACAATATATATATATATATATATATATATATATATATATATATATATTGTATATAGTTACATATATATATATATATATATATATATGCTCTTGTACCTAGTGTTATTGACACTTGGTTTACTTGGCATTATTTCTGCAGGAAAACAATGCTATTCTTTAAAGAAATAAAAAGATAAAATAACAATAGTAATAATTGATTAATAAAGTATGCTATTCACTCACTTTGGCATGTTTTGGGTGAATAACTAATAGATTTAATAACTCAATGTCATTTTTAAAGAGAGAACATGAATAATTTAATTGAGATATTAATAATTAGAGCAAATTAATATGGTATAAAAGCTAAACAGTAATTGATTTTGGATGGGTAGAGAGGGGAGTGGATGAGTGTCTTATCATAAAGCACAATAACTTCTGGTAATTTCTTTTTGTAAAAAAAAAAAAAAAAGAAAAAAAAAATAATGTTTAAAGAATTATACATCACTGATTATTAATTTAATGTATTTATTATTTTTTTTTTTATATTGTCAAATTACTTTGTAATCCAGGTAGATAATACTGAAAACTATATGATTGTAATAAGTTTTTCTTTTCTTTTGTTTATGTTATAATCAAATGATTATTTTTCTGGAAGAGGTCGCTAAAGTAAAAAAAATAAAAAATAAAAACAACAACAAAACGAAACAACCAATTTCATAATCAAGATCATTTTTTTAAAAAAAAAATAGATAGTCTGCTTTTAGTTTTCAAGGAAGGAACAGTGCTGAAATTTGGTAACTCAATTTTTTCATTTTATTTTGCAGAAATAAATGTAATCAAAGTAAAATTTTAATAATATAATGTGTGGCTAAAATTTTTTGATAAGATATCCTGATTTTCTTTGCCATCTACCTATTTAAAGACCTTTTATACTTAAAAGTTTATTGTCTCGCGCTAAAGTTCAAAAATGACAGATGTAACTAAAAGAGTCACGAAAAATTATATCTAAATTAAGGAAAAGAAGCGATTTCCAAGAAAAAATTAATTATTTATTAACTTTATGTCCTTTATTGATATTTTCTTGGTATAGAAAGAAAAAAAAATAATAATAATTGAAAGAAATATTTTGAAACCAAGGAAAATCAACTAGAAACATTTTCGCGCTCTTTCTCAATATTGTCTGCCTTTACAAGTAATGTAGTTACATACGTTAAAATATATGTTTTATTCACCAAGAATTGTCTGGAAATAATAATAATGATAAATAAGATTAAATTATGCACCTGTATATTTTTTTAAAAAAAAAAAATATATAAAAAAAATATAAACTTTCTCAGAGTAAATATAGGAAAAGTTATATAGGGGCATTCTTACGGAGAAGTTACCGTTTAAAAAAAATTTATAATTCCTAAAGTATGAACAAAACCAAATATCTTAGTGACTTAATGATAAAAATAAATGATATATTATATTATACATCAGTTGGAATTATTAAAACTTCATGTACACGTAAATTGACAGCAGTTATTATCATAATAATCTCTCGGAAAATTGCGCAATTTCGTCCATAAGTAAGCTAGCTAATAAGTATACGTATTGTCAATAAAAAAAAAATATTGTGTATGTTTATCGTCTATAGTCAAATATTCGTCTATGTTAGAAGTCTATTTTTTTTCTTGGATCCCAAAATTGTAGTAGTTTAATTCAAGTAAGAATTAATCTTCAATTCTGCTATGTTTTTCTTTACCTAATTTATTAAACGCACAAAATAAGAGAAAACTTTTATTTAAAGGAAATAATACCATGCGTTTATTGTTTTAAACTTGCTTCGTGAAATACGACTGGATAAAGCTCTTCACCTGGACCAATTGCTCAACAGAAAAACATTTTCTAATGAGAGAATATGCACTTGTTAATTAATGATTGTTTAAAACTAAGTTATAAATGATATATATTTTTTTGTTATATCACATAGGTTAAAGTCTGTATGGTCAAGTGATATTTAATAGCCTTGTAATGACAAAGGTATGTTTTAATATAATTATTATAAGTTAAGTTGATATTTAACACGAAAGAAAAAATCTATAAAATATGTTTTAATTATTACATACAATTGTAGGTAGAAATTTTGTATGTTAGATACGTAAAAGAAAAATATTTAGATATTTAAGGGGTAAAATAAATATTGAAAATTATCAGAAGTAACTAAAAAAAAAAAAATGCTATAACAAAATATTTCTTGTTAAAGTTTTGAAACGAATTTATACTGTATTAATTGAGGAATTTATTCCTAATTATTCTTAAATAACACATCCACTTTATTTAGTTTAAGATAGTATGCTACCAACTATTTTTGAATGTTCCTTTATTAAAATTAAAGTTATTATACTTTTATTCTATGATGTCCATTGATTTCAGATGTTGATCAAAGTATACCCGGTAACATAAGTTTATTATAATCAGTGTATTTACTTATCCTGCCCAGATATAGCATTGGTATATGCTTAATATTCGCATAGGCAATAATTATAATGTATTTATTTTGTGGGATAAAAAATGATCTCCCCAAAAGCTTTGTTTTCCATGAGAGGAAGATTTTAAATATAATGTTCAGGTATGTTTATAGCCCAAGTGATCGATTCTCATAGATAGGACGATCAAGAATTTATCTAGCATTTAGTATGCTTCATTCGTTTAAATCCCAGGAGAGGATTGTATTTGGTGTGTGTTCGTTGTATGCCCAAGTAAGAGGCAAGAAACCACCAAAATATTTTAATGTAGTAGATTACTTTACAAACCTTCGTGGTTATTCCATATTCCTCATGTGAAAATAAAGATAGCTCCACCATGGAAGGTGTTGATTATTGTGCTTAATTTTGAAAGTTCGGGCAAGATAAAGGTTATATTGGAGGTGTTAGTTCCTCAAGATCCACTTTAGTATAAATAGTGCGTTAGTAACTAGGATCAATATCTGTATTGTGCTGCTAAATATTGCTAGTATTTGACAAGTAAATCAATGGAGAAAGTAATTAAAATTGCGTAATTTAAAACGCTTATTTACTGAAGGAATATTCAAATGCAATATTTAATTCTGGATAGTAATTAAATAATACTCATATTTAAAATTATACGTAGGAATAAAATTTGTATCATAACTTAAGTTAGCATTAAGTTAAATGTAAGATGGTAAGTGTAACTTCTGATAACTGGCCTATAATTAGAATAGGTTATCCCATTAAAGACCATAGATAAAGTAAATGTATTAGAAATAAATTTAATATTTTGCGTATTGCATATGATTGGATTAATCATTTAAAAAAAAAAAAATGAACAAAAAAAAAATAGTTAGTCAATAATTTTGAATAAAAGCTTCTACAAGGTTACCAAAATTTAATAAACAATGTATTGGTAATGAAATGTACTTTTAGTTAATCAATCCATATGATTGCATACAGGAGAAGTAGTAACCTCTAGTCCATAACCAAAAGAGTATACAGATTAATGTCAGTTATATTTTTGTATTACTATGGGATTATTGAATAAATGTTCATATATATATATTTTTTTTGTGATAATAATAAATTATAGTCTTGTTAAAATTTGTTGTACATTCATTTTTTTTGTTTTTATATGCTAAATATAAGTGTTTGCACAATATTTGCAAAACCTTTTCTTGAGTCCGAAATCATTCCAAATTCTTAAAAACTTAATATACCAGATAAATAAAGTTAAGCAGATCAGAATATGTCATTATATTTTAGTTTAATGATAATTATTTATGGAGTTGAAAACTTAAGACTAAACATTCACCTTTGTGTAAAAAAAAAAAAAAAAAATGAATTTATTCCCAAACCATTAACTTTGGTTGCACATTATTCCATTCCCATTTAGTTAAATTGTCTAAGTAATAAATCTTAGTTATATTATTGTGTTGTCATGGATGATGGAAGGACACAAAAAGCACCCTTGTCTTTTTACTATTCTGACTGAGATTCTGAAAAGGAAAAAAAAAAAAAGGGCTGTGTTATTCAAAATTATACGTCATTATTGAATAGAATTATCATCTCTTTAAATAATATAGCAGTTGATATGAGAGATGAAGACACATTGAATTTAAGTAAAATAAATGTTTCCTATAGCCGACCAGAATGCTAGTCATATGCGACAACACAATACTGCCGAGCATTTCCTTACATGAAGCAAAGAACCCTGAGATTAATATTATTATAATTATTCTTTAAATTAATAAGTGATCAATTATTGTTGTTATTACAATCGTGGCATGGCTTAAGAGAATTGAATGTACAATTGTATTATATGAAAGGTATTTTAGATCATATTGGAAAATTAATGGATATGTTGCTTTTATTTTGGTTGCCTTAACAACAACCATGAAAATTTAGTGTCCTGGGTGCAAATAAATAAACAAGTGCAAATAAAATAAACTAATAAATTTAAAATAAACTAATAAATATATTGGGTTAGAAATAAAATAAAATAAAAAACTAATAATAAAAAATAAATACTGGGTTAGAAATGGCCGCCCAACTACAGGGGCCATTGATGGCTATAGCTGGCCACGAGGAATTTAGTAAACTTTTCTTGGAGTCAATATTAATATTCTTTGCACTTGAATGGATTAGTTATTCATTGATTAAAAATATTTGCCAATAATGAATTGTTTTAGCCATAAGATATTATGTGAATATCTATTATATGATCTAATCTTTTGCCACTGAAAAATAAATAATTAAGTTGTCAGTTTAGGATGTTGTGGTCTGTAGGCAATTCCATAAAACACTGTAATGATTTTATCATTTATGATGATCTGTTTGTCTGCTCTTGTGATTGGCACTTATGTTATATTACATAATATCTAATGATATTTATATGGACCAAGAAGCATGTGAAAAAAAAAAAGCATATTTAGTAGTTAATGTTGGAGCTTTAGGGATATTAAATGTCAGAGCATAGTTTTTGGTGTAGATTATTTTTGGTAGGAGAGGCATGGAGGCAGGATGTCTTGTCAATAATTTCTTATCGATAAAGTTATTAATAGTTCATTGCTAATATTTCAGTACTGTTCAATACTAAAAGAGTTAGAATTTTAATATGAGTGAAAACAAAGATAATCATAGTATTTCTGAGGATTTGGGAGGATCCCAAGAGTTACAATCCCCTGATACACAGACTCCATATTTTAGTGTACAATTAAAAGAGGAAGGGGAAGATTTGGATATAGATAACCCAGAAGAAGCCACAATAATAAAGGGAAAACATGAAAATGAGCCAGATCAATTAATGAGAAATACATTGGAGGAATTCTTGAAAAAATTAGAAAAATCAAATAGTGAATTGAAAAGTGAATAAAAAAGTCAGATCCAAAACTCAAATAGTAAATTAGAACAATCAAATAGTGAATTAAAAAGTCAGATCCAAAACTCAAATAGTAAATTAGAACAATCAAATAGTGAATTAAAAAGTCAGATACAAAACTCAAATAGTGAATTAAAAAGTGAATTAAAAAGTCAGATCCAAAACTCAAATCGTAAATTAGAACAATCAAATAGTGAATTAAAAAGTCAGATCCAAAACTCAAATAGTAAATTAGAACAATCAAATAGTGAATTAAAAAGTCAGATCCAAAATTTAAATATTAAATTAGAGAATCAAATGCAGGAGATCAAAGAGACATCTCAAAATCAAGTACAGGAGATAAAAGACTTAAGGGAAGATTTGAGAAATCATGTAGAAGAATCAAAATTGGCCTCTGAAAAGCTGGAAATAAGAATAAGGAAAGAGATCGAAACAAATTCTGAAAGGGCAGAAAATATGATTGAGGCTATCCAGCAGGACTTTAAAAGTCAATATATTGTATTAAACAATGAAGTACAGGAAATAAGAAATTATCAAAAGGAAACAGTAGTATTTCAAAGAGAAGTTCAGGATAGAGTTGAATCTATTAAGGGAGAATTAGACAGTGCTAGAAGTGAAGTTAGTAATTTGAAAGAGGAAGTTAAAAATATAACTCTAGCACCTGACAATGTAGTGAAAGGATGTCAGAGCCAGATTACCAGATTAATAGCTAAACTAGAAACTCAAGAGTTGACCCAATGTGAGATTAATCAAAATCTAGAAAGTGAGCTAAGTCAAGTTATGGGAAGAGTAGAAAATTTTAATGATATAATAAAGAGTAATGCACAGCTATTACATAATAATCTCCAAGATGAAATAGGGGAATTAATGACTCAGTGTGAGAGTAAAGTCTATCAAAGGTTAGAAGATAAATTCGGGATAGATAAAGATGAAACTATTAACCAATTGGAACAACAGATTAAACACTTAAATGTAGGCCTAAAAGATAGTTCAAAGAGAATAGACTGTGAATGGCAGAACTATAAGTTAGAATTAGAGAGTCGAATGCAAGCTATAGACTATAATAGGGATAATTTTACAAAAAGTAAAAAAGTTGTTCAAAGTAAAGGTTTGTCTGAAACTCAAGTAAAGGAAACAAATAATGGTCATAATAACCAAGTAATAACTGAGTTACATACGGTAATTAATCCAGTAGAATCAATATATGATCCATTAAATGAGGCTAGAAGTAAAGTCATGCTAGAGCCAGAAAGTAATAGCTCCATGGCCTTAAAATTCTTAAAAATAAAATTTTTTAGAGTTGAATATCTGGAGAATCCACACGAGTATCTCCAGAATCTGGAGGAGTTATTCACCTTATGTCATTTATCTGAGATAGAAAAGATTGCTATTGCCGCTAACCATTTGTGTGCAGCATCTAAAGACTGGTGGCAATCATTATTTATTAAACCAGAAACATATGGAGACTTCAAATATCTTATGTTAGCCAGTTTTTGGGGGGAAGACCGCCAAGATAACCTGAGATATCAGATACCTCAGGAAAGATATCATGTAAATAAGGGTAGTTATACTCAGTTTTTCAGGAGTCAGGCCGTCAAATTGAAAACCTTGACAGCTTATCCTTTATCTGAGACACAAATTGTGCGAATAATTCGCCATAATCTGCTGAGGCATATAGAGCAGATCTTGATTGCTGCTGACAGACATACCATAGAAGAGGTAGTAGAAATTTTAGATTCGTTAGAGACCAGCGATAGGAATATTGATAATAGGATTAGGGTAAATAGAGACACCCATCCGATGGTGAGTAATATCAATTTCGCAGATAGGTCACATCTGGGAAGGAGGAAGTTAGTTAGAGAAAAATGATATTATAGGACGAATCCCTATGGTAGACAGAATAGCCACCTCAGTAGGCCAACAGTTAAGAGTAGAATTCTGAATGAGAATCAGCCTTCTACTAGTGGTATCCCAACAATACCAAAGAAAAATATAAAAGGTAGTAAAAGTAGTGGGGCATTAAATTAAAAAGGACTTCGCAGGAATGTTCCTCACTTTGGGGCCCTATTTTTAAGCATATGGGGAACAGCATAATGTAGAACATGACCAAGCACTGGCCAGAATTAACCTTAAAAAGATGAGTGATAAACGCACTTGTTATTCCAAAACCAGTCCACATCCTTTTAAAGTCCATGATTTTGTTTTAATTAGAACTCCCCATGTGAGTAATCTCCGGAAACATATGTTTAGAAAATTCATGTATCTTTATGAAGGCCCCTATGAAATTGTGAAACAAGTGGGTGAGAATGCCTTTTTGGTCTCAACCCCTGATGGAACAAGAGGTACCTATAATGCCCGAAGCTTACTACCATATCCCAAGCAAAATTAAATCCTTTAAACTGTATTTATTGACATAAGAAAGAAGTAGGATATAAACTTAGTAATACCATAAGAAGTGTTAAAAAATGCATATATTATTTTATTTTTTATTTATTATAACGGTGGGAGAATTGTAACCTAGTGTTATTGACACTTGGTTTACTTGGCATTATTTCTGCAGGAAAACAATGCTATTCTTTAAAGAAATAAAAAGATAAAATAACAATAGTAATAATTGATTAATAAAGTATGCTATTCACTCACTTTGGCATGTTTTGGGTGAATAACTAATAGATTTAATAACTCAATGTCATTTTTAAAGAGAGAACATGAATAATTTAATTGAGATATTAATAATTAGAGCAAATTAATATGGTATAAAAGCTAAACAGTAATTGATTTTGGATGGGTAGAGAGGGGAGTGGATGAGTGTCTTATCATAAAGCACAATAACTTCTGGTAATTTCTTTTTGTAAAAAAAAAAAAAGAAAAAAAAAAGAAAAAAATATATATAATGTTTAAAGAATTATACATCACTGATTGTTAATTTAATGTATTTATTATTTTTTTTATATATTGTCAAATTACTTTGTAATCCATGTAGATAATACTGAAAACTATATGGTTGTAATAAGTTTTTCCTTTCTTTTGTTTATGTTATAATCAAATGATTATTTTTCTGGAAGAGGTCGCTAAAGTAAAAAAAATAAAAAATAAAAAAAAAACAACAAAACGAAACAACCAATTTCATAATCAAGATCATTTTTTTTAAAAAAAAAAATAGTCTGCTTTTAGTTTTCAAGGAAGGAACAGTGCTGAAATTTGGTAACTCAATTTTTTCATTTTATTTTGCAGAAATAAATGTAATCAAAGTAAAATTTTAATAATATAATGTGTGGCTAAAATTTTTTGATAAGATATCCTGATTTTCTTTGCCATCTATCTATTTAAAGACCTTTTATACTTAAAAGTTTATTGTCTCGTGCTAAAGTTCAAAAATGACAGATGTAACTAAAAGAGTCACAAAAAATTATATTATATCTAAATTATAGAAAAGAAGCGATTTCCAAGAAAAAATTAATTATTTATTAACTTTATGTCCTTTATTGATATTTTCTTGGTATAGAAAGAAAAAAAAAATAATTGAAAGAAATATTTTGAAACCAAGGAAAATCAACTAGAAACATTTTCGTGCTCTTTCTCAATATTGTCTGCCTTTACAAGTAATGTAGTTACATACGTTAAAATATATGTTTTATTCACCAAGAATTGTCTGGAAATAATAATAATGATAAATAAGATTAAATTATGCACCTGTATATTTTTTTTAAAAAATAAAAAATAAAAAAAAAATATAAACTTTCTCAGAGTAAATATAGGAAAAGTTATATAGGGGCATTCTTACGGAGAAGTTACCATTTAAAAAAAATTTATAATTCCTAAAGTATGAACAAAACCAAATATCTTAGTGACTTAATGATAAAATTAAATGATATATTATATTATACGTCAGTTGGAATTATTAAAACTTCATGTACACGTAAATTGACTGCAGTTATTATCATAATAATCTCTCGGAAAATTGCGCAATTTCGTCCATAAGTAAGCTAGCTAATAAGTATACGTATTGTCAATAAAAAAAAATATTGTGTATGTTTATCGTCTATAGTCAAATATTCATCTATGTTAGAAGTCTACTTTTTTTCTTGGATCCCAAAATTGTAGTAGTTTAATTCAAGTAAGAATTAATCTTCAATTCTGCTATGTTTTTCTTTACCTAATTTATTAAACGCACAAAATAAGAGAAAACTTTTATTTAAAGGAAATAATACCATGCGTTTATTGTTTTAAACTTGCTTCGTGAAATACGACTGGATAAAGCTCTTCACCTGGACCATTTGCTCAACAGAAAAACATTTTCTAATGAGAGAATATGCACTTGTTAATTAATGATTGTTTAAAACTAAGTTATAAATGATATGTATTTTTTTGTTATATCACATAGGTTAAAGTCTGTATGGTCAAGTGATATTTAATAGCCTTGTAATGACAAAGGTATGTTTTAATATAATTATTATAGGTTAAGGTGATATTTAACACGAAAGAAAAAATCTATAAAATATGTTTTAATTATTACATACAATTGTAGGTAGAAATTTTGTATGTTAGATACGTAAAACAAAAATATTTAAATATTTAAGGGGTAAAATAAATATTGAAAATTATCAGAAGTAACTAAAAAAAAAAAAAAATGCTATAAGAAAATATTTCTTGTTAAAGTTTTGAAACGAATTTATACTGTATTAATTGAGGAATTTATTCCTAATTATTCTTAAATAACACATCCACTTTATTTAGTTTAAGATAGTATGCTACCAACTATTTTTGAATGTTCCTTTATTAAAATTAAAGTTATTATACTTTTATTCTATGATGTCCATTGATTTCAGATGTTGATCAAAGTATACCCGGTAACATAAGTTTATTATAATCAGTGTATTTACTTATCCTGCCCAGATATAGCATTGGTATATGCTTAATATTCGCATAGGTAATAATTATAATGTATTTATTTTGTGGGATGAAAAATGATCTCCCCAAAAGCTTTGTTTTCCATGAGAGGAAGATTTTAAATATAATGTTCAGGTATGTTTATAGCCCAAGTGATCGATTCTCATAGATAGGACGATCAAGAATTTATCTAGCATTTAGTATGCTTCATTCGTTTAAATCCCAGGAGAGGATTGTATTTGGTGTGTGTTCGTTGTATGCCCAAGTAAGAGGCAAGAAACCACCAAAATATTTTAATGTAGTAGATTACTTTACAAACCTTCGTGGTTATTCCATATTCCTCATGTGAAAATAAAGATAGCTCCACCATGGAAGGTGTTGATTATTGTTCTTAATTTTGAAAGCTCGGGCAAGATAAAGATTATATTGGAGGTGTTAGTTCCTCAAGATCCACTTTAGTATAAATAGTGCGTTAGTAACTAGGATCAATATCTGTACTGTGCTGCTAAATATTGCTAGTATTTGACAAGTAAATCAATGGAGAAAGTAATTAAAATTGCGTAATTTAAAATGCTTATTTACTAAAGGAATATTCAAATGCAATATTTAATTCTGGATAGTAATTAAATAATACTCATATTTAAAATTATACGTATGAATAAAATTTGTATCATAACTTAAGTTAGCATTAAGTTAAATGTAAAATGGTAAGTGTAACTTCTGATAACTGGCCTATAATTAGAATAGGTTATCCCATTAAAGACCATAGATAAAGTAAATGTATTAGAAATAAATTTAATATTTTGCGTATTGCATATGATTGGATTAATCATTAAAAAAAAAAAAAAAAAAAAATGAACAAAAAAAAAAAATAGTTAGTCAATAATTTTGAATAAAAGCTTCTACAAGGTTACCAAAATTTAATAAACAATGTATTAATAATGAAATGTACTTTTAGTTAATCAATCCATATGATTGCATACAGGAGAAGTAGTAACCTCTAGTCCATAACCAAAAGAGTATACAGATTAATGTCAGTTATATTTTATATTTTTGTATTACTATGGGATTATTGAATAAATGTTCATATATTTTTTTTTTGTGATAATAATAAATTATAGTCTTGTTAAAATTTGTTGTAGATTCATTTTTTTTGTTTTTATATGCTAAATATAAGTGTTTGCACAATATTTGCAAAACATTTTCTTGAGTCCGAAATCATTCCAAATTCTTAAAAACTTAATATACCAGATAAATAAAGTTAAGCAGATCGAAATATGTCATTATATTTTAGTTTAATGATAATTATTTATGGAGTTGAAAACTTAAGACTAAACATTCACCTTTGTGTAAAAAACAAAAAAAACAAATGAATTTATTCCCAAACCATTAACTTTGGTTGCACATTATTCCATTCCCATTTAGTTAAATTATCTAAGTAATAAATCTTAGTTATATTATTGTGTTGTCATGGATGATGGAAGGACACAAAAAGCACCCTTGTCTTTTTATTATTCTGACTGAGATTCTAAAAAAAAAAAAAAAAAGGGCTGTGTTATTCAAAATTATACGTCATTATTGAATAGAATTCTCATCTCTTTAAATAATATAGCAGTTGATATGAGAGATGAAGACACATTGAATTTAAGTAAAATAAATGTTTCCTATAGCCGACCAGAATGCCAGTCATATGCGACTACACAATACTGTCGAGCATTTCCTTACATGAAACAAAGAACCCTGAGATTAATATTATTATAATTATTTTTTAAATTAATAAGTGATCAATTATTGTTGTTATTACAATCGTGGCATGGCTTAAGAGAATTGAATGTACAATTGTATTATATGAAAGGTATTTTAGATCATATTGGAAAATTAATGGATATGTTGCTTTTATTTTGGGTTGCCTTAACAACAAGTGCAAATAAAATAAAATAAAACTAATTAATACTGGGTTAGAATATATATATATATATATATATATTGATAAAAAATCAAGTCATATGACCTAATTTTAATAAAGCTCCTATTTACAAATGTTATATATAGAGTAAGTTAAAAACAAACTCTTATGAAGCTTCAAAAGAGTTTGTTTTTAACTTACTCTCTCTCTATATATATATATATAAAATAAATAAAATGTCCGTTAATTAAAAGCAAAATTGTAATTAAAATTAAAATAATACATTTAACGGTTTACAAACTATTACAAACAATCCTTAAATCTGCAGAAGTACTTTCAGTTAATTTCTTAAACCTGCCTCAACTGCCATTAAATTCAAAAAAGAAAAGCAGAAGCAAATGTCATCAATTCAAATTCCACGAATCTCGTATTTTAATGTTAGCAGCTTGTCGATTTATTAAATGCATTTTATTCCTGTTTATAAAAATTGCCTCTTTAATTTTTCTTTTACTATGGTTTCTCTCTTTATGAAGAATTTTCACATTTTCAAACTCAAATTTAAATTTATATTTACACATTTTTTCTTGATCAAAGAAAACTGAAGGAGATATTAAATCACCATTATTTTTATTTTTTACATGCTTGTATAACAATTCATGCTCCTTCAATCTCTTCTCAGTACTGCACCTAGATTTACCTATATATGACAGCATACAATCACAAAAAATTTGATATATGACATTACTTTTCTGCTTGACAGGTATGACATTCTTAGAATTATTAATTAATTTATTGATATTATTTGGAACATAGAATGAAACATTAAACACATTCTTATATAAATCCTTAAAAAAAATTCACTTGTGGATTTGAAATAAATGGAATAGATATCCATTGTTTACTATTAATCTTATTTCCTTTAAATTATTATAACTTTTTTTAAATTGACATAAAGTATTGTTTATTTGTTCCATTTTATAACCAACATCAAGCAATTCCTTAGCAAATATTTCAATATTTTTCAGTTTATCACTTTGGTAACGACATAATTTTTCATTCCGAAACAAAAAAAGATCTAAAACTTGCCATCTTATGCATCATTGGTACTTTTGATTTAGAATTTATATATCCTCTTTTTTGCAGTGGCTTAATTATTAGTTTATTGTGTGTGTATATATATATATATATACACACACACAAAACAAAATAGCCTTCATATTATTTTCAAAAACTAACTTACTTCAACATCAAAGAATATCTTCATATGATTAATGCTGTCAGATTCAAGAAAATTTATCATCATATTTTTTTTTACTCTTCTTTTTATTTCATTTCCTTCATAAAAGAAAACGTCTGATAATATTTTATGACTTATATTTAGTTCATGAATGTACAAAGCTGAGGTATAAGATTCATTTTTAACTCTACTTTTGAAACTTTAACTCTTTCATTAAGACTTAATTATAAACTTTACAACAACTGTGAGGAATCTTATAAACTACATCAGGAATAGATTAGTTATCAATATATTGCTTTGAATTATTTAATAATGAATTTAAATCAAGACCTTTCTTCCTGGCCACTTTCATACCATCCAATAAAAAAATATTCTTATAAATTAATTTATAAACTGATGACTCAAATGGTAGAGAAATAAACTTTTTATTCTTATCAACAATTAAATATTTATTATCAACAGATATATAGATATTTTTATTAAATATAATATTTATATATTATATTCATGAACTAAATACAGGTCATAAAATATTATTTGATAATGCAGAAGTTATCTTTTATGAAAGAAGTGAGATAAAAAGAAAAGTAAAAAAAATATGTATGATAATTTTTTTTGTATCTGAAGCCGTCAATCTTATGAAAATATCCTTTGATATTAAAGGAAGTTGGTTTTTAAAATCAATGATGGGAAGACTATTTTGTTTTATATATATATATATATATATATATATATATATATATATATATATATATATATATATATATATATATATATATATATATATATATATATATATATATATATATATATATATATATTGGATATATCTTGAATTTCACTTGAAAAGGTTTATTTATTAATAGATGAAACCATTGTTGTGGAAGATTTTTATTTAAAAAAATTGGATTTTTTTGGCTAGTTTCTATTTTTTCTATAATTACTAGTATAGCACATAGTATTTAATTTTTTAACAGCTATGTAATTTTTATAAGATTATAATAGGTAAATTTCTTTATCTGTACTATTATAATAAAAATCTTAAATTACATGTTTCAATAGTATGAGTTAAAGTAATTCAGTTATCCCAGTTAGTTAGCAGTATTTAAAAGTTTATCTTAGGTTGTTTAATATTCACTTCAAAGAATAAAAATAATATTTAAACTAATGAAGAGTTCATCTAGAGTTTAATATATTTTAAATAAATTTAATAGAGAAAGATGTTCTATGCTGTTTGAAATGACAAGTTAACTCTAATAGAATGTGTAGTTATTGATTCTTTAAAATTAATAATTTTAAAATTAACTTATGATTTATTAAATACCAATTTATATGAAAGTATTTAGAAGAATGATTTTACAATAGTAAGTACAATTGACTGAGAGTAGCACTAATTTTTAATTAATTTTAAATGTCAGTCAATAGATAATTTATTTTCACTGTATTAAATAAATGGCTGTATTTAATGTACATATGTGTGTATGTTTAGAGCATGCATATGAAATGTTGAAACTTAAAAAGATTTATTAAAAATGGATTTTAAAAAATTGGATACTGTCAATCAATTTTAAAATTATTAAAAATAAATAAATAATGTAAGAGAAAGAGTAAAGAATGAGTATTTGAATAAAAATGTTTAGTTTAAAAATCAGTTAATAATTTTATTAAAAAATTGATTTGATAATTATTTAGAGTTGATAAAAATTGTTAATTAACAAGTTTATTTATTGTCTAGATGTCACATGATTAAATTATCTGAATTTAAATACAAAGTTCAAGGGCAAATCAATTAAAAATCAAAAGACTACTAAATTAAATATTGCAATGCAGACCAGAAATTCATTGGTTTAATGAAGAGGAAATGCAGCATTAATTTTGATGCATTGTTTGAAAAAGAAGAAGACACACACTATTATAAAAATAGACATAAAGTATGAAGAAGTGTTTTAATTTTATTATTTCATTTAAAATTTCAATTTTATTTCAGTTTTGAAGTAAATTGTTTAATTTTTATTTAACTATTTTTTTAAATCAGTGTTAAAATTTAAAGTTTTATTGTTTCTAATCTTCATGCAAAAGAACCAGTAAGTTATCCATGCAGTGTTTCTCCTAAAATCATAGATTCTACTGAATTATTAAACAGCAATTCTAAAAGGTACTGAATAAAATTTTAATATTTTCTCAAATAAGCCAAAGAAAATATTCACACAAGAAAAAGTACTGTTTTCATTGTTATAACATTAGTTAAATTCTGAACATTACTATGAGCCTATCTCTGGCATGTTTTAATTAACTTAATTAGTTATAAATAGATATGCCAAGCTCAGGTATAGAACAATGAATTTCTATAAGATTATTAAACCTATAAAAAAGAAGCATTGACAATTATTTAAAATTATCATAAGACAAATGTGTGAAAATTAAATTTCTAATTATCATAATGAAAGACTATATCTAGTTTAAACAAATAATACTGCCATTCATCTCAAGTTTACTTATTCATATATACCTAGACCTCACTTAGCAATTGGCTACTTAGTGAAATTTTGCAATAATGATCATCATCAATTTGTATACACTATTTTGATTTACAATAGATTATTCACTATAACAATTGGGAAAAATGTTTTTAAAAAAATGTTGTGACAGCCATTTTGAATTTTACATCACTGATGATGTCAGAGAATAGACATTTGAAAGTCATTTTACCCAAAAGCAAAAGTACATTACTGTAATGCATATACTGGTAATGACTTTGCTGAAATTGTATAGCGCATACAATATTTTATTCATAAAACACAATGTTAGTGCTGCATTCAGTATTTTAATTATAGAATGTATAAATAATTAATGAATCTATAATACTATATACATATAAGTGTTGAATGTCTTGAAAAAAATTAAACTTTATTTAAATATAATATAGAGTACTTGGATTATTTAAATAAAGTTTAATTTTTCTAAAGACATTCAACACTTATATTATTAGATAATAAAATAGTCCAATATATAAATACAATACAACTAAAATACCATTATCACAAACTTTCAGGAAAACATTACAAATATTAAACTGCATGTGTGTTGCTTAATTACTGTATATTATTTTTAGAACACCAGGTTAATTATGTAAAAATAGTTATTGATTTTGTAACTTTACTAAAATGTTGTTTACACCCAAGTGGTTTCAAATCAAAAGAAAAACAACATTTTAAAATGTGAATGTTGAATTAGAAAAAAGTTTAAAAAGAAAAACAGATTGCATTTAAAATAAGTGTTAATGAATAATCTTTCTACATGAACAGGGCAGGGGGCACTAGTATATTGTCATACATACATACATACATATACAGTATAGTGTGTGCAGTACAATATCTGCATAATACAGCATAGTATATAAAATCATATTACATCAAGGGTTTTGGTTTTACATATTTTTATACACTGCATTCGATAAATAATTTTTTTAATATGTACTTTATTCCCAAGTTAGTGTAATTTTTTAGCTTTAGGAACCAACTAATTTTTTCCCCATAGACTCCCATTATAAATACATATTCTATATACAATATTCTTGCTTAATGATGAGTTTTGGAGGACCAATTGCCATTGCTAAGAGGGTAAAGGTGTATTTGAATATTCTGTTTTAAATTGCTGATTGCTTCAAGTATATTGCTATTATATTTAAAAAGAAATAAATATAATTTAAATTTACCATAGTCAACTTGTAAGGATAAAACTTCATAAAGAGAAATTTAAATAAAGAATTATCATTATATTCATTGCTCCTTTGATTTTATTGCTATTAAAATGTATTTTGATAGAAACTGTTTCCCTTAAAATCATTTGCCATCAATTCCTCTTATTTTACATGTGTAAAATTATTGTGAACTTTTTCTCCCAAAATTTTTGTGTATATATGTGTGTCTACTCTACCTTAGTAGAGAGCTATATATGTATTGATATATCACTTCAAGAAGAGAATGAAAAACTGAAAAGTGATAGTGTTTCTATACAAAAAAATAATTATTTAACCTTTAAAAATGGTATTATAGTTATCGTGTATATATTTTTATATATATTTAAAATTATTATAGCCATTAGCTTGTATAATATTAAGATTATTATTAGTTATATTATAAGCACGTTTATATGAATAATGTTGTAGAGGTGTAATTGGTAAGATATATAGTAGAAGGTTTTATTTTATATGTTGATTTTATTATTATAGACTTTTTTAAAAATGTATATTTAAAATTCCAAATGATTGTACCCAAAGGTATAATAGCCTTTTGTATATTTATGAAAAGTATTTTATGAATGAAAGTGTTATAAATATCAGTATGGGCATAAGAATTTATGCAATAACTAGTTTGTGAGTATATGTTCTACCGGTCGAAAAACACATATCGATCCAACAAACCCCTGAATACAGGTAAAGTACCTCGAATCCGACCACGTACAAGATATATAAATCAGGTACATCATGGATTCTGCACTATTTATCTATATCCCCAGGTCAAAGATCTAATCAATAGCCTTTCTCGATGATACAATCGAATTCCTTTACTTTCACCGTCCCAGCAGCTGGGTCTTAAAGCATGAGATTCAATTTAATTATATATTTTAGTGAGAACTTGGGTGATTGGTGGATAGGTATATTTAAAATCAAAATTATTTCAAATAAAAGTAAATAAAATGATTCGATGAACACTGGAAGTTTGTTTTAGTTATATATATATATTTAAAATCATTAGGCATTCTACATTAATCTTTAACTCAAGCTCTAAAAACAAAAAATACAATCTTTAAATTAACTTTATAATTATATGAGTTCATGACGACTTTATTTATATTAGCGGTTAACATTGACATTATTGAGTTTGTACAATTTATTTTGTGAAGTTTATACACCTTTACTTTTGTTTACATTTATTCTCCTTTTAAAATAACAAAAATTATTTTATCATTAAATGATCACGGATTTCAAAATTCCCCGTGCACATTTAGTACAAGCTTGTAATATAGCAGTAGGTTTAAACATCTGCCTAATGCACATATATAAGAATGACTATTTTAATGAATTCTTTATACAAGATTTAAAAAAAAAACATTTCTATTGAAAAAAAACATTAATTAAATAGACGATTGTAATAAAACTAATTTGGCGTCTTACTCCACTAACATATAGAAGAAAAAAATGATTTTATTTCTCTTTATAAAAATAATAATTCAGATTTCAAATGACTAATGTTTGATGACATTAGTGGACCTTGCTGGAATAGCTTATAACTAACTTTGATTAAAACTGTAAGCTGTTATAACAAAAAAAAATAGATCAGTTAATTATCAAGCAAACAAGCCACTTTAGTTGGACTTACAACTAAAATCAAACCTATAAGAACTATATCCGTGAATTAGCCAAAACCAAACGATTTTAACTAATTACGAAAACGAACAAAAGAGTTGATTACTCAGATTGAAGATCCTTTCAGTAGAATCATTTCCCTATGGCTTACGTATTAGATAGGCAAAAGAAAAACAGAACAATGTCGGGTTAATAAATATACGAATGCAAAGGAGAGAAGAAACGTAAGTAAGAACATACGGGCCAGATTACGGACACTCGTATGCCTATTCTAATGAAGAATAAAAAGGGAAATCGATACATCCACATTTTGTGTCCATATATCGATAGGAGAAAGGATTTATGGAAAGTCAATGTGCCTGCCTCTACAGGTATCATGCTGGCAAACCTACTCTATCTCAGCCATGCTATCCGATTCACAGAGTATGCAAAAGCAGAAGCTAACTCTGAATCACCAAATCAATGACCATTTTAGGTCTGTTCATGATACTCCAAGCATTCTTTATTAACCTGAGATATTATAATTATTAAATAGGAACGAATTATAATTAAATAGCCTTAAAATGATCTAATACTGCATAGAGACCAACCTGCATAACCAACTATTTTATATAAATATTTAACCTACAAAAAAACATACATATAGAAATAAGGAAATTTATTTCTCGAATAAATTCCCCCTCCCCTCTTTCCTAACTTAAAAAAAAGGCATGATAATTAACTGATGCTATCCAGCGGCACTGTTACTAGGTCAAAATCTATAGCATATTTTATTCTGTTTTGAATTACAGAAATATAAAATAATAGAATCCCATTCTGGGAAATCTATAATAAAACTGTTTAAAGAAAATACGGTAAGCTTTATTTTGAAATACATATATACTCGACATACCTTCACTTGCGAAATAAAATAGATCAAGATTACTTTATTTTACAATTAAATCATTCTTTGTTAATGTCCCCCCCCCCTAATAAACATAATTTGCTCTTTTAGCAAATTACTCTCTTTGAGTCCCTGCGAGTGAAGCCAGTCAAAATAAAACAAAATAAAAATCAAAGCATGAAATCTCTTGCTAAGATTAATATAAAACAAATAAATAAATTCATAGTCCATCAATCAAAATATTAAAAATTATGGTGAGCTTGAGTTAATGAAATATTATAATTTAAAAGAAAAGGGTTAAAGAATCAGTTAAAAGCTTTACGAAAATACATTTATACTCTTACGATAATAGTTTCAAACATCTTGATGGAAGTATTCAAACTCTTCGGCATTTTCCTTGGCATTCTCCGAGATGAGTTCTATGGAAGAACGTTGGTGGCAGATGGCTCTTTTGAAGGCAGGTTTGGACAGCAGCATAACAGAAGATTTCAGGTCTCAGGAAGGAAAGGGCAATGATTTACCCTTTTTACTACTCGATCGTGGCGTGATTTCTACAACTCTCTTTCTGTCTGTTCTGTCTGTTTCTCGTCTCTCTCTTTCTCAAAAAGGGCCACTATTTATTACTTCCTACTCGTATTCGATTTCTGCTGCCTCAGGTCATTTTCAATTTTAAAAACAATCGAAATCATTCTTTTATTCTAATTTTAGAAAGTTTGTACCTCGATAAGGATCAATATATTTCAATATAATTTTATGTTAGTTTTTAATTTAGATAACAATGTAGAATCTCTACTAATTAATGAATAGAGATTCCACAGGGAATGGATTTTTGGTAATTAATCAATGCTTTTAATTTAAACATTTATTTTAAACTTCTTATTGAGGTACAAATCTTTTCAAAAAGGCCATCGTGGATTCTTGAACTAAAAATAAAGCATTTTAAACATACATATCTAAAATATATATATAAAAAATTCAAAGTTAATTATTTGAATTCTTTTTTTCTTTTAATAATATAAATGGAATAACAGTGTTAGTACAATTATATATATATGATCCAAAATAAATTATGGGATTTATACAAGATAGTTAAAAAAATGTTTTTTTAGAATAATAATAAAAGCAAATGTTAGTAAAATAAATAATTAGGTGGGTCAGACTGTGAAACAGCAAATCTGAATCAGATTTACCATTTCACACTCCCCCACTTCATGAAAAAAAAAATCTATACTGTACCGTTTATTTATATATGGTACAAATACATATTGGCAGTTGGTAAAAGCTAAAAAAAAAAATAAAACTTAATTTAGATTTTTCTTTTAGTATAATTTTTGTTTAAAAAAAATGTACAATGATAGTTAAATTGTTCTTTCATAATTTTTTTATGTAATTAGAAATAAAAGTTAGAATTGGAGAGAACAAAAGACACACAAATTACCAATCTAGATAAAAGAAAGTAAAAATATTTTAACTAATTAAAGATGGCAGAATTATGCTGAAAAAAATAAAGACTTTGTAACATAAATTTTATAAAGAATATACAAGATTATCAACATATATTTTGACAAACAAAAGATATGTGCAGAAGTCTGAAAACTGGACCTCTAGTATAAAAAGGAGGGGTTCGGTTCGAGGAACGTCTTGGTTTGCCTGTTATTCTTTTGGTTGGTTTTGGATTAAAGAATCCAGACCACTCTATGATGAAATAATTCTCCATTCGAGAGTAGACCGGAGCTTTAGCTGACATTGTTACTGATGGACACCAGAGAAACTTACATGACTAGCCTATGGAATCAGCACCAAGATCAATTTATAATAAATGGCCGAGCTCATTCTAACTCAAAAAACTATGCATAGTAAGCTACAATCTTCGTGAATTCACAAAACTTACCGGTAAGTTAAGACTACTTATTCCTGATTGTGACCAAAATTAAGCGTTTGCAAACAAGTCTTAAAATAATCCTGATAGAAACATTAATTTTCTTATTAAAGAGACTTTTGTTTAAATAATTTTATACAAGATCTTGGAAATGAATTGTAATAAGTGAACATTATTAAATTACTTTATCCTACTGTTTTTTATAAATTGATTCATGTCTGGATTGGCGTGTTCTCTCCAGTTTATTTAATTCGTAATTTAGCTTACAAATATTTTTAGTTTGTTGGAATAAAAGAGATTTTACTTTTATCAACCTTTTTCATTGTGCTTTATTAATAATAGTTATTAATTATTATTAAATTTATTAATATTATTTTAGTGATGTTTAAATATATAATTTACCTTTGCCAATATGTTTAATAAATTCCAAGAATAATAATGTTTTGAAAAAATAATTTTCGTTACAGTAAAATCTAATACCGATTACTTTTAAAAGTATCTTTTCTTTTTAATTTATAATTTACGAGACATTATATGACATTTTCAGTGGGTTCTTATAGGATCATGGCACCTTTCAAATAAATTAAAAGCTGATTTTGTCGATAGCATAATTCTCAACAATTACTAGGTCGAGTTGATCAGGAAAGATAGTTATGTTTTTTTAGAAATAGAAATGAAACATTTTTTTTTGCATAACTTGATCAACTCGCGCATTTTATAATGCATATAGAGGCCTAGCAAAATGGAAAATGTTATAATGGCTTCCCAACTCGGGCTCCGATTCAACAACCACAACCTGAGATAAGTTGTAATGATAAAGAACATTACAACGATGACCCAAAAAACTCATAGCTGGAAAATAAATACAGTAGTAGTTTTTTTTTTTTTTAAAAAAAAAAATTATAAAAACTAACTAACTAATTAAACCCTGATTATTAAAATATAAAAATATTTTTTTAATAAGGCTAGTTAAACCCTGATTATACAAGTATAAAAATATTTGTTTAATATGACTTACAGAAATAAAAATATATATATTTTTAATATGTCTAAAAAAAACATGATCATGGCTGATGTAGACGTAAGTCACAAGTATTTGACCAGTTAGGCGGTTACTGAAGAGAGAAAAAAACATAGCCCTGAGTCCTAGTATGCAGTATATAACATAGGACCATCTTTAAATGCTCATCAGTTTATTTCTAGCAGAGATCCCGATAAATGGGAAAGATGGACCAAGTTGCCGAGAGCCTATAACACTCAAAACTATGAGCAATGCTCATTTGTGCGTATAACTTGGGCTTCTTATCATTACTATTACAATTAAGCAGAAAGGACACAGATGAATGGGGAAATATTTCTCATTCCTGCCATGTTAGACCTCAAAGTGGGCATTAAAGCCGAACGTCGCTTGTGAATGAATCTACAAAATATATCAGCATGCTACTACAAAAAAAAAACACGAATATGAATTTGAAAACTTAAGAATAAAATTAGTTTAAACCCCTATTTTATTCTCATCTCCGGGCCCTGGTGGTATGTACCATTTATTTATATATGGTACAAATACATATTGGCAGTTGGTAAAAGATAAAAAAAAAAAGTAAATTTAGATTTTTATCTGAGTACAATTTATTTTGTTTAAAAAAAAGGTACAATGAAAGTTAAATTGTTGTTTCATATTTTTTTTATGTAATTAGAAATAAAAATTAGAATTGGAGAGAACAAAAGACACAAATTACCAATTTAGATAAGAGAAAATAAAAATATTTTAACTAATTAAAGATGGCAGAATTATGCTGAAAAAAATAAAGACTTTGTAACATAAATTTTATAAAGAATATACAAGATTATCAACGTATATTTTGACAAACAAAAGATATGCGCAGAAGTCTGAAAACTGGATCTCTAGTATAAAAAGGAGGGATTCGGTTGGAGGAATGTCTTGGTTTGCCTGTTATTCTTTTGGTTGGTTTTGGATTAAAGAATCCAGACCACTCTATGATGAAATAATTCTTCATGCGAGAGTAGACTGGAGTTTTAGTTGACATCATTACTGATGGACACCAGAGAAGCTTACGCGACTAGCCTATGGAATCAGCACCAAGATCAATTTATAATAAATGGCTGAGCTCATTCTAACTCAAAAAACTATGCATAGTAAGCTACAATCTTCATGAATTCACAAAACTTACTGGTAAGTTAAGACTACTTATTCCTGATTGTGACCAAAATTAAGCGTTTGCAAACAAGTCTTAAAATAATCCCGATAGAGACATTAATTTTCTTATTAAAGAGACCTTCATTTAAATAATTTTATACAAGATCTTGGAAATGAATTGTAATAAGTGAACATTATTAAATTACCTTATACAACTGTTTTTTTATAAATTGATTCATGTCTGGATTGGCGTGTGTTCTCTCCAGTTTATTTAATTCGTAATTTAACTTACAAATATTTTTAGTTTGTTGGAATAAAAGAGATTTTACTTTTATCAACCTTTTTCATTGTGCGTTATTAATAATAGTTATTAATTATTATTAAATTTATTAATATTATTTTAGTGATGTTTAAATATATAATTTACCTTTGCCAATATGTTTAATAAATTCCAGGAATAATATTTTGAAAAAATAATTTTTGTTACGGTAAATCTAATACCGATTACTTTTAAAATTATCTTTTCTTTTTAATTTATCATTTACAAGATGTTATATGACATTTTCAGTGGATTCTTATAGGATCCTGGCACCTTTCAAATAAATTAAAAGCTGATTTCGTCGATAGCATAATTCTCAACAATTACTAGGTCAAGTTGATCAGGAAAGATAGTTATGTTTTTTTAGAAATAGAAATGAAACATTTTTTTTGCATAACTTGATCAACTCGCGCATTTTATAATGCGTATAGAGGCCTAGCAAAATGGAAGATGTTATAATACACACACATATATATATATATATATATTTTAACACATACACAAAATTTTTTAAAACTTTCCAGGTCACAGAGTCCCAACCAGTTATTTCTTCCCCTACCTATTCTTTGGGTTACAATCAGAAATGTCCTATTTGTTTGAATTAGGTACTTCTTCTAAATCTATATACATCCAAATTCTTTTCCATCTCTTAATCCAGTTACAAATTCCTGTCATTTACAAAAATATCCATCTGTATTAATTAATTTATTACTATCTACCTGGATCTGGCGGGACATATTGCTTTAAATGCTTGGCATTAACATTTCCTTCATTTCCTTGTTCTCCTAATAGAACAGCCTTATTCTGACCTTTTCTTTTAATCTTATAGGGGCCATGGAAAAGTGAGAATTTTTTTAATCTTCTCTTGGTTACATTATTTGGTTTTTGTGTTCTAAGCCCTACCATATCACCTTGGAACATCTGGTCATGGATCAGTTGAAATATCAATGATGGTTCCAGTGAGCTATTTGACTGGATTTGAACCTCACTGTCAATCTTATCAGCTTCTGTTTCTTTTATGGATATTTGCTCTTGGCTTTGGTCTTCATCTTCCAGCATCTGAATTTTTTCTAGTTCATCAATGGTGATATTTTCCCTTTCCCTCTTAGTAAGTGTGTCTTTGTTGACCAATTCTTGTGTTAAATCCAGTATCCTTTCCATCTGGCATTCTTATATTGCCTGTATTCTTTTTTCTACCACTTCTAGAAGCTTTTACAGCTCTTCCTTGAATTCAGACATAATTGTTGTCCTAAAATCATTCATCATCATCTTTAAATTTTCCCTCATTATGGACATCATCTCAGCCATCATCTTCTCTTCTGCATTTTTCTGTTGCTCATCCACCTGCTCTTCTTTTGTGGGACCCATCTAAAACAGAAAATCTTTTATTTAAAAAAAATTTCTTTGTACACTTCACTTAAATTTGGACCTTTTTTTCACTTAGAAAAAAAAACTGTTTAAACTTTTTTTTACTCTGAGACTATTCTTTCTTTTTCTTAATTTATTGTGGGATAAACAAAACTCTATATATTTATCTGACTTTAACGGGTTACACCACCTTCCCTCCTAAAACATCTCCCATCCTACTACTACCTGCTGTTTACTGCCTTTAGTTATAAAATGATTTGCCACTCAGCTAAAAAAAAAAAATTAGCAAAAACTTAACTATTTTCCTATATGAAACAAACAAATTTATTCTTTTTACCTCTGGTTGTTCTCCTGTGCCTGGACAGATTTGACACTTGATCCTGCTTCAATTGGTTGATAACAAATGGTTTACATGATTTAATTTACATTTAAGTTGTACTGACTCTTTAACCATTTCATTCTTCCAGGTTTGAATCTTAAATAACACTATTTTGTGTTTGAAAATATTTAATTAAACTATTGGCAAATTTTTTTGTAAGGGCGCCAGCCAATAATATATATATATATATGTTTTATTATTAACAATTTATTCACCCAAGTCTCTATTAACAAACATTTGTTGCTATTACACAATTTTCATTTAGTTATTTTTTTTTTTATATCACACTATTTTACAGACTCTGAATATTTATTTATATATCAAAACATACAGTATTTGGTTTTTATTTCTCTTTTACATTTTACATATGAATTAAAAATCACAGATAGAAAAAAAAATCTCATATATTTTCTTTCCTATTTTTAGTCTGTGTACATATCAGTTTTCTAATTCTGAGTGCCAGCTATTTGTGGACCCATTATTTTTACTCTCTACTACAAAATACAGCCAAAAAAAAAATACATGTGCATTTCACACATTTCATTTTATCAACATATTCATCATGGTGTAGGTATTTATCTAAAATCCCCACCATTTTCGAGCATCCACTACTCGGAAAAAATTTTTTTTACACATATACATTATTTATTACTGTGTCAAAAAGCATAACAAAAAAACACATTATATACATTAAACATTATTCAGGATTTTGCAGTGTGTGCAAAACATCATACAAACTTGGGAAAAAAATCTTACATATATTTGTTATTTAGTGTTATTCAAAAAAACCTTATATATATATACTTAACATTATACAGGATGTGGGAATATCTAATAGCCTCATGGATGGGCGTCCAAAATCCGGGGAAAAAAATATGATGTACCAGTCGAAAAACACACATCGATCCAACGAACCCCTGAATACAGGTAAAGTACCTCGAGTCCGACCACATACAAGATATATAAATCAGGTACATCATAGATTCTGCCCTATTTACCTATATCCCCAGGTCAAATATATAATCAATAGCCTTTCTCGATGATACGATCGAATTCCTTTACTTTCACCGTCCCAGCAGCTGGGTCTTAAAGCATGAGATTCAATTTAATTATATATTTTAGTGAGAACTTGGGTGATTGGTGGATAGGTATATTTAAAATCAAAATTATTTCAAATAAAAGTAAATAAAATGATTCGATGAACACTGGAAGTTTGTTTTAGTTATATATATATATATTTAAAATCATTAGGCATTCTACATTAATCTTTAACTCAAGCTCTAAAAACTAAAAAAAATACAGTCTTTAAATTACCTTTATAATTAAATGAGTTCACGATGACTTTATTTATATTAGCGGTTAACATTAACATAATTGAGTTTGTACAATTTATTTTGTGAGGTTTATACACCTTTACTTTGGTTTACATTTATTCTCCTTTTAAAATAACAAAAATTATTTTATCATTTATGATCATGGATTTCAAAATTCCCCGTGCACATTTAGTACAAGCTTGTAATATAGCAGTAGGTTTAAACATCTGCCTAATGCACATATATAAGAATGACTATTTTAATGAATTCTTTATACAAGATTTAAAAAAAAAACATTTCTATTGAAAAAAAAAAACATTAATTGAATAGACGATTGTAATAAGACTAATTTGATGTCTTACTCCACTAACATATAGAAGAAAAAATTGATTTTATTTCTCTTTATAAAAATAATAATTCAGATTTCAAATGACTAATGTTTGATGACATTAGTGGACCTTGCTGAAATAGCTTATAACTAACTTACCAATGATTAAAACTGTAAGCTGTTATAACAAAAAAAAAATAGATCAGTTAATCATCAAGCAAACAAACCACTTTAGTTGGACTTACAACTAAAATCAAACTTATAAGAACTATATCGTGAATTAGCCAAAACCAAACGATTTTAACTAATTACAAAAACTAATAAAAGAGTTGATTACTCAGATTGAAGATCCTTTCATAGAATCAGTTTCCTATGGCTTACGTATTAGATAGGCAAAAGAAAAACAGAACAATATCGGGTTAATAAATATACAAATGCAAAGGAGAGAAGAAATGTAAGTAAGAACATACGGGCCGGATTACGGACACTTGTATGCCTATTCCAACAAGAAATAAAAAGGGAAATCGATACGTCCACATTTTGTGTCCATATACTGATAGGAGATATGATTTACGGAAAGTCAATGTGCCTGCCTCTACAGGTATCATGCCGGCAAACCTACTCTATCTCAGCCACAATATACGATTCACAGAGTATGCAAAAGCAGAAGCTAACTCCGAATCACCAAATCAATGACCATTTTAGGTCTGTTCATGATACTCCAAGCATTCTTTATTAACCAGAGATATTATAATTATTAAATAGGAACGAATTATAATTAAATAGCCTTAAAATGATCTAATACTGCATAGAGACCAACCTGCATAACCAACTATTTTATATAAATATTTAACCTACAAAAAAACATACATATAGAAATAAGGAAATTTATTTCTCGAATAAATTCCCCCTCCCCTCTTTCCTAACTTAAAAAAAAGGCATGATAATTAACTAATGCTATCCAGCGGCACTGTTACTAGGTCAAAATCTATAGCATATTTTATTCTGTTTTGAATTACAGAAATATAAAATAATAGAATCCCATTCTGGGAAATCTATAATAAAACTGTTTAAAGAAAATACGGTAAGCTTTATTTTGAAATACATATATACTCGACATACCTTCACTTGCGAAATAAAATAGATCAAGATTACTTTATTTTACAATTAAATCATTCTTTGTTAACGTTCCCCTCCCCTAATAAACATAATTTGCTCTTTTAGCAAATTACTTTCTTTGAGTCCCCGCGAGTGAAGCCAGTCGAAATAAAACAAAATAAAAACCAAAGCATGAAATCTCATGCTAAGATTAATATAAAACAAATAAATAAATTCATAGTCCATCAATCAAAATATTAAAAATTATGGTGAGCTTGAGTTAATGAAATATTATAATTTAAAAGAAAAGGGTTAAAGAATCAGTTAAAAGCTTTACGAAAATACATTTATACTCTTACGATAATAGTTTCAAACATCTTGATGGAAGTATTCAAACTCTTCGGCATTTTCCTTGGCATTCTCCGGGATGAGTTCTATGGAAGAACGTTGGTGGCAGATGGCTCTTTTGAAGGCAGGTTTGGACAGCAGCATAACGGAAGATTTCAGGTCTCAGGAAGGAAAGGGCAATGATTTACCCTTTTTACTACTCGATCATGGCGTGATTTCTACAACTCTCTTTCTGTCTGTTCTGTCTGTTTCTCATCTCTCTTTCTCAAAAAGGGCCACTATTTATTACTTCCTACTCGTATTCAATTTCTGCTGCCTCAGGTCATTTTCAATTTTAAAAACAATAGAAATCATTCTTTTATTCTAATTTTAGAAAGTTTGTACCTCGATAAGGATCAATATATTTCAATATAATTTTATGTTAGTTTTTAATTTAGATAACAATGTAGAATCTCTACTAATTAATGAATAGAGATTCCACAGTGAATGGATTTTTGGTAATTTATCAATGCTTTTAATTTAAACATTTATTTTAAACTTCTTATCGAGGTACAAATCTTTTCAAAAAGGCCATCGTGGATTCTTGAACTAAAAATAAAGCATTTTAAACATACATATCTAAAATATATATATAAAAAATTCAAAGTTAATTATTTGAATTCTTTTTTTCTTTTAATAATATAAATGGAATAACAGTGTTAGTACAATTATATATATATGATCCAAAATAAATTATGGGATTTATACAAGATAGTTAAAAAAATGTTTTTTTAGAATAATAATAAAAGCAAATGTTAGTAAAATAAATAATTAGGTGGGTCAGACTGAGAAAGGCAAATCTGAATCAGATTTACCATTTCAATGTATAATTTAAAACCAAGTTAGTGAATTATATGCCTTTTGTATATGCATGCAAAATGAACTATTATTCATATGTTTATTATTATTATTAGTCCATGTCTTTTATATTTAGTAGTATTTTAAAGACAATTTTAAGTAGACATTATATTACTTTATGTGCATTTAGCCACAAGATAACACTTAGATATGGATAGTTTGATACTGTAATAACAGCTTGTGTAAGCATAGGAAATGGTGTTCATTATATTAAAGCATCACATGATCACCAATTTCTATGCTTACACAAGCTGTTAAAACTGTAGCAAACTCTCCTTACCTAAGTGCTAATCTGTGCAAGCTTTAGTAAATGATGGATGCTTGGATTGAATACATTATTGTATTTTCATCTCAGACTCATAGCTTTATAATTAACTAAATAACTAAAAAGTGATTTCTGAATGTTGCATTAGGATCTAGATGCAGTGCTTTCAGATCCAAGGCTCCTCACTGATGAAATTCACAAGCTAAAAACTTGTCTGGAGATTTTTGGATGAGTAGGTACTAGATAGGGGTTTCATGCACAAATAGTCTTGCATCCATTGATTATTAAGGCTTTTATGGGATGGGACTATTTTATGGTGAGTTTGCTGTTGTTTTCACATTATTACTTACTAACTTTAATTTTAATTATTTTGTTATATACCCAGTCTATTGGTCTATCCCTGTTATAAATCACACAGTATCTAATTTATTAAAATTGATAATTAGATTATAGATAAAGCTACTTGACTTATAAAAATATTACGAATTACTTGACAACCAAAGCTATATTATTTATAAGAAAAAAAAATTTAGGCATTATGACAGATAAGGATTTTTGTAAAAGATGGTGGTATATTATCACTAATTTTCAAACAAACAAAGTTTATCTTTACAAAAATGTTATTAATTATATAAGAATAAGCTCTAAGCACAAGGAAATCAATTCTGTTTTTTTAAAACTTTTACTGATGGATGAGTGTGCATAGATTTATACATGAAACAAACAATTCAGGTTAGAAAGTTAATTTCCTACTACATAATTTCATATCTATACAGTGCTAACTTATTAATTTATATATATTCTTAAAATGTTATTAATAAATTCTAGTCTTCAATTGCACAATGTCAGGAACTTTATCAATCAAAGCAAATTTTTTTCAAACAAAGATTTGTGTGGTTACAATCATCTCATGACATTTGAATATTGCTACTGTTCAATACATGTTTTATGAAATTTTTTTGTTACAGATTATATATATTTTTAAATTCACTATTACTTTAATACAGAAAATCTCATAATATAATAGCAGTAAATGAACATTTTTTCAGGATTTAGGTAATCATCTAAAATTAATCAATTTAATGAGTACCTAGCTATTCTTAACTTAGAAGATAAAACAAAAATTAAAACCCATAAAAAATTATACATATTATTGGCCAGTCTGATAAGTAATATTTTCTCCCTTATTGTTCTTCTTTAGGGATCTATTGGAAATATTTTTGCCTTACAGTAAGCTATTCATATGTTGTTTTGCTTTTTACTTATTTTATGTATATTATACACACATGTAATAATATTATACAGTGGATTGATAATGGTTGATGATGATGATGATGATATACACATGTATATTTGTGTAATACAGAGTGAAACAATTTCATGATATTAATAATATCTAGCCAAGCATGCTTTCAATACTGTGTACCAGAGTCATGTGACTTAACTAAACTGACAGTTTAATATTCCAATGGTATTTCTTTGCCTGATAAGGTTATTAGACTTGGCAGTATTAACCAATCAGGCACACTCATCTAAATATTATTAATATCATTCAATTGTTCCAATCTGTATAATACATATAGCTTTACGTTGGAAGTGTGAAAGCACGATTTAATATTATTATAAATACATATTGTATTTATATACTGGGCTATTTCTATCATCTAATATGAGTATTCAATGTCTTTAAAAAAATTTAACTTTATTTAAATATTTCAAATAATACATTTAAATATTAGTAATAGCATACACATTTTATATGCACAACATTTCAAGAGATATTATTTCCCCCTCTTCTTCAGGTGTTGCTGATCTAACCAGTAACAATACTAGCATGGGAATCGAACCTGGTCACATACATTCTTGAGTATTGAATTTTAAGGTAATGCTTTAACCAATTGACCATGCTTCCAAAGGCAACAGTCAGTAGAAATATCATATATTTATCTATGAGATTTCTCCTGATTTCTCCACTTTTCCCTAAGAGCAAAGGTGATTAGTGGTTCCATACATTATTTATAGCTACTATACTGACTTATGGAATTGTTTATCATTGTCATGTGAACAACTTCTTTAAACTTTCTTCTTTGTACTTTTCCTTTTCTATCCAATATTTTTGCATTTTTCTAATTGAACATATGTTCATTGGTACATACATGGTTTGCTACCTTAGACACATGTCTTCTTTTTTCTAATCATCATTTTGCATTCTTGCAAGTACTTTTCAAAGGAGTGACTGGTCTCACCAATATATGTTCTTCCACATTCTCATGGTATTTCATAGATGTAATTTTTTCTTTTTAGCATTTCAAATTTAGGCTGTGTAGATGTTAGAATTCCTTGTAATGTGGTATGGTTCTGGAAGGCTATTCTGGTATTATACTGATTGCAATTTTTTCATAATTTGTCTGCTATTTTTAGTATGTATGGATACACTACAGTATCAATAATTGTTTTTTTTCTTTTGATGGTTCTTTTGTTGTCTATTTAAGGTTTTCTTAATAACAGCTGATGGATAACCATTTTTCATAAGAGTTTGTTCTACACAGATCATTTCTTTTTTCAAATCGCTGGTTTCTGAACAAACATCTTTTGCTCTGTTCTATAGTGATAGCAGACAAATTAAAAAAAATCTGCAATCAGTTTAACATTAGAACAGCTTTCCAAAGCCATACCACACTATGATAAATTCTAACATCTACAAAGCCTAACCTTGAAATGCTGAAAAGAAAAAAACTCCATCTATGAAATACCAAGTGAATGTGGATGGATGTAAGTTGGCGAGACCAGTTCTTCCATTGAAAAGCACTTGCAAGAACACAAACTGATAATTAGAAAATAAAAAACTGGATGTGTCTAAGGTGGCAGACCATGTATGTACCAATGAACATATGTTCAATTGAGAAAATATAAAAATAATGGATGGAGAAGAAAAGGTACAAAGAAGAAAATTTAAAGAAACTGCTCACATGACAATAGCAAACAATTCCATAAGTCATCTAGTGTAACTATACTTAATGTTTGGAAACCACTAATCAACTTTGCTTTTAGGAAAAAGTAGAAAAATTAGTAGGAACCTCATAAATAAATATCTACTGACTGTTGCCTTTGGCAGGATGGTTCAGTTAAAATTCAAGAATCTAAGGGTCCAGGTTTGATTCCCATACTAGTACTATCACTGGTCAGGTCAGAAACACCTGAAGAAGAAGGAAGAATAATGCCTCTTAAATGTTGTGCATATACTAACATATGTGCTATTACTAACAGTTGAATGTATTTGGAATATTTAAATAAAATAAAATTTTTTGAAAACATACTCATATTAGATGATCGAAATAGTCTAATATATAAGTACAACTAGAACCCTATCATAACAAATCTTCAAAAAAAAAAAATCTATATGTGTGTATAATTTGTATTATAGTCAGAGTTATTGATTTATTTATTTATGTATATTAATGATTGTAAAACTTTATTTTCAAATAATAAAAAGATGTGTTAAATTTGTTGTTACATAGCATTCTTTCTTTAGGCAAAAATTTGGTGGGTGATTTCATTAAAAAATTATAGATTAGAATAATTGTATTGTAAAACAATACTGGCATAATTCAAATAAATATTAATACCAATAGGAATAAAAAATTAAACTCACTAGGCTAGAAATGAAAAGATATTTATTTAAGAATGAAAATGCTAAAAAACTAAAAAAAAATTCTTTAGTCTGCTGAAATATATGTAAAAGACTTAATTATAACTTAAAATGTGCAACAGATAAAGCTAGGAGAAGCTTGTTAAAATGATTTATAGGGAGATAGAAGAATTATTTTAAAAATGTTTGATTTCAAATAACATAAATAGGTGGAGAAAAGTAAAATCAAATAAAGATAGAATTGTTAATTTATTGGTAACAACGAGAAAAAAAGTGATAATTGAAAAAAATGAAAATAGTATAAATAATTTATATAATAAAAATAACAATCCAGTTGTCAAGCGTTGTTAGCCGAGAGATCATTGCAGCCGCCTTGCAAGCAAGTAGTTGGTTGCAGACGGTTGTGAGTTCTCCTCCCGGACGATGCTATGACATATGAAAAAAATAATAATATCAGTTTAACAAAAATGAAATCTGTCATGCAGCAATAAAGAAAAAGTTATAAAGGCTCTAACTAATATAAAAATAATTGCAAAATCCAAAGGATTGATGAGACCCTAATTGAATTATTAAAAGTTTTGATAGAAAAGTGTTAAGTAAGTTATTTGGTATTTATAATGTAATCTACAAATAACTGATTAATTCTTAGATTTTTTTCCCACCAGTTATGATTTCAGTGGAGAAGATTTTAAACAAAATTACCTTATTCTCATGTGCAGAAAAGGATGTTATTGAGGACCATGAATAAATGAATTTCCAATATATTAATCATACTTGTATCTAAAGATGTTTGAATGTATAAAATAGAAAGAAATAGAGCAGTTACATCTGTTTCATCAATCTTGAAAACACACTTTATAAAGTGGATGACTGTTAAATATTAAAGACATTTATTTAAAAAGTTAATATCTATAATGACTATCAACAATAAAGCAAATAACTGCTTTTTGATTTAGTAGAAAGCTTATATATACATATCATTTTCAACCATTATTAATCTATTACAGATGAAGATCTCTTCAACTTCAATCCATCTTCTATGATCTCTAGCTTTTGTTCTTTGCACCAGCTTTGCATACTTTCTTCTTTCATTTATCCATCTCACATGTGGTCTTTTTCTAGATCTTTTACAATCTCTTGGAATTCAGTTTAAAATTTCAACTGTACATCTATTCTCATCTTTTCTAGTAATATGTCTAACCCAATTCTACTTCAGTCTCTTAATTTTTAATAATGTCAGTAACACTTGTTTGTTCTCTTACCCATGTATTTTATTTTCAATCTCTTTTTTGTTATTCCTAACATGCATCTCTTCATAAATTCTCTTTATGGCTCTTCTGTTAATGTGTCCAAATCTCAGATCCATAAGTAAGAACTAGTAAAATAGATTTATTAAATATCTTTCTTTTCAAACACATTAATTATTTTATTATATATATATATAAATTTGTAATGGAATGAGTGAGGAAGCTTTAATAGTGAATGATAATAATCAAAAATCGCCTAATTCCTTTAACAAAAGAAATACTTTGTTTTATATTGAAGCAGTCGGATCTGAGTTCGATCCTAGCTTCATGTTATTTACCCTAATACTAACCTTAAATTTCCGATGCAATGGGGCTTTATACGTTCAATCCACGCTAATTTCCATAATGAATAACTTGTTTCAAATACGTAGTAAAATTAATTAGTTTAGTTTAAATTGGATCAATTCTCTAAATAAATTCATGATAAAATGTTCATGAATTTACATATATTAAATTGCCTGGATTGTGCGTATATATGTTTGTAAATATTAAATATATATAATTGTTTGAAAGTTTCATTGCATCGGGAATACTTGTTTTTTTTTCACCTTTAAAATAATTTGTAAAGTTTTGTGATTAAAAGCTACATTCTTTCCATAGGCTTTCAAATCCTCAAAAACAACAGTAACGTTTTATTAATTAAAAAAGATAAGAATTCAATTTTTAATTAAAATCATTTCAGACTTTAAGAATTCATTTTCTAATTAGGAAAGGAATTCACAAATTAGTTTGAAAGCTTATCGAAGGAATGTTTCTGAAAACAACTAATTAAAAAAAAAAAGAGATTGATAATAAAATGAGCGCTAGCCGGAGGCATCAGTGAACAGTAGATATATAGCCCTGAAAAGTAAAGAAAGAAACTAGCTTTTGTTGTCGAGTAGTGCAGTGAACTCTGTGCGTATAAATTGTATTTCATCATGATAGAGGGCTAAAACATCAGGAATCTGGCTACGGTTCCTAAAGTCCCTAGAAATCTTCAATGGAGCTGCTGAATCTTTTCCGGACCGATCATTCTGCTAAAATTATGGAGGCTACTAAAATGCTGTTCCAATAATCAATCAATGGTGCCTACGTTTTCAACAACTTGGAGGAGTAACTTAAGGACAAGCACGGAAGGGTAATATATTTCTCTAATGAACGTTAAACTTTCTGGCCAGTTCGAACTTTATTTTACACTCCTTATTAAGAGCTCCTTTATTCTTTAATGTAAAAATCTTTATAAAATGCTACTATAAATTTATATTGTAATTCTTTCAATCTCTAGTCTTTAAACTTTTCTTTTCTTACCTGGCGGTTCATTTAATATATATATTTGTATGCTTTATTAATGTCATTTATTTAAAATTATATGCCAATAATCTTTCAACTCGATGAGCTCCTTTGTTCCATTGGCCTCACGCAAATAAGATAATATAAATTTTAAATAGTTATTCTCGCCCATTAGAACTAAATTTATAAGTTCTATTAATCATCGAGTCGAAAGAAAATATTACATGTTTACTATTTTTATAATTGGCTAATAATAAATTATTAGCTCCGTTTTTCACCTATGTCCCCAGCTCCTAAGTTACAAGTGTTTATATACTCACAAAATGTTAAAATATTGATTTCTTGTTCCACTAATATATATATTTATTCGAATATAACCTTAAATGTTTTTATTGCAAAAAGGGTTGATAAAGGGTTAAATGTATTTTAATTCCACTTTTGTTATTTTATATTAATATTCAGGAAGGGCACGATATTAGGGCATAATTAATATAGTTTATAAATGTTTTAAAATAGTTCGATAAAAGCTCGTTTGACTTTAATTAATTGGTCAAGTCATCACGTAGAGCATTCTACATGGGTTTTATTTTCCAACGATGACTATCAAGTCATCATCATCAAATGTTGCTGACGTAGGGCCATCTTCCGCTCCGTTAGGCTGGTCGGTGATCATATTCTCTTATTTAAATTTCTCGAGGAAGAAAGTACTTCCTTTCCGATTCATTAGTCAAAGGGCGTAAGACTTGCCAAATGCAAGCCGCCATAGGACTTCGATCATCGACTAGCGATCATCTTTCAATTTTACTCTCTGCCTTGTAATTCGTCAGTACCATTGCATCTTTGTTCCGGTAAAACTTGCTCCGTGCTCGTAATTCGTGATGAAGTGATTTAAATCAAAGTCGAACCAATTCTCAAATATATTTAGTTTAAATCAGTTTTCAAATCAAGATTAAAGTTATGCCTTAAAATACGTTTTGCTCTTCATGAATAGATTTCCGAATGTGAAAATAAATCTCACATTCCACCGTAATAAAATTAGAACAATCATTTCCGTTCTTAATGAATACCTTTATCTGCCTTTATATTTCTCGTTGGGGGCATAGACATAGAATCCCATGTTGTGTAATACTTGTTGGCATATGATAAGGACCGCCACTCTTATTATATATATCAATTCTTTTAAAGACTAGAGGTAACTAATGCAATCTATATTTTATTGAACAAAACAAATGATTATTATTATTAAATATTTTCTAACATACTTGGTTTCTTAGTTCATCATTTTTTTATAATTATTTAAATGTTCATACCCGCTATCTGTGTTGGCAACCCGAACATACATATGATTTGATTTAAAAAGTATTCAAAGTAATTAATTGATATTCGTGTCAGTGCAAGGGTCTCTAGTCCTCACCAACCGTGGAGCTAGTTCTTGGCGCATAGCACTGTGCCGTCGATTTCTGCTATCTGAGCTGTTGAGTTGGGTTTGAATTCAGTTTTGGTTAAGCTGAGAATGAATCCGATTTGATGTGCGGTGGTGGTGGGTTTCGACCGGTACAATATAGGATGCCATTTTCATAACAATCTTACTTTTATTTACATGTGTAGTATCTAATTCAACATGAATATTAAAATCTAGAATTTTATAAATGCACACACTCATATTAAATGTGTCTATATAAACAATTATCAAAATGCTAAAATATTAATAAATAGACTGATTTTATGCGTGAATTATAATTAATCCAATAATAAAAGTTTTTACAGAAATAATTCAATACAAATTTATTTTATTGACTCGGTTTAGTTCTGGAGTGTTAACTTGTATACGTAAATATATAAAAATTATTATTTTGGGTTTCAGTTTTACTCAAAATATATTTTACTTAATTAAAATTCAGGCAAGATTTGGATTTTTTTAATAATTCATTTTTTGTTTTTAGGTTTTGAGCTTAATAATAAATTTCTTGGTTGGCTTTGCTTTTACTACTGATATTTTAATAAAGATTGTAAATATCAGTTAGTTTTTTCAGTTTCTCCCTCAAACATATTACAGTAGCCGATTAGCATTTCCATTAAGATCAGACTCTTTTTCTGTTGACTAATTCATATAGCTGATCTTTCTATGCACAAACATATGGAACTGCTATTGACAGACTTAGCTTTTTCCATTTTTTTGCTTCTTACTTTTTCAGAATCCCGAATTTTTTTTTTTTCGTAAAATTATAACTGCTCTTTATATATATTTAATATCACCTGATAATTTTGTTTATTTCAGAATCCCGGATTTCTTTTTTTTTGTCCAAAATTATAACTGCTCTTTATATGCGTTTAATATCACCTGATAATTTTGTTTATTAAGAAGCAAAACATACATTTTATTTTAACTATTTTTTATATTATCAATTAACTTTCAACTACTTACTTAAGTAATTAGATAACTTTTGGAAAACAAAAATACTTTTCAGTCTCAAAAATAATTATAAAAAATATTATTTTGAGATCACAGATAAAAACAAAATAAAAATCTCAAAATTTTTATAATGAAAAAATTATTACTTGAAAATGTAGTCAATTTTATTTTACTTGTTTATATCATTGGTTTGATTTTTGATTTTTTTTTTGGGTTTTTACATAATATACACATGCATGTTTACAACATGTATACCATATCCATCACAATATATATATATATTTGAAAACCAGGCACTCTTCACAAACCTGGGAACTTAATTGTAAGTATAGAGGATTTGAACTCAGATTTTCAAGCACTCTTCAACTATCCACACTATCTCATACAACTGATACCCATGAACACACACATGTAGAAAAGATATATAATCACCAATATACGTATTTCATGCTAAACCAGCACTCATCAGTTAGTCCAGATTATCATCTCTCACACACATATATATATAATCAATGCTCAGTTTATATTAAGATAGCAAATATTCATACTTTAATGGACAGGCTTCAATCCACTGCAACCTCCAACTTTTCAGCCATCCATATCATTGAAAATCCGATGATGAAAACCCAAATCCCATGCTTATGCTAATATTATTGCCATGCCCATGTTGACCTGAAGTCACTCTGACCCCCCATGTATAGGAAAGTATCCATTAAATACATATAAGAGGGATGGACAGGATACAAGCTTGATATGTAAATATTTGAAAACCAGGCACTCTTCACAAACCTGGGAACTTAATTGTAAGTATAGAGGATTTGAACTCAGATTTTCAAGCACCCTTTAACTATCCACACTATCTCATACAACTGATACACATGACCACACACATGTAGAAAAGATATATAATCACCAATATACATATTTCATGCTAAACCAGCACTCATCAGTTGGTCCAGATTATCATCTCTCACACACATATATAATCAATGCTCAGTTTATATTAAGATAGCAAATCTTATATGTATTTAATGGATACTATCCGATACATGGGGGGGGGTCAGAGTGTCTTCAGGTCAACATGGGCATGGCAATAATATTAGCATAAGCATGGGATTTGGGTTTTCATCATCAGATTTTCAATCATATGGATGGCTGAAAAGTTGGAGGTTGCAGTGGATTGAAGCCTGTCCATTAAAGTATGAAGATTTGCTATCTTAATATAAACTGAGCATTGATTATATATATGTGTGAGAGATGATAATCTGGACCAACTGATGAGTGCTGGTTTAGCATGAAATACGTATATTGGTGATTATATATCTTTTCTACATGTGTGTGGTCATGTGTATCAGTTGTATGAGATAGTGTGGATAGTTGAAGGGTGCTTGAAAATCTGAGTTCAAATTCTCTATATATACATATGGATGACTTGTATGATCAAGTCGAAACGTCGGTATATTAATATTTAATTTTTTTAACACGGATGAACCCGCAAAATATGTCTTATATATATAACACAAAACATTTATTAGATTTAATAGTCTTCTTATTGAAAAACTAAATATAAAGGGGAATTATCTGTAGGATGTTATTTATTTCCAGTTAGTTAATTGTTAAATAAGTTGTATTTTGATAATATTTAGGTTATCATGATAGTGAAGATAAATTTAATAAGATTTTGCATAGGTCTGATAGAACTTGAAATGAAAACATTAATAGTAAATTTTAAATTTGGTTAACGCTTTTAAGCATATGAGTAGGTGGAATGCTGGTGATGGAAAAAATTATAAATGTGTTAAAATAAAAACTGCATTGCTTTAATAAGAACACGGGATTATTTTGCCATTCATTAAAATTATATTTTTTTAAAAAATAAGCTTTTTTGAGGTATTATATGAAATACAAATTTCTGACAATGGGAGGGAGAGATTAGTGACTTTAGAGTTAGATACAAGGGAGACGAAAAAGAAAAATTGGAACCATACATTAGCAAAATAAAAATATATAAAAAGTACATTTAAAAATATTTCTTAATTAAATGAATTATAAAGAGAAATAATTTGAATTAGGCACTTGCTTTAAAATAATAGAATTATGGATGGAGGATAAAAAAAGAAGAGAGGTAAAAGAAAAAAAAAGTAAGATAATCTTGAAGATGGAGGTATATGATTTTGAACATTTCATAAGGAAAAACAGGGAAAAGGCAATTTAATATAATTTTTATATAAATTTAACTAATAATCAGTCAGATTAATTTTTAAAAAATGCCATTCATTAAAATAAAAGTATGCTAATTTCTGTCAAATGTTAATTATGAATAATAATATCACATATTTCTCATATTTTTCGTTTAACTTTTATTATTATATTTTTATTATTATTAAAGAATTCGAAAAATAATGAATATTGTGGACACTACAGTAAATGGCACCAAAACAAGACAATTAAAATAATATAGAATCTACAGATGATGCCTCAAGAAAGATTAATATTTAATTGGATAGTACCAGAAAAGAAAAAATGAGGGTATCTAAGAAAAAATTGGAAAGAAGGAATAGATAGAGAAAATAGAGATTAAAATTTACAGCAATATTTATGTATGGATAAAGAAGCATGACAATTGGGAATTAGAATACTTCATAGAATATTAGAGATAAACAAGAAGAAAATAGCTATTATTATTTGCATCATGAATAAATTTTTTTATAAAAATATTTTATAATAAAATATATGATCAAAACAATTATTTAATTAAGCATCTTTTTAACTGATAGTAAAAAAAAAAAAGGTAGAAATGCTTCTGAAAGAGAGACCTTGATCTAGTTTTAAAAACTTCAACTATGATTCCATTGTAATCTTATTTCCATCTAGTTTCATTTTTTTAGGATTGCAATAGAACATCTAGTTGATAAAATACAGTACACATTATATCAGAGATAGCAAACTATGATACATATACCAAACTTGGTACATTGGTGCATTAATTTTGACCCAGTTAACTTCTGGTTGTAAAAATAAAACTAAAATAGATCTAAAATAATGCTGGGATTAAAAAATAAAATGTATTAATAATTATAGCAAAAAATTCAAATTTAGTGAGTCAAATTTTAAAAAAAAGGCTCCACATTCACTCTGTAAATAACGTTTCTAATTTTGAGAATTAATCCAGGGGAAGACCGTAATTATTTTTAACGTTCCTTTTATAATTGTTCATTCTTTGTAAATCTTGTACTTTTGCTTTTTTTTGTTGTTGAAAATTATTTTTATTAATAATATTGATTAAAAAAAAAAAACAGTCACATCTGACTGATTTAAATATAAAAAATATTCTGCCTAACTCTAAACATTAAAAGTTGCCAAAAACAAAATAGAAGTCTCACTAAAATGAGTAATATTTAAATTTTAACATTTTTTTTCATAATATATTAGTGTACTCAGTGATGATATCCAATCGGTTTGCACTGGTTCGCACCGGTTCTTAAAATTAAAAAAAATTAACGAACCAGTAGTTAAATTATCCGAAAATAAATTTTATTATCATTATCCTTAAAAAAAGTTGAATTAACAAATTATTTTAATTGTTTCCAACAATAATCTAGAACATTATTTGTAATTTTTTTGTTATATCTAATGTAACAATGATTCTTTTTGAATAGATTGGGTTCAAAATGCTTTCCCCAGAATAATTCGACTATACGATATTGCACTTGGAACGGTGATGTGTGCAATGAAATTTGAGTGATTCAGAATTATTCTGCAAGAAATAATTCAAAACAGTTTTGTTTTAAGTTATTAAATTCATTATTTATCGCATTTCAAATTAATTTCTTTAAAAGTATACAAATAAAAAGTGTTATTTATTTGTGATAAAGGAATCCATATTTAATTTTTACACAAGGTAAGTAATAACTGAAACACAGGCTTATTATATACCTGTGGCTATATATGTAATATAGGGTATATGAGCACAGACTTTCACATGACCCACCACTCTCTCTAATAACACTGATACCCTCAAGCACATATATGCTGAAAAGATAAATAATCACCAATATACGTATTTCATGCTAAACCAGCAATCATCAGTTGGTCCAGATTATCATCTCCCACACATATATGCTATAAGTGCTCAGATATATATTAAGATAGCCAATCCTCATACTTTAATGGACAGGCTTAAATCTACTCCACACTTCAACTCTTCAACTGTCCACCCAATTGAAAATCTGATGATGGAATGCTTGAAGGCCATTCCATCATCAGATTTTCAATTGGATAAACAGTTGAAGAGTTGGAATGTGTAGTAGATTGGAGCCTGTCCATTAAAGTATGAAGATTGTCTATCTTAATAAATATCTGAGCACTTATAGTATATATGTGTGGGAGATGATAATCTGGACCAACTGATGATTGCTGGTTTAGCATGAAATACATATATTGGTGATTATTTATGTTTTCAGCATATATGTGCTTGAGTGTATCAGTGTTATTAGAGAGAGTGGTGGGTCATGTGAAAGTCTGTGCTCATATACAAGGTAAGTAAGAAATTAATTAACTATTAGTGTACTTACATTTAACAGAGGCATTATTAAAATTAGAAATAAATTCAGCACAAATGTATTTATGTATTACCATAATTTTTTTTTAATGAAATTTACTCTTGCTGAAATTATTTTACTTTAAAAATAAAATAACTTCATTCAAAAGGACCTATCATTGCAAAAATAAACAGTAACATAAAGCCATTGATTCCAATGAGTTTGTTATGCCGACGACGTTGTTTTAAATATTTTTTAACTTTTATTTTTTATTTAAATATTTTATTTCTTCACTTACATATTTATCATGCAAGATTTGTTTTTATTTGATTAGTAAATTTAATGGATTACCAGCTGTAATAAGTTTATAATACATTATTTTCATTTAGTTTGCTATATCAGATGTAACAGTGTGTCTTTTTTTAACAATGAGTTCAACATATTTTTTCTAAAATAACTTGAGAAGATGATAAATATAACAATAACTTTGGCTCATCAAATGGCATGACTCGTTTTCAAATATTTTTTTTCTTTTTATTTTTTTAATTTTACCACTTTATTTCAGTTTTATGATTTGTTACCACTCATTTGTATTAAAAATCAATTAATTAAATGTTTTTTTCTAGGGTGAATATAACACTAGAATATAATATAAACCCTTCACAAGAAATGAAATGAAAATGCCAAACAATATCAGATTTCTTCATAAAAGATGCAAAAACTGATACAGAATCAAAAATGATAGCAAAGGATGATATTTTGAATCAAGTTTTGTTTTCTGTTTCTTCTGATACAAAAGAAAATAATGTTGACAACACAAATAAGCTGTCCAATTCCAAAAGTACAAAAGATGCATATAAAATAAATGTAGATAGTGACCTCCCTGACTGCTGGAATATGAAATAAGCCAATTACTTCAAAGAAAAGTATTGTGGTTTACTTATTATTGGAAAAAAGCTTGGGTATGATATCTATATCAAAATCGAGTCAATAAAAATGAAGGCAGCTCATGTGTCAAAAGAATGGAGATGTAATATTGTTCCAAGTGGAAAAAATAAAATGGTTCAACAAGCCTCTCTTAAAAAAAAATAATAAAGGAATACTTTTCATCAAAAGCACACCAGATATGTGTGATGCAATTGAAAGAAAGTGCAAAAAATACAATTTCCAAATCTATAGACAAAACTCATGAAAAGTTTATGAGCTCCACTTGTAAAATTTTTAATACAGTTTACACTTTAACAAAACTAAACTGACCATTTTCTGATATTGAACATTTGTTAGAATTACAAAAAAATGGGTTAGATATGGGAATGGGACTCCATTCTCAATTTGCAGCTGTTAAAATTGTTGAGCGCAATGTAAAATACATTAAAAAGGAAGTGTTTAGAAAAATAATAGCTCAGAATTTAAAGATATGTGTCATAATTAATGAGGCATCAACAATATCATGCAAACCAGTCCTTATTATTTTTGTTAAGGTTGAAGATACAGATTTTTCACCAACAATTTTTGTAGATTTAGTGGAATTACAAAACAAAGATGCTGAAAACATTTACACTGCTCTACTACAAAGTCTGCATTCAGTAGGATTTGATAATGAAGAATAATTTGATTGGATTTTGTTCAGATGGAGTGAGTGTGATTCTGGGAAGGTTGTCAGGAATAAATGTTAAAATAAAAAACCACTATCCCGAGATTATTATTTAGCATTGTTTGAGTCATCGCCTTTAGCTTGTGCTGGAGGATTCTATCAAAGACAAGTGAATCACTTTAAAATATTTTTTGATGAAATATACAAAATCTTCCATCAATCTGATAAAAACCAAATGGCACCAAATAAAATTTCAACCAATTTGGGAATTGAAATTCTAAAAATTGGTAGAGTTTTTGACCCAAGATGGACAGCATGCAGTCATAGAACAGCAGTTGCAACATGGCGAGCCTATCCAGCACTGTATGATTTTTTTTTTCTACTAATAAGAAATTTTCTGGAATGGCTAAACATCTTGCCAACAAATATTTTATGAGATCTGGCTTTAATAATTGATATACTAGAAGAAATGCTCTTCAAAGAAGAATTGTAAATATATTGCATGCTGAAAAATTGATTAAGGGAACAATTAAAGCATTTGAATATCTCAAAGAGGAGTGGTACTTACAAAAAAATAACAACTATTAAATAATTAAATGCATGGTTCATATATGTAGTGATCAGATATTTTATGGTAATATCTCCACACTAAACTCTAATATATTTATTTCTATCTATAGAAATAAATATATTAGAGTTTAGTGTGGAGATATTACCATAAAATATCTGATCATTAAAAAAATAATAAATAAAACTATCTCTTCTAAGGAATTCCAGACTATTAATTTTGTTGAAGACAACAAATGTGTGAATCTTCCTCACCAATAATTACTAAATGTAGTGACAACAAATATGGCATTAAGATTAATGGATTGTGATAGAAAAAGTAATAATACTCAAGATAGAAATCATAAAATTCATCAATTAGTTAAAATTGTGAACTCAGATGCTTGGAATTTGGAAGAAGCTGTAGTTCCCTGGAAAGAATTTGAAGAGAAAATACCAGATTTTTACAAAGCATTTCATCATGAGATTTCAGTTAATGATTTCTGTGATTATGTTGAAAATGTTATGAAAAACCACCAGAAACATATTGTACCTGAAACTATCCAAAGAGCTAAAAAATATAATTAAAACAATTGCTGTGAGTTCTGCAGAGGCTGAATGAAGGTTTTCTGTGATGAACGCAATTTATTTGGATAAAAGAAATCACCTTGAAGTGAAAAATGTGGCAAATCTTCTAGTAATAAATTGTATAGGTCTTCAATTAGATCATTGGTATTGCAGTGACTCAGTTCAAGTTTGGCTAAGAAATCACAACACAGCTAATGATGCTATAGTCAAAAAGCATCATCAACCTGAAGAGACATATGATGCAAATATAATGTCAATATAGAAATATCTTGCCAAGTTTTTTTCCAATTATAAAAATGATTTAATTCTTTTTAATCCCATAAGTGAGATTGTAAAGTACATCATAGTGCACATGTGCACTGTTGCACTTTTTTGTGTATGGGGAAGGGGAGAGGGATCATGCAAAATTTCTGAGAAGTCACCAAATTTTTTTAGATATGAAACCAAGAAGTGATTTGCTTTCATGCTTAGAAAGAAGAAAAATAAACAGAATAGGTTCTTAAATACAACCTGCCTTTAGAGAACTGGTTCTTGGAAATTTGGGATATCATCACTGAGTGTGCTATAGAATTTTTTTTATATATTATATTACTATATTATGAAAAATGGTTAAATATTATTTTTCTAAAGATGCTGTATTTTATATAGAATTTAAATAATAATGCAAATATTGTTTGGGGGCATGTGAACTCATAAGTGAAAAAATTGGTGCTGGGTTTTAAAATGTTTACCATTCCTGGTATATATACAATGCTACTTAAATAATGTCATAGTATTAATAATGATTTTTTTAAAGTTATTATCATCATCATCAACCATTATCAATCCACTGCAGGATGAAGGTATCTTCAAGTTCAATCCATTTTCTCTGATCTTTAGCTTTTCTTCTCCACATCACCTCTGCACACTTTCTTATTTCATCCATCCATCTCACATGTGGTCTCTTTCTGGGTCTTTTACAATCTCTTGGAATGCAGTTTAAGATTTTAATTGTCCATCTATTATCGTCTTTTCTAGCAATATGCCCAGCCCAATTTCACTTCAGTTTTTTTATTTTTTCAATGAGGTCAGTTACACCTGTTTGTTCTCTTACCCATATATTGCATTTTTAATCTCTTCTTGTTACTCCCAACATGTATCTCCCCCTACTTCTTTACCTGTTTTAATTGTCTGGTTTTAAGTTTTAAATAAATTCTAGATTAAAATGATCATTATGATATGTTCGCTGGGTAAATATTTACTTGTAAATAAAGACAATTAACAAATCATGCTTGAAATATTATAGTTGAAATGAATTTAATATATTATTACATTTTGGAAAACAATTTCTTTATGGCCAGGTTTATAATCATTTAATGGAATGATTATAAACCTTGCCCGGAAAAACATGGTGACCAATTAGCCTTTGGGTTAAGAAAGGAGAAAAAATATTTTCAAAATTCTTGATTAACAAACAGACATATATTACATGGTCTTTACTTTTTTTTTTTGCTTTCAAATCATCACTTTTTCGCGTTCTTCGTATCTATTTCTTTCTCTCTCAGTAAGACTTTAAAAGTTTTAATGAAATAGATCATCTTTTTGAATTTGTTGTATATATATAATTATTTAAAATCTGTTTAATTTAATAACATTTTTGATCAAGAATTAAATAAAATGATTTAAAAACAAATATTAACCAATTAGAAAATAATTAAGATCGAGTTTTCTCTTCAAGCGAATTAGCATTTATTATTTCTGAAATCTTTCCGTTCATTTCTCTTCTGGTTAGAGCAGAGCTGTGATATTCCTTAAGTATTTGCTTGATCTCTTTTAATTCATCTTTCAATAAATTTCAAAAAGTTTTGACTTAAAAATTTTTTTATTCGCTTTCAAAATGGTGACAAATCTTTCTTCTTCCTTGAGTTCTTTATCCTCTTTAATCGAGCATTAGGTGCAATTAAAGAAGATATTTTTCATTCAAGACTTGACAAGCGAAACCACGGATCCTTATAAGTTAGCTGTATGGACATTAATATTCATGGAAGAATGTGAGGTGAAAGAATGTTACACTCACATTCAACATTAAAATTTCACGCTGGGCCCAGCGAAAATTTGTAATTTTCAGGCAACTGCACTTTTGTTGCACTGATAGGCGACCCAAGTGTAACGGGATTAACGACCGTAACATTTATGCTGATGAATCGATGGATCAATGTCAACAAACAGTACGAAGCTATGGTTCTGATTTCTCTACTATTTAAAATACCTAAAACATTAAGAAAAAAAAGTTAGTTCAGCTTGAGAATTTGTTAATGGCTATGAAGAAGAAAACAGTTAAATCATTAGATTTGAGCCCCCCCCCCCTCTCTCCCTCTCTTTCCACCTCCTGCTTCAATCAAAAAAAAAGATTTAAATTAAAATTGCTTGAATTAAAAACTTTTTTTTCATTTGAAAGAGATTATATAATTTCCCATTTTATAGATTTTAAATAGAGCTATTAAATTATTTTTATGCATTATTAAAGAAATTGCACTAAAAGTCGGAACTCAAGTATTAATTAAAATATAAAAATAAGTCAGTATTTTAATTAATTATTTAGAACGTAAAAGAAAAAAAATTGGTCGCATATTTAGATAAGCGTTAGAGAAGGATTATGGGAAAACTAAGAAAGTCAAAGAAGTAACTTATGCTTAAAAGTTAAGATTAAAAAGATGAGTGAACAATGCAAACGTAATGATGGTAATTAAACTGATTGTGTGTGCGTGTGTGTGTGTTCTCAAGTTAAACTAATGTTTTTTTTTTTTTTTGCTTTGCTTTACTACGGTCTACAAGAACACAAGTTTTATTATTCCAAAATGTGTCTTGGTAAAATTTATTAAGATTAGGCAATAAAAAAACTGATCAGATCATCATTAGCAGTCTATTATTTATTTTTTTAGTTGTGAAAAACTTTTGTCGTTGTTTTGGGTTAACTCTAAGAGTAAAATTCATTATAAAATATATAATTGTTAAGATTAAATCAAATATCCTAATTTCCTCTATTCTTAACTGAAACTCACAGCTCTGAAGCTTCCAATTTTTTATCTTTGTTTTGTTTAATCGCTGTAGGTATAGCCAACATTTAAACAAAAAAATTCTTAGATCAAATTTGTCATGTATTGGTGGTCGAGAGGTCAGCGCCAGCTGCTTTACAAGCGGTTGTCGCGGGTTCGCTTTCCGGCTGATGCTATGACACATGAGAACAAAATTCTTAAATCAAATTTAGATAGACCATAGTATATCCTAGTTTTGTTAAAGGCTTGTTTTAGCGGTTTCAATTTTTTTTTTCAATTATTTATTGCTTTTTAATATCTGTTTTATAGCTTTCTGGTTAAATATTTTCGTAATTAATTATTTTTTCTATACATAGACTCATTTATTTTAACTCCAAAGCTTTTGTAAATTAAATTTGGATTATTTGGTTCAGCTCTTCTTTTTTATCTATCTGCAAGCATTGATATATCATCATTTAAAGTTATATAGAGAAACTTATTTTTAATGCTAATTTCAGTTTTATTAAATGTTAAGCAAAATAGGAGTGAGAGAAGTTTCTCAACTTAAAATTTTTAAATTTATTATCTTTAATTTTTATATAATTACTTTTTCATCCACTTTTTTTTAAAAAACTCTGTAATTTTTTATTCTTAGAATATCCAACATAATAATAATCTACATTAGTTACAACTTATATGTGAGATTAGTATAAATTTTCAAATCTCTATTTTCACATTCATTCTTAAATTGAACAAGTTTCCATCTCAGTACCTTCATAGATATGTCTCTATTTTACAAAAATCAAATTATTTTGAATTTATCTAGTGCAGTGTAAATTGTATACCTCCTTTTTTAGATTTATTGGTATCTAAACAGAAATAAGTTTACTTTGGTTTTTTTAAAAGTTATTGCTACTTTTTATTACTTTTTTAGAAAAAAACATTATAATACTTATTAACAATAATAAAAAGCATATTTATTTCATTATAGTAACTGATTGTAAAAAAAAACAAAAACTGATTTCATGTAGAAGCTATTTTAAACAAAGTAATTTTATTTCTCCATTTTTGCGATATTATGGGTATATTTTTTAATTTTTTTATACAAATATTTTAATACCTATTATCAATAATGCTTATAATAAAAGAAAATCAAATTTGGAATAATAATTATATAAAACAAATACTTTTCTTGGGACAAGTATGAGATATGGCTTGTAGAATTTAGAAGACAAAAACACTTGTAATCATTGTAGGTTTTAATTTATTCTATAAAAATATTTTTTATGATGAATAAAATAAGCATTAAATTTCTTTATACATGTGTGTGTAAAAGTGAGTATATATATATATAATAAAACATTATTTATATAACCCTATACATGAGAAATATCAGGGTCATATTTAGACTTGATGAAGCGCTAAGGTATATAAAGACTGAGGCCTCCACTATTTTAAATTACACCAGCTAATTTCAGAAAAACTTTAAAACATACACTCTTTTTAAATATATGGATAAGGGAAATATATTGTTGTTTAATTTTTATTAAAAGAAATAATAAAGAATGTGTATGCAAAATCACAGAAATTATATTGTATAATCCTCTAAAAGGCTTTAGGTTCCAGCTTAAAACTTTTTTTTCTTGATTTCTCAAATGCAAAATCATTGATTATGTCATCAAAAGATGTGCTGTGTAATATGTCACTTTCTATACTCATGATGCTAAGTGCAGACAATTTTTCTTGAGACATAGTTTTTTTCAGATCATTTTTTTTGTTTTGTTCAGCTGTGAAAATAATTTGTTACCATTAGACACAGTAATAATCCTAATATTGCTTCAACATTAAGTAAAACCAACTAAATCTTGTCTTGAAAGATGATTTGATATAGATCTTTGTGTTAAATTGTTTTTTTTTTTCAGAATAATTCTACTTGACATAATCATGGAAGTGCCTCAGTTCACTTGTGATGTTAATATGAACATTGTGTGGATACTCTTTCATTCAGTTATCTACTGCTTTACATAGCTGTCCCTCTGAAGCTTTTAAATCAATTAAAAATGGAAATTTATTTGCAACATTATTATAGACTGTTGCTTTCTTATTAAATTTGCCTCAAGGCTGTCTATGATATGAAAGAATAATTTCACTTGAAATTTGTCTCTTGGAGAAAGCTTCTCATTAGCATCATGTGCAGCTCCATTGGCTTGTTTTTTCTCACTCCCTTTCTTTTTTCTGTAGAATTAATACTCTACATCAGGCAAACTAGATTTAGCTTCTTCTTCAATTCATTAAAATTTTCTCAAATATTTTTAACATAATGAGAAAGTGATGTGCTCATGTGGTAAGTGCAATCTTTGGATCATGGAAAGCCAGAATGGTTTTATGAAATTTCTCCCAGCAAATGATTCCATAAATGTAGCATAAAAACAAACTCTAGTTCCTTCATTTTTTCCAGAATACTATTTATTAGCTTGTAGTCTTGTAGCTCCTTTTTCATTCTCATTAGCATAAATGTGCCTTAGAGCATCTATAATTGGCTTCATATATATGGCAGACACTGCTTTTACATATATTTACCATATAGTGTCAGATTGTCTCTTTAGTAATCTGGTAGCTGAATCTATTTTCAAGGAAGATAACACCACAGACCATATCTTTGTAGAAGATGAAAAGAAATTGTATATCTCTTGAATAACAGTAAAGAAGTTTACTGCATTTAAACAGCAATCTACAGCAGCATGGCTGACAAGATTTAATGGATGTCCAGCACATGGAATATATATAGCATACTTGTTTAACTCAAGGATTTTTTGTTGCATTCCATTGTATTTATCACCATATTTGTTGCACTATCATATGACTGTCCTCAGCATTTACTAAAATCAACTTTGCAGTCCTTACTTAGATAATCCACTACCATACCCACCATACCTTCACCAATATGATTTTCCAACTCTAGAAAAGTTAGAAAGCATTCAACAGGTAAACCATCATCAGGTAATACATATCTTATTATAACAGTTAGATGATCCACATGGGAAAGATCTGGGCATAGAGTCTACAGACAAACTGAAGTAACCTGCTTTTCTCAGATCACCTAAAATTGATTATCTTGCTTTATTAGTTATAAGCTGCATAAGTTCATCACATGCTGTCATTGATAAATATGAAGGTGACCCAGATCCTTTGTCTCCTTAGTGTTTTATGTGGTTGGAAAGAAATGGTTCAAACTTAGCAATCAATTCTTTCAAACCAAGGTAGCTGCCATTATTTGGTGATTCAAAAGTTTCATTGTCCCCCTAAAATCCAGTCTACATTCTGCTAATGTGCATATTACTGCATCAATACTCTTAAGCACATTTTCCCAGTAAAGCTGTTTCTTTTATTTGTTTTGCTAGTCCTGAGTCTAAGGTCGAACCACGCTTTCTTGTCAAGTATGTAAGCAAAGCTCTTCTATGATCTTCAGAGTTTTCATGACTTTGAATGACTGTGGGGTTTTACCAGTCAGAAAATCCATCAGAAGCTAGTGCTACAGTTGATGTTGAAAACAGTTTGAAGACAAAGCAATAAGCATGACCAGTTGTTGAAGAGTACACAAGCCATTCTCAATCATTTGCTTCATCATTAACATTTCTGTTCTGAAAAAGATCTTTTGAACAATATGTAACCTGATTTTTGAATAAATGCTTAGAGTTTTCAAATGGATCATTCCAGTGCCAATACTCTGATGAACCTTTTAAGATCCAGTATAAGAGTTCATTCTCTGTGAGGACACCCTATTGACCAATGTCTCTGAGTTTCATGAATTGTATTGTTTCAATTGTAGATGTTGATTTTGCAAAAGCCTACACTCACACTGGCATCAGTTTTAATATCCCCATTAACTAAAATTCCAGATTCTGGACTTCAGTATCAGAATCAATAGTCTGTTGTTGTTTTGGACTTTGTTGATCTCCTTAGGTTTGTGGATTATCTTTCCATTCTGAGGTGAAATATTTGTTAGGTTTTGGCAATCTTTTGAGTTCATTTTCAAGCTGCTATTTTTTTCTTTTCTGGTATTCAATTTCAAAGGTTCACTTCATTGTATGACTGGAAACAGAATAGCAAAAATAAATGCCAGAAAATAAAAGATTATATAGTATAGATAACATAGAATAATAGGTTATCTGCTCACCACCCTTGCATTTAAAATGTGTGTAAAAAAGGGGAAAAATTATCATTTTAATATCGATATTTTGCCCTTAACAGGTAATGACAAGAGATATGTAATATATATTTAACTTATAGCCTACACTGAGAGACTGAAATGACGCAAGTTAATAAAAGGTGGAAGTTGACATATATCAAATGATTATTTTATTCAATTTAAATAGGCTACAACAAGTTAGAATAAATAAAAGCCTGAGATAATTTAATATAATATTAATAAAATTAATTTAAAATTGTAAATATTAATTCTTATTAAATGCAATTTCAGCACATAATACTTAAATAAGGCTATAACCTTAATACATGCACCTGTACTAAGGTTATAGCCTTATATTAAGCATTAATAAAATTAAAAAATTTCTGGGGGACAAAATGTTTAAATATGTTAAAATAAAATTGCATTTGTAAAAAAATAGGAATTTTTTGTAGCCCCTGCAAATTGTGATGCCTTAAGATATAGCTTATTTATGTAAATCTGGCACTGGGAAACATTCAACAGCCGCATAAAGAGGAAAAATAAAATCTTTAAATAATTATATACCCATTTACCAACTAATACTGAATGATTAGTTGATCTGTCTATCTGAAAAAAGTCTTAAACTTTGATTAGAATGCAAAAAAAAAAAAAAAAATTCACATTTGAATTTGAATCCAGATCATAGGTATTATTGCTTGAAACATTTTTATACACACACAGACACACACAGAGACATACATATATATTATAATCTTTAGCTTTGGCAGAATCTAAATGTTAAGATAAATTTTGTGCCAAGACAACTTTAAAAAAAAATTATTTAGCTTAATTTTGTTATTAATAAACTATTTCCAATTCTTTATAATGCTATAATTTTACATGTTAGAACTGCTATATCAGTATTACATTTGTTATACAGCTGTAAAATAATTTTACACAGCTTAAATAATAAAAGTTTTAACTTAAGTAAATGTTTAAGATGTTAAAAGTCTTTAAATTTTAAAATAGCTAATAATGTCATGATAAACAATGTAATTTTAAATTTTAAAATAGCTAGTAATGTCATGATAAACAATGTAATTTTAAGTTAATAATGCTAATTTAGTTTGTTTGATTGTCAAAATGTTTTAAAGAGCTTATATTAATTTTAAAAGTTAAGAAACAAAGTTCAAACCTGTATTTTGATTTGCTAGTGTTTAAATTAAAGCTATAATATTTAAGTAACTTTGCCTGTAAAACAATATTTTAGTTAAATATTTCAAACTAATTTAATTAGAAAAAGAGTTTATTAAAGTTAGTAATTAAAACAGAATTTTAAAGTAATCAATAAATGAGTAGTGTATGAATGAATAAATATTATACTTGTTTAATATTATTTGGTTCAAATATTCTTAAAAATATTTTTGAAATCTATTCTGAGATTTGTCTAAATTTAAAGACTGATAACTAAAGGTATGAAATTGTTTGTAATATTTGTTTATTAATCTTTTCCATGAATTTTATGAGATGACTCGAAGCTGTTTCAAATTGTTGAAATTCTGTCATTTTTAACGCTATGTTAAAAATTTTACCGTCATTTGAAAGGTTATAAAAAGTTCCGTAAGATGCTGCCCTCTCTTGAATTATTTTACAAGTAAAAAATCAATAAAACTGACATAAAGTTTAACAAATGGTGGAGGCAGTCTATTCTAAGCTTTGATCGGCTCTCCACTATTGAGGACAAAAGAATTCACTTGTCAATAACTTGAACCATTATGATTTCTTTTCTTTCATTTCGAAAGTGATAAACGAATGTTTTAGACCATTTTAAAAATATTTTTTGACATATTATAAATTATTTTGATAAAATATGCTAAAAATAAAATTATTATAGAAAAATATATAAGATTTTAGTAAAAATGATTTATTTTTTGGGAATGTAAAACTGAGAAAGAAAAAATCACTGACGTCACAACACTTTCTAGTTGGTTACTAGCATTTGTTTTTAGATTTGCCACTATCAAATATTTTTAGAAATATAAATAGAAATTTATTTTTGAAAAAACTTTCGTTCACTTTCATAATCTGACAAATTATTAATATACTTTTTACAAACAAAACTAAAATGAATATAATATTAAAAGGTGAATATATTTTGACGCTGAGTTTGTGAGTTGACCAATTAAAAATTTAGACTTTTATCTCACTTGGCCAATAAAGTAATTAGCCCTCAAAAGGTTAAAGATAATATAAATTTTAATTATGTAATATTTTTATTTTATTGTGGTCTTTTGTAATTTTTAACTAGTTATTGGAATTCAACCAGGAAGTGTTTCAATTAATTAAAAGTGTCTAGACAAATATTGATTTATTGTAAAATTTAAAAAATTATTTAAATAATTTTTGATTAGCAACCTTCCCTGGTGATAGATAGGTCAAAGATTCAAACTAATCAATGAAGAAGTTGTAGGTTCAAAGGTAATTAAACAATGTGGTAAAATGGTTACATGAGCAATAGTATAAATAGGTAAGATTGTCACCTGATCAAGGTCATCACTTAATTTTAATTTTATTTTTGTTTGCAGCAGTTGAAATTTAAAACTTTTCTGAAATTTAAAAAGTGAAATTTTATTTAAACTTATTATTTTCTATCTCATTATCACAGGGTAAACTAAAATTATTTAGACACAATTATCTGAACTGATAACACCAAAGGAACTGAAGCGTCTACATCTGCCAGTGGAATGGTAATATATTTTATTGTTATAATGTTTAAGATATTTTGTTTAAAGTTTGCTTCATTAGAAAATTTCAAAAATTATTATTGTTACCATTATCATGATTTTAAAACCATTGTCAATTTCCTAGTCCAACAGAATGTCTGTATTATAATTAAAATTGCCACAGAACACTTAATTGTTTTATTGGAAAGACTTTACAAAAAATATTAAAAATTTTCTTGATATTTTCTTTACAGTATTTTTTTATTCTCAAATTTATTTACCCATGTGAATAGACTAATTCAAGATAAAAAAAAACTGTTTATTAATATAGAAAATATGTGTATTTCAGATATTTAACAATGATTTTAAATGTACAAAAGAATAATAAATTAATAATTTATACTTTAATAAAAAATAATTTATTTGTTTTATACTTTAATAAAAAAATATTGTTATTGGTTGAAAAAAAACACACAGCTTTTTGCTTTGCCTCTAAAAGAGAGAAAAAAGAAAATTTTTTTTTTCAAGTGGGGGTAATAATGAAAATTAACTTACAAAGAACTATTAATAAATATAATATGAAGAATTTAAAAGTTTTTCACTTCATAAAATGAATATACCTGCAAAATGGCATTATGTTTAATAAATTTAATAACTTTTCTATATTTTAATCATTTTATAAGATCTGCAAAATGTTTAAAACCTGCAAATGATTTTTTCACCTATGCATTGCTATGGAGACAGCTGAGGTCACCAATATGAAATTGGAATTAAATATTCTGCAAATATTTAATGATATTTGATGTATGTTTTTCTTAGAAGTATTTTATTATGTAGTATATTCATTACTATTGCAAATCTGAATAATTCACCTAATAGATTAATTTAAAAACCTAAGTTCAAGTACTTGAAATATATTTACTATAAAATAAAAATTTATATAATTTAAATCAGTGAATATATTTAATGAATGGCCATGAACTTACCATATGTTTTCTAGCAGAATTATTTGAATTTATGAAGGATAACCAAAAAAAAGCATTTTCCAGATTTTATTGTTATACTATAGATTTAATAGCTCAAGATATATTATTGTATGATGTAGATGTGTGCTGTCCACAAGATATTGCTGCCAATAACCTTCTTAATATTCAAGTTAATGGAGAATGATTCAAAAAGAACACAAAAAGGATAATATTTAACTTATTTATTTGATTGTAAATGATGGAATTTATATTTTGAATTTTAATACTATTTTTTATTTATGTGCATATCATTTTCATAACATATGCTATATTTTGAAATATTAGAGGTTAAAGTTCTCAGAACTGGAATTTATGATATTTACATATTTTAAGTAGTATGTGTCTCCCTTTAAAAATATAAATAATGTATTTATGAATGCATATTGTTTTTCTGTAAGTTGAATAAGCTGATGTATATTTTTATGATTTATTTATGACTTATTTCAAATGTTAATAGAACCATATTTAATATTAATTAATTATTGTTCTTTATCATATGTCACATTGGTTAGCTGTTGTATTTTTGTTAGAGATATTAGATTTCTTTTTTCTCTATTTTAGGAGTGCTTTCATATGCCAATATATTTTAAAGATGTTAGTTAGTCTCCATCATTATTTTTTCTAGATTATTTTTCAAAAAGGAATGATAGCATTTGGCTCTCTCTTATTATTGCTGTCTTACTAGCATTTATATGCTAGCATATATTTAGGGATGGTCGCTTAGACTCTCTCTATTTTAAGACAATTCTTATTTAGTATTTTGTCATTGATGCACATTCTCATTATTCTCCTGACTAGTGACACTTTATTAGCCATCAAAGTTGGTGTATCTTATGAGCTATGCCATCATACTTTCACTTTGCCTTATTTTATTATTATTGAAGATTGATTGTTTGTAGTTTACCATGTGTTTAATAAAGCATGTGTAAGATTTTATCATGACTTTATCTGGAATTTTTAGTGGTTTTACCAGGGTATTGAGGATTTCCATCTTACCTCTAGCACATTCAAGGTCAGCTTAAAATGTGAATAGTACATTATAAATGTGTCAGTTCTATATTTAAGCTTTGCTAATTGTCAGAACTAACTATGACAAATAATTAATTTTACTAATATTATTATTATGCCAAAGGTTATAATTATCATGTGAATGAATTGATAAATGAGAAATTTTAACTAATTAATCAAGAGAATGTTATTTAATATGATGGATTACTTTTGCTTAATCCAATGAAAATTATTTTAATAAAGCAGTATGGAGATTTTTTTAATTTTTTTTTTGATCCTTCTGATAAATTTTGCAGAAGCAACATTGTGATAACTTTTTGGCTATGTGAACTCAAATATAGGTTAATTGTAAATTTTGTTGTTAAATTTATGTAAATAAATATTTGTTGTTACATTTAATAAACTTTCATAGTCGTTTTTTCACATCATCCCACTTATCAAACAGAAATATTTCACATATTGAATAAAATTTAAACGCATGTAAAATTTTATAAATTATTTTAGCACATTTCCTAAATAGTACATTATATTTAAATTAATAAAAGTTACTTCCTTGAATTATTTAAGCATTAGTAGAACATCTATGAAAAATATATTTGCTTAATAAAGAATTACAATTTTTTTTAAAATTTAAATCATTTTAACTAATTCAGTTTGATTATTTCAAATCACTGTACATATTTACATTAAATCATATTCATATTTAAAGATCATATTTATTATTTTATGATAAGAATTAATTTTACAAGAATCTAGTTCATATTTAGAAGGTGTTATGTAGATTTCTTCTAAGATGTTTAGGATGGCTACAAAATCCTTTACCTATTCTTAATATCTGAGTGTAATATTAGCTTATTTTTATCTTATTTTAAATTTAAGAGATCATATTATATTTTATTTAAGTAGTAGTAATATTTTTATTATCATAATTGTGATGACATTAGCTTAAGGAAAGGGTATGTCTTATTTATTTTATTAACTACATTTATGTTCAACTGATCAAATCTAAAGAGTCAAAAAAATTTATAAGATCAAAATCCCTGAGATACCCTAATATAAGTTGCGAACCATATTATTAACTTTATTTTAATATTATAAATTTTATATTCAAAGATGAATCTTAAGTGGCATAGATTTTCAACGAACATTTTAAATTTTAAAAAAAAAATGTTTTTATTTTGTCTAATCGAAGCAATAAGATGCTTAGAAGATGCTTATAAGATGATTATATCTTTAGATGTATAAAAAAAATTAAAAAAAATGGTAATTATATTAGATCTTTGAAAAAGAAAGAAATTTAAATATAACCTTAATGGCATTTATTTACAATACTAAGATTCTTTTATGTATGCTAGAATGAGTTGAGATTTCTCTTCCTCTTCATTTATTAATATAATTTACTTTGTATTTTATTATATTTTATTATAATATTTCTATATATCTTTGTATTGTGCATATGTTATTAGAATCCACTGAGCAAAGCTTTACATTACAATTTGAGCTTGGCTATTGAGAAAGGTTTTAGCTAGTACTTTGTACAGCAGCATCATTATCTCTTTTATAGGTTACAAAATTATGCTTGCCAGCTAAACTATATCTGTTTTCTTAGGTATTTCAGTTTGTATGTTTGTTGAGCCAATACTTTATTCTTATTGGTTAACCAATATGTGCTTGTCATATGCATACATCAATTTACTTTGTTAAATATAGAGCTTGGAAATAAGTCCTTAACTGCTACTGGCTTTCTCAGTGAAGTCTGGGGTTGGGGATATTCTGCAAAGCTTGTTAAGAGCTTATTTGTGAGCTTTACATATAACATTTGTAATACAAGCTTATTAAATTAGGTCATGTGACACGTGACTTGATTTCTTTGCAATCCATTTACTTTCTTTAGGTTATAGAATGGTTTGCCCATTCCTATTATTTTTATTTGATTTCTTTAAGTAACAGTATATATATTAATTCTAATATTCTCACAGATAAAAGATGAATTTATAGTTTTGCTGACATTTCAGTGCAATAACAAGAACTTTCCTCAGAACTTCTTTTTTCTCAAAGAAGAAGCTCTGAGAAAAGTGGTTTTTATTGTACTGGAACATTAGCTATTTAGCTATTACTAAACTGCTTTTTTATATACAAATGCAACTAATTTTTTAGAAGTATAGGTTTCTTCAAAACTCTGATATTTTTTTCAACTCTAGGTATGAGCTTTGAAGTATGAAATCTAAGCATACACTCTGAAATAAGTATGCTTAATGCAAAAAAATTAAGAAATAGTAGACTGATTTTTATGAAGTTTTACCACTTCATAAATTTCAAGATATAGTCCATGAAGATAGTTTGAACAGAAAATTATTTTTGTATCATAAGTTAATTCAAAAAGTTGATTTAAATAATAAAACATTAATTGTTACATAGAATGAGATTTAAGTGCTAACATTATTTACTTATTGCATATGTCATTTTAAAATCAGTAATCAATTTAAATTTATGAAAATTCTTTTATGTAGATGATCTGGATGCAAACAGAAAAATATTTTTGTATCCAGTTGATTTAACTAATAAAAAAATATGGACTGAAATAGCAGTTATTTTATAACTCAGATCTTTATCTAATAAAATCCCTTCTTTACAAGTGGGGAGTTTTACAAGGTTGTTGAGTTAATTCGATTTTTTTAAAAAATTGAAGTAAAAAATATCACTATGTTGGAAAAAATTTAATAATGAAGAAACTGTGGCAGATAACATCATATAACATGAATTTTTTTAAAATTACACATTGTTAAATTTTTGTATTTTAAATTAAATTTAAAATATTCTTTTCTCTCATAACCATTATTTAATTAGATTTTTTAATTAAAATTGAATAAAGAAATTAGTCATTTGTAATCCTCTAGGCTAAGTTTTTTTTTTTTTAAAAAAATTGTTTTAAAATTCTCACATTTCACTACATTAACTTTCATCTATCGATTTGTTTAAAAACGAGGTAACTTGACATCACTGTAAATCGTTCAGTTTTTGTACTACATTTATGATTCTGATGTCATTTTTTAGAAGAAAAAAAGTTCTGTAAGATGCTGCCCTCTCTTGAATTATTTTACAAGTAAAAATTCAATAAAAAAGACCATATATGTCAAACAAAACCAAAGCACCACCTTCTCACCACCTTTTCTTGAATCTTATTGGCTGTTTAAATTTTTCAACAAAGAAAATGGCTGCCAAAAAGTAAAGAGTTACGAACGGTTTTTGTTTTATTTTGAAAATGATAAACGAATGTTTTAGAGCATTTTAACAGTATTTTTTGATGAAATATAAATTATTTTCATAAAATATGTGAAAAATAAATATTATTTTACAAAAATAGTTAATATTTTAGCAAGAATTATTTATTTATTGCAAAGTGGGAAGAAGAAGTCATGACATGCTTGGTGATTGATGTTTCTTTTAATTTCAGCCGCTATCAAATATTTTTCAAATTATAAATCAAAATTTATTTTTGAGCAAACTTTCGTTCACTTTCATAATCTGACAAATTATTAATATACTTTTTACAAATGAAACTAAAGTGAATATATTAATAAAAGGTGAATATATTTTGGCCATTGACTTTGTTAATTGACACTTCAGTTTGTGAATTGGCCAATTAAAAGTTTTGATTTTTTACCTCACACGGCCAATAATATAATCAGCGGTGAAAGAGTTAAACCATATCGGATCATAATCAACTATTTAAATTGGTTATATATTTTCCTAAAGATATTGCTTTAGGAAAAAAATAATACAGTGAAGCTGTGAATTATGCTGTATTCAATTATATAACATCAATTATACACTAACCAAAAATAATGCAAATAAATAAAAAATATAAACATATAACTTACAAACTTATTAAATTTTACAAATCTCAGTGTGGTGACAGCCATTTTTTTCCTTGGCAAATGTAATATTCTCAAATCTTAAATGTGAATTTACTTAATAATATTTTTTACAATTTAAATGCAGTTCAGTAACATAGTTAAAAATTATATGTTCAGAATTCTTTCTTTGCCTTTTTTTTCTTTAATTTTATACTGTATATACTATATTACATTTTTACTAAAAATTATTGGAATAAAATGAGTGATAAACATTTTACTAAATGAGAGAAAAATATATTAACTTGAACATTAAGAAATCAGTCATAAGTTTCAGAAGAATTAATCATTATTCAGAGAAATTATAAAAAGAAGCAGATTTATGTCACTTGTGTCCCTGAATCAGTTTCTTGTAACTAAAGTTAGTAAAGTATAATTTTTTTGGTTTAAATGGAAAAAGCTTTAACTCTACCAATAAATAATAATAATTGTAAGAATGTTACAGTTGATATTTTTGTATTGCATCAGAAGTCTTAAGTCTCTTTGCAAATACAGCTGAGAATCAATCACATAGGTAGGGAATAATTATATAGTTTCAAAATCTATCACAGTCTTAAAAATATTAAAATAACTGAATGAAGCTGCATCTGGAAATAGTAAAACTGCTGTTACATTTTCATTAGTATTTAAAATAATTATTGAAAAAAAAAAGTCTGGAACAGGTATTTAATTATGTTGAACAGATATGTGAATAATTGAACACACATACAATATTGTATATATATAAATGTGCTTTCTCAATTATTATTAATAACTATTATTTTTTTTATTTTTTTTATTTATATTATAGTCTTATAATATGTATGCCTACTATATATATAAAGCATATAAAGATGAACTATTTATTCAAGATTTAAGAGTCAGATAAATAATAAAACTTACATGTTTCACAAAAGGATTCCTGGATGGAAATAAATAAATAATTTATCTAATGAAACTGGAATGCTTTCTTAAGAATTCATAGAACACTTTGCCTTTATTCTTTTAAAAAGCATTTTCTACTAAAAAATACTATTTCATTCTGTACTTTAATACAATAACATAAGATAGATTTAGAGCTAAAGATTTTAAAATTGATTCACAGCTGAGAAGCATTCACAAACAAAGCATGTTAGATAGGGATTTTATGCACAAGCCTTCTGGCATCCATTGATTGCTCTTGTTAGCACAAGATGGCACTACTATATGGAGAGTGTTGTTTTGTTTTGAATTGTTTACTAGCTAAATATAATGTTAATTTTTAATCTCAAGTAGAGTGCTCAAAACAATAAGTATAGATTTTTTTTTCACTCTGATATATTTTCACAGGTTTCTAATTAGAAAGTTATTTATTACCATGCCAATGTATAGTGTAATCTTTATGGATCATGTGCCAAACAAGTAATATTTCAAATTATTAACTACTGTGGATCATGCATGTAGAATGAAAAATCAAATAAACAACATGTAGATAAATCACAACTCGACTAGAATATAGGTTTCAAAATCAGTTAACAAATTTATTTATAAATTAACAATATTATACTCTTACAATAAATTTATAACATAATATAAAAAAATATTTACAAAAGTAAAATAAGAATTGACATTATTTAACATTAAAAAAAATATTTTCAGTAAATCTTATCAATAAATAACAAGAAATAAAATAAAAATAGCCTTCACTCTGGTGATTTCAAACAAAATAAAACTTACAACAGTAATGACAATATATTATCCTCATTCAGTAAATATATAATTTTACTATTTATATTGGAAACAATTACAATAAATTTCACAATTTCTAAGAAAACTTAATATTAGACTTAAACTGTTATAAAATATACTTTTTATGATGTAGTGCATCAATATAAGTTTATATTTTAAAATACACTTCTTAAAGTCCAACAAATAAAATATTAAAAGAAAAATTATTAAAGACTTTCTTTGCAGTTTAGCAAAGTATCATCCTGATATTTGAATATCAGAAAATTTTAAATAAAATATATGAATATCTCCTATAAAAAATTACTATTTATGCAAAATACTTAAGAGATAATTCCATAATTTTTTTGTAACTTAAATGTGTTTAAATTATTTATAATAAAATTTAAAGAACTATCAATAAATTATATTGCTTGATATTTGTATTTCCTTTTGTTTTTATACTCTTACATTCATCATATTATTCAAAATCATTTTCACTATTCTCACTCCCATTCCAATTTAAATATGCAGCTGTTTAAGCTAAGTGATCTCTAATATTATATACTATGACAATCATCAAACATCTCAACAACATTTGCAAAAGAAATTTCTATATACTTCATCTTGCTCTCTCACAAAATATCAACTTTAAATGGTTTAGTCATTATTTTACCAACTTATAAAACTATCCTCTACGATGATTCCTGTGGTGATAGATAGTGATTAAAGTGTAGGGTATGGAATAATAACAAGAATGACTCAAACAAGTAAGATAATATCATCATGGATACAGTGCAAAATCATAATAATAGGTCCATATTCATTGGGCACCTAAGATTCAAGTCATGGCTCTATTATAGCACTTATTGATGATAAGGAAATGCAACTGTCCATGGAAAATGATATACAGCCCTATGTTATCTGTATATTTTAATAACTTTAAAGTATGAAAATATAATTCACATACAACAGTTTTCAACATATTCCTAACACCTAGGATTTCATATGAATATTATTCTCCTGACCACCATCCTATATCTTCCACACTGAATAACTCACTTAACATTGTAAAATATACAAACTGCATTCTAAAATAGTTTCCACAACACAATATTAAAGAAACAACAAAGATCTCAATTCATTTCAAGATATTTTTTAAAGTTTTCAAGCACAAATGATCTTGATAAAAATATACATTCATACTATACATTTATTTATTTGCTATTATATAAATTAGAGATCAGTATTATGTCTTTCTCTGTATTTCAGCAGATAACATTCACAAAAATAAAACATTAATAAATTGAAGATGTTACCTAATGTATGCATATTCAAACATTCACATTAAATAGATATTTTAAATATTCTTGGATGTTTTCAAAACATTCGTCTGCATTCATCAATTCTTTTATAAAAAATACACACAATGATAATTTCTATCAACAGTTCATTCCACTGTTTAATATTAAATTCAAGCAATATGAAATACTAATTTAAAATACTAATTAGGATATATCATTTTTAAAAAAAAAATGATTAAGCAAAATGTAATCTAAATAAAAAGAAATTACCAATGATCTCAACCATTGTTAAGATCATTTATGGCGATCTGCTTTTTGAACCATACATCAAAAAAAACCAATTATGATTGTAATTTACCCTGTTCAGAAAATTATTTTCTGAATACTCATTTTTTTATATTTAACATAATAATAAAGTAAATCTATTTTAAGATTAAATTTAAATTATAATAACAACAGGTTATTTTTTTTAAAAAAGTAATATTTTAAATATTAATATTAGATTTAGTAAAAAATGTTAAAGTTTTAAAGTTACAAAAACATTTTTTCTTTCTCTTCTCCTGCTCGTAAGCTGAACACTTGTCAGGAATCTTGCCCCATTGTCTAGTTACAAGTGAAAGCTTTGTGCAGAATCATATTCCAGTCTTGATACCATTTGAAGAGATGTACAAATACTAATAAAATCTGGTAAAATCCAAGAAAAATATTAGCCATCCTGAAGAAATAATTGTTCATTTCGGTTTTTTTGGCATCTATTCAGGCATGTAATATCTCCATAAAGTAAATAATTTATGGATCCATTTATGAAAATATTTCTTACATATGTATTTCTTGGTTTTGGCCATTGTGTATAGCAGATATATTGTAATAAACATAGTACAAATAATATTTGCATCTCCATGGTCAAAAACATTAATGAAAACATTATATAATATAAATTATTTATTTAATACATTTATCAGCAGACATGTAGTTTATAAATTAAAATAAATATTTCTTTCTTTAAAAGATTTTCAATTTTTATCCTTTTAAAATGTGTATTTTGTCATTAAATATTTTTATAGATAAATGACAGCTATATATTATTCAAAGCATTTATTATCTGATATAATTTCAATCTTTTAAAAAGACATATCAGAGCTCATTTATTCCAAATAAAGTTATTTTTAAAGTATATAATTTATTTATTGATTTGATCAATAGCAAGTCCTTTTAAAAGCATAAAAGACATTCAAAAGTCATCTTCAATTTGTCTTTAAATACATCATTCTTAAAACGTAAGTCCATTTTGATTACTTTAAAGACAAATTAAATGTAAATTATTACTATCAATTATATAATAAACAGTCATACTATTATACCATAAAACATTTTAAATTCAGTTTTTAAACTTAGTTGCAGAGTCTTAACTTTCTTTTATTTCTTTTAAATTTAATACTACGATAATGTTTTTTTAATAAATATCCGATTCCTTTCAATTAACTTTAATAAATTAGCTTCATTGTAATATGATAAGGTTATTTCAAATAAATGTTCACTCACCCAGACATATTATTTATAAAAATTTCAAAGTTCTTGCATAAATCTTCTCCGGTCTCATTGTAGTATATTCCTTGACATTTGGTGTTCATTGTTCCAATATTTAAGTAACTACTATCATGTTCCATAGAATTATTGAGGTCCTAAGCCACATTTCAAAAAGAATAAACTGACAGGTAAATTTGGTGTTTTAGTGAACCATTATTTAAATAGTTATTCCAATTATATTTTTCAAAACACTTTTAAGTAAAATAATAATAATTTAAAAGAAATTACTACTGTCACAATATAAAAATATAGTTATAAATTTCAAACTAAATCTGTCTTAATCTGAATCTGTAAATCACTAAGAATCTATGAAAATCAGTGAGAAATCTATCTAGACTGGCTTCACTCTCTGTCATTATACTAGTCTTAATCCAATGATTCCATTGGTCAATACTGCTTGTAAAAATCTGCTAATTTACATAACTACATCAATATCATTTTTAAAATTAAGTTTTAAAACTATGAGTCATATATTAAATATTATCAAATTATTTAATACCTTAAATATTAAATATTTTTATCTAAAAAATTAAATATCCTTGTTAAAACAATTTTTAATATTCTAACAACCTAAAATTGATTTAAAAATAAAATATTACACTTAAATAAAATAATAATAATTTTAATTATTACTTTTCTAATATTATCTCTAGACTTAATATTTGTTACACTTTATTATGTATCAAATTTTTATTAACAAGCTAAAATTAAAGTTTACTTTACCTAACTTTTTGAAAAATCACATATTCATACAATCACCTCTAATCAAGTGATACTTTCATCACATTTTAAACTAATATTAAATTAACTATCATTTAAATAATATTCCAAATAAAAATAATTACTTTAAATCTATAATATAAAATATTTACTGCTATAATTAAGCTATTCTGTCTTTGTAATATTTTTAAATATAATAAATCAAAATTAATATTATCTTTTAAACAAGTTATTGTATCATTTTGCTATTTAATTCATCTCAAAATGAGTTCAAACTATCCAACATATCTTTATAGCCTCCTATCTACTGAGTTTGAACCCTACTACCTATAATATTAAAATTATATGCTAGAAAATAACATAATTTAATTTTTTTTAATATAGCTACTTATCCAACCCTACCCGAGCTTTCTGTACCAATTGTAAGGGTACAATATATATATTATTTTTGTTCAGACAAAAATATATTGTTGTAAAACAAAATTAATATTGACAAAAAAATTAATCATTTACATTATTAAGATATAGTAATAAATTGTATATCACATTTTTGTTTTAATTTTTATTTATTTGTGACTACATTCAGGTAAAAAAATAGCAGAACTTTAATTTAAAAAATATATATTAACAGCACTACAAAAAGGTTGTTTTGGTCATATAATTACAAAAGACAAATAAACAAACAAACAAAAAAAACATTGGTGACAGAACATAAGATGTATAAAATATACATTTTAAATGTATGTTACAATGATTTAATTTCTTTCTGTATGTTTCACTTTGAATTGTGATTTAATGAAATATTAATCTCATTGACATAGAACTCAAAATGGCTGACCATAATTTTTTTTTTTTTTTAAAAAAAAAAAAAAAACTAAACAAAAAACTTAAAGCAACTGAAATGTTTTTTTTATTATAGAGTATAATTATCATCATTTACTTTTTTCCCAATTTTTGAGTTTAGTTTTATTTATTTATAGTTCTTCACTTCTGACCTCTATTGTGAACTTGAACAATCAATGGTTGTTAAGTGATAATGCTTATTAAATATCCACCCAGCCCCAATCTATTCATATTTTCTAACTAATTAGTTTATAGCTTATGGCTTTCATAAAAGTGACAAGTTTTTGGGTCTGGATCTACTGCATCTGGGTTAGAATAGATCTAAATAAATCCAATTATACTAGATCCAACACTATTAAATAAAAAGTTTGAAGACATAGATTGATCACACTGGCTAGAGATTATAATCACTACCATGTAGGAGTAATTATCTTCTTAAGCTTGTAATAAATGTGAGAAGTGGAGAATCAATCCCAAATGCCTTTTATAAGTTTTTTAGTTTTATTTATTCTCATTTATCAAAACATGATTCATTGGGTATTTTTTAAATATATACACTTTATAATTACTGAAGCTTAAATTTTTTTACAAAAAATAAGCTCTAGATTTACTAAAACTTTTGAATAAATCTTCAATATTTATTCTGATCAAAATCTGATTTTGTGATAAATGTGTGCAAAAACCAAATTATATTAGTATTATATGATTTTATTGTTACTGATCGGTAATTTATTTCTCAGAAGAAAGCCCGTCTCCTGCATGGTAATTTTCTCCACCCTCTAAGAGAAGAGCAGTGAAACTTAAAGTATCCATTATTCATTAAGCTTTCCAAATGTTGAGTGGAGTTAGAGCATTTTTTAGCAATACTGGATGATTAGAGATGAGTAGCTTATCGTTTGGTTATTTGAAGAAACAAAATCTAAGTCTAATTAGAATCTGAAAAAGATTCAAATTTTATCGGGTTGAGATTTGAACCTAGATCATAAACACAGCAGTTACATACACTAATGCTCTACTAAGCCGTCATATAATATATAAGATTAAGACAATATATAGATAATAGTTGTAGTACAATTAATATAATACGGATCAGCAATTAATCGACCAATAATAGTCTTTATTATGAATAAGAATATTCATAAAACAAAAATAGCGTGGATTGGCAAATATCTTATTTTTCATCAATCTATTCTGATAACTTTAATATTCAATCAATTTACAATTATATTTTTCATAGTGTATTAGTAAACTGATTGCGTTAAATGCAGAAAATTATCCATTTTATTTCTTTTTGTTTGTGCTGGTAAAATTAATAACTATGAAATTTCAAATTATGGCAAACTTTAAATAATTCGAAATCAAAATTAACGTAGATGAAAAATTAAGAAAAATAATTTACCTAAAACGAATTCCCTGTAATAAAATAAAAATCTCAATTATTTAACAAGTTTCTAAATAGGTAAAAGTTTTGTTAAAATGTAAACAATTGAGCTCTTATTATTTGAAAATAAATAGTAGAAAATGAATAAGAAAACAAATTTCATTTATTATCTTGCTTTCGTTAGCAATTATTAATGATGTAGATACAATGAAATTCCCACGGGGATTTAAAAAAATTGATCATAATCTGTTGAGCTACAGAGATAATTGTCTTGACATTAAAAAAGTAATAAGAATCATCTACGGGAAAGTAACTTCTTGGCTAATACACGTCGGGCAAAATGAAATGCAAATAACAGAGCTGTCTGGTCAAACAGAAGAAATGATTCTGAATAGTAACAAGAAAAATGCCGGTACTGAGGTTAAGTATAAATGAAAATACTTTGATTTAAAATGTTGACTGAATGGAAATGAAAAAGTTTGTTTATCTCAATATTATGAATATATATTTATTGCAAATGCAAAAGTTTATTTTTCAGTATTATGAATATATATACCACTCCACCCCACGCACACATATACTTTCAATTCTTAATAATAATAAATAATTATACATACAAATATACATTAATCGTAATAGAACAACATACCCAAGATATCTTTATGTTTTTATAATATATAAAATATCTTAACATTTTAATCAGAGCTACTTTTTTAAAGTTTTATAAAAAGGCTCGGGGGAGTTTGAAAATTATTATTAAGGTAAGCATAGTCCTCACGAACTGCTCTTAGATTCATCATATATTAAGATATCAGGTCTTCATATTTCGGTTAGTCACATCAAAATTTTAACAGTTGTTATATACAGACAGAAACTGTCAAATCTTGTCCATTTTTTCAATTTATTTATAGAATATTAATTCCAGTCAAAACTAAAATTATTTTCCATCAATCACTGCATTTTGTTCTTCATTTTTCAACAAAATCACCTTGGTTGTTACCATTCATAAATATTTTTTGTTTCCTTTTGGCTCTTGAAAACTTCTTGCTGGTCACTTGATTGAAAGCTTGGGGCTTGCTCTCCTTTCTCGTTGTTCATTCAACTTTTGGCAACATGTGGATATCTCTTCTTTGCTGCTAATTCAAAGTTGATGTTTACGCTTATGAACTAGGAGTGTCTTCTTATTTTGGCCAAGAATATCTTTTTGGTCCTTATTTCTAATGAGTATTATAAGAGTATATTTTTAGTTGTCTACTAATATTGACACAGAACCCCTCTGCCTATTTGTAATTTGTTGGTATTTTCATTAAATGTATTTTCTATCTCTATTTTTTTTTCTGGCTTCAATATTGATAGAATAGATCTGTTTTCTATTCACAATCATTTCTGCAAAAATATTCTCTGAAGCTGGATCTAACATAATGTGCTAAACAAACAATATTTTTGTCAGATTATTGTTTCTATTTTATTCAATAATATTCTATAATACCTTCTTTGTTTCCACATCAATCACATAGACTAAAATGTATTTCTTGTGGCTAATTTTAACATTGTGATTTGGAAAGCTAACTTAATGCATTGCATGTGGTATAAATTTTCTTTCAGATCATTACAATTTGAAGTCATAGAAAAAGTGAGGTATGAATTTTTTCTGCTACTTAAAAAAAGTCTGATAAAGATCTGCAATTAATCTTTAAAATGGATGACTGATTATACAAATATTTATGATTTTTTAATTCTGGCTATTAGTATCTGTATTAATTTGAACATAATTTCTTTTAACCCTAAAAACCATTTGATATAAAATGCAATAGGCCTTATTTCCATTCATTTCTTTATGGGCTAAATATGCAGCATCCAATGGAGAGACATCACTTTCAAAATTGTTTAGTAGGATCATAGTATATCAATAAATTGAATTTGCTAAAAGGCCTTATTACTTTTGGAAAATTTTTTGTGTGTTTGGTCCCCACATCCAAAATGTATTTTTATCCAAAAGCCTATAAAATAATACTTCTGCTTTGATCTTATCGTTTTACTGCTTGGTGAATGTATTTTCTAGATTACCTTTACTTTCACATTAATTTCATATCCTAAAAATCCATATTTAAAAAAATGCATTTTGATTAACTTTTGTTGAGTCTGGAGGAAAAGTTTAATTATATTTTATTAAATATCAACTATGCTAAATATTTACCCCTAGCAGTTTGTGTTTAATTTTCTATGACTGGCAAGTATTACAAATTTGTTCAGCTTCAGTTTATACACTTTGCTACAAATAGGTTTAGTTAGGAATGGAGTAATTAGTAGTAAATGATCCAAGATGCAATCCTCACTTTCCATATCAATCACCATGTTGTTTCACAGAATTTATTCTAATAGCATTTGTTTATCATGTTTTAACTTTGTTTCCCTTATGATATAATTTATTCAATTTCATAATAATGGTTATTGTGAGGTTTTATGATATAAATAAATGTGTTTGATGGTACAGTAATGATTATTTTGAAGATTTCCTCTATACATATTGGCAGCTGCAAGCCTCCATGTAAAATTGATTTCTGAATTTATTATGATTGGCTTGTTTATTTTATTGACTACTTCAATTTTAGAATAATAACCGGATTGATTGAAAATTGAGTCATATCAGCTGGAAATTAGTTTATTGTTTTAATTACTTTATTAAAACAGACAAAACTCTCCATACAGTATTGCCACTCTGCAAGTGAGAGTAATCAATGGATGCCAGAAGGCTTGTGCATAAAATCCCTATTCATCCAATATCTCTAGACTAGTTTCTGGCTTATGGCCTTCATCCTTGAGGAGCCTTGGATCTGAGAGCACTGCACTTAGATCTTAGGTAAGATAACATTAAATTCCAGAAAGATATACGTGTTAAGAGTAACAAAGAAAAAAATTGATGCTTAATATATGACTGAGAGAGCTTATTTTGTAGCTAGAAGATAAAACAACTAATGAATAAAAAGAAGTTATAAATGGATTATGGATTTTAAAAGATCGAAAAAAACTTATTTGTGAAATAACAAATTGCCAATTTGATTTGGAGTTCTGCTGAATGAATTGGAGACTTTTATTTTGCAATAGGTGAAAATGATGCTGATTATTATCAATACCTTTCAATTTTAAAATCCTTTCTTAATTACATTTCATTTTCTTAATCCTTCAAATTGCTGTTATTTAAAAAATGTGTTAACTAATAAATTTAAATAAACACATTTTCTTTTAAATAACAAATAAACAGTAGTAGTAGTTCTTAAAACTAATTAAAAACAAAAAGAATGCACTTAAAATAATATATATATTTCTTTCATGTGTCATAGCATCGGCCGGGAAGCGAACCTGCTAACTCGGGACAACTGCTTGTAAGGCGGCTGTGCTGACCACTTATTTTTAAAGTACATTTTTGCAAAGTTGTAAGTTACTGTTTTATCAGCCATACATAAAAGGGTCTCATGAGTTTAGTGAATATACATCTCTCTTTCATAGCTATAATTAAGTTGGAATTCAAATGAAACATGAAATTTTTTTCATATAGCAAAATATTTTCATTTGCCTTTTAGGCTAACTCATAGCTAATGTAGATATCTAGTCAATTATTGGTCTATATATTAATATGTAATTAATGTTAATTAAAAAATAAAACAAAAAAGAACTTAAAATGTTTAACTTGGCATTTGATTAGCCTAATAAATATTGTATTATCCTTCACTATTTCTCTAAAAGAACGACTTTGTGAGACTCTAGTTCTTATTAAGGTTGTTTGCATGTTACTTTATTAGACACAAGAGCAAAAGTTTTATAATAAATGAATCCATGTAAAAACTGTTATGACTTTAATTCCTGCCACTGCAAATATTTTATCTACTATCTGTCTTATGATGTTATGTTTGTCAACATTGCTACTTTATAATTATTTTTATATTTCCATGTAACCTATTAGGAAATACTTTAATTTTTCTATCTAAATCTTCTTATCTGTATTGTGAAACTTGTAATTATTATTAAGAGATTTATCAATGATTCTCCATGATACCATTATGAATATCCTCAGAGACACACTTAACAAACTTAAATTGCATATTTCAATTAATCATTTTATACAATAAATTATACTTTTCATCTTAAACTGAAGTCTACATTAAATTTCATCTCTCTTTATCTAAAAATCTTATTTTAAGAAGCAATATAATTTTATTATCTTTATCAACTTACTCTTATTTTCCTTTTCTGTTGTCTCTATTTTGTTTATATTTTCTTAATGTTTCAATATTAATACAAATATGTATATATAATTATGAGAATATTTAGAAAATTGTTATAATTTCAGAATCCAAACATGTATAGTAATATTGTCTAATTTATGATTCCAATAAAAGATTAGATAATAAGTTAAAGACAGATTAACCTTTGACTTAATGTATTTCAGAGAAATACATTTACTGGAATACACAATTTCAATTTGCAATACCTGTTTTTAATTGACACTTTACTTCATTACATGATAATGGGATGATTAATTTTAAATGCACAGAAAATACTCATTAAATTTTTATTGTACATAATTTATATAAAAAATATATCCTACAAGAGTCTATAAAGCCAATTGTCAATTATTATGGTAAAAAATCTTAACAGTATTTGTTATTTTGCTGAACCAGTCTTTTGATGCAGCATATCTTTGTCAAAGCAAGACTGCAATAAACATTATAATATTCATTAGCATATCTTCATAAACCACACTAGTCACTGATTACCATAGATATTATTATATTTACTTGTGTATAATTGTAAATTGATCTAACAATTATCTATATCATTAAATTAAATGATTAGCTTTTGTTGAGAGAAATGCTATTGTTTCTTATATTTAGGGAGTTCTTAGAATTAATTATATGCCAAGCTTCTTTTATTTTATGTTTCTTATGATTACTTTCTAATCAAATAATTTTAGTGTCACCAGGTTTAAAGAAATCTCATGGTCTACAAACACCAAGCTGTAATGCTAATGCTATTGTATTTAGCTCTATTATATAGATGAGTATGATGAGTAATTCTAGATTTTAAATTTGCATGTATCTCTCCATAATATCTGGCATTATTTGTTTAGAAAATATTCATATAAAATGTAAAATAAAAGAAATTTGGCACATAATTAATTCTAAGAACTCTAAATATAAGAACCAATACCATTTCTCTCAACAAAACCTGGTCATTTAATTTAATGACATAGGCAACCATTAGGTCAATTTATAATTTTACACATTCAAGTATGGTTTATATTTTTATGCATGCAGATAAGCTAATATGTATGCTAATGTTCATAGTAGTCATACTTTGACAACGATGCATTGTACCAAAAGCCTGGCTTAGCAAAATAATAAATATTATTAAGATTTATTAGTATAATAATTGACAATTGTCTACTTACTCCAATAGAATATATTTTTACATATTATTTACAGCATATAAATATTATATACTTTATTATAAATACATGAAAGCAGTTAATATAAACAATACCACAGCATATAAATATTATATACTTTATTATAAATACATGAAAGCAGTCAACACAAACAATACCAATTATTTTTAACAATCAATAATCTCAATCTGTTGTCAAGATAACCTATTTTAATCAATAAAGGTGGAAATTCATCTTTGTCCATAGTCCAATGTGTCTATAACTAAAAATTGCAACTTCACTGCAGAGAGTAAAATTATTAATACAAAGAAGTTTAAATAAACCTCATTAAACAGGTAAATATAACCTGTCTGAAAGCAAACTAACAAATAGTCAATTATAACTAAATTGCAATTATATAAATGAAAGATTGCATAATGCTAGTTGAAACTCAAATATAGTAAGTGAATACAAACCAATAATAGAATAAACAAAGACCTATGCTAATTGCTCAACAAACTTTGAGATAAATGCTTAGCAAGAGAAAGCATTTAAAATATCTCTATCTAAAAACCACTCTCTATCCCCTGACCAATGGTTTCATGCTTTTGGAACTCCTTAGAGAGGTGCTGGGGTAGCTTCAGACACTAGATCTAAAAACCCCAACCCAAATCCAGCATTTATCTAAGAGTTGACTATTGAGTAGAAAATCTGAAATTTTCAAACACCTAAATGTCTTCAAACCCAGCTATCTAACTCAAATAGCTATATGGGGCTGAGAGATCTTCAGCCAAACCTTATATTAGAAGTCTTAGCAATATAACATCACTTAAGATTAAAACCAAAGACTATAAATAGAGATATTTTAAATGCTTTCTCTTGCTAAGCATTTATCTCAAAGTTTGTTGAGCAATTAGCAAAGCTCATTGTTTATTTTCTACAAGCTTAAAAAAGAAGAGGAGTCATGTGATATATGTCTTTATTTTTTATTTTTTTATTGACTATTTATAGTCTTTGCTTTTAGTCTTAAGTGATGTTATATTGCTAAGACTACTAATATATGATTTTGATGAAGATCTCTCAGCCCCATATAGCTATTTGAGTTAGATGGCTGGGTTTGAAGACACTTGGGTATCTAAAAATTTCAGATTTTTTACTCAATAGTTAACTTTTAGATAAATGTTGGCTTTGGGTTGGTATTTTTAGATCTAGTTTCTAAAGCTACTAGTGCATCTCTAAAAAGTGTCAAAAGCATGAAACCATTGTTCAGGAGATGGAGGGTTGTTTTCAGATAGAGATATTTTCAATGCTTTCTCTTGCTAAGCATTTATCTCAAAACTTGTTGAGCAATTAGCAAAGCTCTTTGTTTATTTTCTACAAGCTTAAAAAAGAAGTGTAGTCTTGTGATATATGACTCTATTTTTTATTTATTGACTATTTATAGTCTTTGCTTTTAATCTTAAGTGATGTTATATTTCTAAGACTTCTAATATATGGTTTGGCTGAAGATCTCTCAGTCCCACATAGCTATTTGAGATAGATAACTGGGTTCAGATTTTCTACTCAATAGTCAACTCTTAGATAAATGCTAGCTTTGGGTTGATGTTTTTAGATCCAGTGTCTGAAGCTATCCTAGTGCCTCTCTGGGGACTGCCAAAAGCATGAAACCATTGGTCAGGGGATGGGGGTGGTTTTTAGATAGAAATATTTTAAATACTTTCTCTTGCTAAACATTTATCTCAAAGCTTGTTGAGCAATTAGCAAAGCCTTTTGTTTATTTTCTACAAGCTTAAAAAGAAGTGGAGTCATGTGATATATAACTCTATTTTTTATTGACAATAATAGAATATTTCAACAGCATTATCTGCATTTTAAAAACATAACTATATAAGAATAAGAATAAATCAATCATTGCATAACATGAGTTTATTATATTTGAGTTTAAATCAACATTATGCAATCATTGATTTAAAATTATATAGTTATGTGTATTTTTTCAAATATGGAATATAAAATATGTTTGTCTATTAGCTTTTAAGACTTTAAACTTATATAAGTTTATGCTTGTGTTTACAACAGTCTTGACATCGATATATTTATTGATTTGCAATTTAATAAGTAAGAGGTTCCTTTTATTTATGCTGCTTGATTTAGACTTTGTGTTTCTAAATACAGATAATGCTGGTAAAATATTCAAGCGTTAATGTTTAGATAAAAATCTTGAATGTATAAAGTAATCCATTTAAATCAACTTAATTAGAAATCACTTAACTTAGAACAATTATCCCAGACTAAGAGTAAAAGTAATCTGACAGACTGATGCATTCAGAAAGGAGGATCCCTTTTTAAATGCCAGTCTAGAGCTAATATAGAGATCAGAGTACTGCAGTTTACATTTATAGCTGTAAGAAATCTAAGTATAACAAACTTTTTCAATGTTCTTACTATATAACAAACCCCTCAACTGGTAGGTTATATATTGTAATACAATATTTTAAATTAGTGTTTCGATGGATTTCTTGAAAGTGTGGAGTATTCCATTTGAATCAATGTAACTTGAAACCACTTAACCTGGAACAACTGCTCCTTTTGAATGCATCAGTTAGTCAGTTTACTTTGACTCTTGGTCTGGGCAGTTGTTTTAGGTTAAGTGCTTTCTAATTAAGTTGATTTAAATGGATTACTCCACACATTCAAACTTTCCATGTATATATAACAAAATAAGTTATGTCAGGTTATAAAACAAAAACAAGTTTTTGACTTCTTGTGAATTTTTCTTTCAACTGCAAAAACTCTTAAAAGCTGTCAAAGTCACATGTTTTGATATGTGACAACAAACTCTTGATTGTATTTGGATTCACAATCAAAAAACACAAATTAAACACCACTACTTGCAACTTTATCTTTGTTATATAATGATTTATATTTGTTAGCTTATTTTATCAATGATCATCACGATTCATCTAAATAACAACATTGTTTTAATTCTTTATATAATTGATCTTTTGAATTATTTAATAGCCTATTAAGATTAAAAGAAAGATAATATATATATAGTTTTTGAAAATCTATATAATTTTTCTTCCATTTCATTCATGAAATCTGAGTTTTCCTACTCTGTTTTTTATTCATATTAAAATTAAACCTATATATTGTTTTTGAAAGATTTTTGACAGTATATCCTGCAGATAATAACTTTTATGCACATTTTATTAAATTATTAATTTTATCAAGTTTATATTTACATAATATCCACATCTATACCTGCCATTTTATAAGTGTAAAAAACTTTTAATCAGGAAACCCATATTTATAAATTGGTTTAAGTAAATGCTATAATCTAAGAAAAAATTTGTATAGTGAATCAATATATCTTAAAACATAATATTTTTGATTAACGCATATTCTTTAATCAAATTAAAATGATTACATGAGTTATTAAAATCAAGCATTCAATTAATACTATTATCATTAGTGTATACAAAAATGTAACCTCATGGGCCATCATAATCTTATTTCATAACATCTGTCATTACATGTACCCACATAATTAGGTTAAAAATATAACTATTTTTTTTTTTGTATTTTTATTAATATTTTTCTCATTTAATTTTTATTCACTAAACAAAATAAATTTTTGTCTATCAGTAGAACAATACAACCTCCTTTCACTCAATCTTTCCTTTTAAACAAACTTTTCTCTGGAGAACAAGACTCATTAAGTGAATATCAATTTTAAATCTAGCCAACTTCTTAATTATGAGAGCTGTTTACATGCATAGTTTTGAAATTTTATGTATTTATATTTTTTATTACTATCACTATTCATCACATGATCACCATCTCATGCTAGCACATAACTGTTAGTAAACAGAAAAAAAACTCTCCATATAGTAGTGCCACCTTATGCTAACCAGAGTAATCAATGGATGCCAGAAGGCTTATGCATAAAATCCCTATCTAGTGCCGACTCATCCAATATCCCCAGACTATTTTCTTCATCGGTGAGGAGCCTTGGATCTGAAAGCACTGCACCTAGATCTTAGGAGCTTAGATTGAAAATATTATTGTGTTTTCAATTTCATTCTCATAGTTTTGTAGTGAAGTAGAGATAAAAGGTGGCTGCTGGAGATTTGCATTAGATCCTAAGATCTAGGTGGAGTGCTCTCAGATCCAAGGCTTCTCACTGATGAAGGCCACAAGCCAGAAACTAGTCTGGGGGTATTGGATGAGTAGGCACTAGATAGGGATTTTATGCATAAGCCTTCTGGCACCCATTGATTACTCTGGTTAACACAAGGTGGCACTACTATATGGAGAGTTTTTGCCTGTTTCCTATCACTATTATTGATTTTAAGTTATTTTTACTTTTTTATGAGTGATCTGTAAAATACTATGACCTTGTTAAATTGTCCAAAAAATATATTAAATGTCAGTCTTTTTATATCTTTCCATATTCGTGATAAGCAAAGAGATATGTGTATAGGATTATTTAATTGTGCAATATTAACTGTGTTAAAACTTTTGCCCAAATTCAATTTCTAATGACTTGTCATTGATTAAATTGACTTGTACAAAAATTATAACTAAGTATTCCAATGTAGTAAACCTAATACTGCTAATGTTTTTTCAATGCTGGACACACAAAAAAGGATTAATGTCAGTGCTGCTATGTTTGCAATTAAATAATAGAAATGTGGATACAAACACACAATCCCTTTACCATAGCTGATGAAAAAAAATGGCCATAACATCACAGACTTATGACTAATTTAGCATAATGAAAGTATCAAAGGAAAATAAAATAAAGGGGATATAGAAAATATTGTTTACATTGGAATCAGTGCTTCATTTTTGACAAACATCTTATTTTACAGCACAGGAGATGCAGCTTTTTATTGGGTATGTTTTATAGGTTATATGCACTATTAACTTTCTCTTATGAAAGTATTCCTATTATCTACTATTTGTGAGTCTTGTCAGTAGGCTGCATGCATTATCCACCATTATTATGCAGAAATTTAGAAATATAAGGATAAAACATCCAAGAAATGTAAGATTGTATATATATAAACAATTTTCTTTAAATATTTGGAGAAATAAACAACAAATACAACAATTATATGTAATACTTGAATGTATTTAATTCTTAATTAAATGTCAACATTTAAGGAAAGTAATTTACCAAGAGCATTTTTAAATTTTTTATTTCATAATCATGATTGTTAAATTGCATGTACCCCCTTTATATATAATTAAAATTATAATAATTACTAATTTGAACATGTTAAAAGTGCTAATTCATTGCATTTTCTGAAGACATAATAAATCATACACCTTTGACTTTCTTTTCTTAATGCTTTCTGCCATAGGATTATAAAGATACACCTATTATGTTTTTAACCCGGGCTTTAAAACCAGGTAAAATTTGAAAAAATTTTCATGTTCTAAACAAGTTTTGGATGTTTCTTTTAGATAGCTTATATATATATATATATAGCATGTTATTAGATGATAAATAAGTATCTTGCTTTTGTTTTTTTAGTCTAAATAGTAATTAAAGAAGAAAATCCTTGAATTCATATTATTTAGCACTTGAGTAGATAGTGTTTCTTTTTTAATTGTTTTTTTTTTGTAGAGGTTGTAGTATGGAATATATAAAGAATGTTTTCCATACACATGCATATATATATATATATATATATATATATATATATATATATATATATATATATATATATATATATATATATATATATATAGCCTGCTAATAACTCTAAACAAGCTTATTTATTTTTTTATAATAAATGCTACAAGAGAAAGTACCTGAAGCTTTTATCTATGATGGTCCCCATCCCAGACCGGTTTCGAGCTATGGCTCTCTTCAGTGAGGAGCTAGGACATTAGTTAATTTGTTATAATAGGTAATACAATATAAAGTAAGATTTATTTAAAGAAAACTTGTCTTTAAAAAAAACAATCTGATATTATATTTAGTTTTCTAGATTTCTTAAGAAAATATGTTACTAACATATTTCAGTTACTTTTAAAATTTATACCACAAATAAGACCAATATACTTATCAAAACAAATTTATACTCATATACACATGTATAATAAATATGCTATTCAATGTAATAAAATATTACTAATCAAAGAGCTAATAATTAAAAATTATTAAAAATAAAAGGTTTCACAATATCCATTTTAGTCATAAAGGTCAATGTTTTTAAATATAAAGTCATTTTCAGATTTTATTTGTCATCAAAGAATTATCATGTATTAGTATTTTTTATAAAAACTGATTTGGGAATTTAATATATTAAAAACTGGTTTATCAAAATTTTTCACGATTATAAATAAAATGCTGGATTTAGTATTAATGATATAATTGCATTATGTATTTTTTTGATTTATCTACTTATATATATTGTGACCTTGTGCTATTGCATGTTGTCTTTGTTGGCTACCTTAATTTATAAGTTTATGCTATTTAAAAAAAAAAGAAAGAAAAGAAGATGATAACATTTATTGTTTAAATTAATGTGATAATTATACTATCTAAATCTTATTTCATTAACTTAACATACTCCAGTCAAATAAATATAAGCACAAAAATATATTGAAATAGTATATTCCTTCTCTCATAACTGTTTCATCTATTTTTCCCCATAGCTATATCTATGCCAGATTTAAACCCCCTCTGAGTACATGTATATAAGCATCAACACAGCTATATAGATATTATCACACTTATATGGGTGGATAAATGACTGTAATATCAACTTATTTATATTACAGCATGTATATTTATTTTTCAAAATAACATTTATTATAGATTTTGTTTTATTTAAAAGGAATTTACATTTTAAATAGCGTGTGGTCTACAGATGGCCTATTATGTGTGGGGGGATATACAATACTCAATTTTAATCAAATAAATCAGAAACAAAACCTCACTTGACAAGGTTATCTAAGTTGTGCAAAAATGATAGCATTTTTCCAAACTGTACAAATTTAATAAATAACATTTCCAGACTAAAGCTATTAAAAGTTTTAAAAGTTTAAGATATCAAATTTAAAAAAAACAGGCTCTATTAAAAATTGACAGGGAAGGTAAACATATGAGTTATAAAATTTCAAAGAGGGGTGCTAAGTAAGCAAGGTGGTTATAATCTTGAAAAATGTATAAATAAGGCCAATTTCTTGCTGCAAGGGTTCTTTCTATAAAAATTTTATGAAGAGTTATATAGCAGGATCCACACCAGTTCATACAGCCATGACTGGCTAGGCAAAGTTTGGATTTGCTGTCTCACTATCCTGGGATGGAAATTTTTATTCATCCCTGCATGCCTAAGGACATGATCATCATCGCAGGGAGAGGAAACCTTCCAGCAGCCTGCTGCAAGAAGAAGAGATTGTAAGCCCTATCCTGAGGAGAATGCCACTGTTTGATGTGTCTGCATTACAAGCTACTATCAAGAAGACTGGTAATATTCTTTTAAAGAGTGCAGAGCTCTATAATTTAATCTGTAAATCTATAATACTAAGCTAGCTTATTTACTATAAAGAACGTTCTATATAATTTCTTAAAATCTGTTAAATCATTTCTAAAGTAACTATGTAAAACTTGCCTAAATTAATCTTATAAACTTGCCTGAATTCATTTTTATAAATTAAGACTTTACTTGTTATAGTCTGTAAATAACTGCAATCAGTTATCTTAAATTTCTAAAAACTGCAGTCATGCCTAGATTTTTTGTTTTCATTTGTTCTGTTTAAGTTTAATATATATGTTATAATATGCCCACCTTTTGAAACAGCAAATAGTAATTGTTAACTAACTTACAATGGAGATAATTAAAATCTCCACTTTAAATATTTTAAAAACACTGCTTGGCGTATTAAATCACTGTTTCGAAATAATAATATTAATAGATATTACCAAAATCACATTTTGCTTTATTTTTCTATAATATCCTATAAATACAATTTATTCAAACCACTTCAAAGACTTTTTAGCAAAACTCTTTATTTGTACATATACATACACCTAAGTTTTGACTGACCAAAATAAAATACATAACTATATAATAACACTATAAGAAATGTAAACAATAAAAAACTAAAAACAACATAAAATATATTTAAAAAAACAACTAATAAAACTGAAATAAATAATCAAACCCAAATAAAACAATTAATATAAAATAAAATGTACAACATAAATAGAAAATAAATATAAATTAAATATGTATTTTTTTAAATATATTTTATGTTGTTTTTAGTTTTTTATTGTTTACATTTTTTATAGTATTATTATATAGTTATGTATTTTATTTTGTTCATTATATCATAGATATGAAGAAGACTGCAGGTCAGTCGAAACATAGGTGTATGTATATGTACAAATAAAGAGTTTTGCTAAAAAGTGTTTGAAGTGGTTTGGATAAATTGTATTTATAATATTAATAGATACTAACCAATCACTATGCATTCATTGTTATCATGATTTTATATATATTATAAATTGCATTATATTTTGCAAGGTTTGCTTAATCAGTTAAATGATAAATTATGACTTTTGATATCTGTTAGTTAGAAGTGATATACTGGTTAGAGATGATATTAAAGTATATTTGTTAATGTTTATTAATGCCCAACAAATATACCTTCTCTCCTTAATTGCAATTATATATATAAGCAGATTCAGGATGTTAACTTCGATAATAATCTAAGTCCTTTTCATTAGCATAATTATAATGCTAGTTCAAAAACTGGGTTGTGTATTTTGAAAGATAGAAGCTTTCTGTTTTAGGTGCAGTTAATTAATTATATACACATGTAATGGTCTTTTGTGTGTGCATTGCGAGTGTGTGTTTATATAGTACACATTTATGTGTTTACATTTTGCTGCACCTTTTAAATGGGTTCGTGGTGACAGACCACCCCATTCTTTAGTTTGGGTATGGCTATCTTTATTAGAACTGGAACACGAAGATCCAGACAATTTTTATAAAACCTATCTGAGTTGCTGAACTTATATGTTCACATATTCCTGGCAGCAAACTATCTGGTCTCAGGGCAACCAAGCATTTGATGCTGAAGCTCCTGAATAATTAGTCATTCACACTGCAAACTTATTTATTAGTATTTTATATAGTTCCATAGCATATATATGTGAATCTAAAGATAACCAGTTCTTTTCCTTCTTATTAATTAATTATTCAGCATTAGACCGAAGCTTAAATCTTGGTTACAGGTTGAATCTGCATTATCTTGAGCTTATTTAGTTGCTCATACCATTAATATATATAACAGCCACCTTAGAGCTGTATGTATTTATCATCTCTGCTAGGCTATTAACTTATAACATTAGAAAACCACGAACAACCAGATGGGTATATTACGATATAGGCATGATTGAATAACCGCACATACATTTATTTTAGTATGTTAAGATGAGACAGCTGCACTGATAATAGTCTCATTCACTATGGAAATGCCTGCATGTATTGAATATAAATATTTAATGCTATATAATCCTTGCCATTTTGTTACTTTATTTTTATGTCAGTTGTTATTGTTTTAATAAACATGTTTAAAATATAAATTTGTTTCATATCTTTCTTGCTCGTGGCTCTATTTCAAGCCAAGCCACATTATCTTATCCAATCCACATTATCTTATACCAATCCACATTATCCTATCCCAATTTCTTAATGATTTTATATGATGAATATATATTGATGTAGTTAAGATAATTAGTGTGTTAAGTGCTCTATTCCACTCATTTAGTTAAATTGGTTGTTACCCTTTGAGTCTCATGTTTCTTCTTGTCCTATGCCAGCTTGCAGGTTAAATTGAGACTGAATGTGACTTCAGATTTGTCACTCATACTGTGTTAAATTATGAAGTACTAGCAAATAAGCTGAAGTTTGGTTGGATTAGAGGTCTCACACCTCACTCATCAGCTTTGGTGTACTTTGCCTGGGCTCTGGATTTTGTTGCATGAGTGTACATATCTGACCATTACATAGGTTCCCCCCTATTATGGTGCCACAACTTAGGGGCTTCAAATAGTATACCACACTCTCTGAGACCATGGGAAGTCCTTTGATTGGTCTATATATGTATGCTAAAAAAATTTTTTTTCTCATTTATATATGTATAATTTTTTTCCCAATTATGGCAGCAACTATGAGACCTCAATAATGTATCTGCACTCCTTGAGATCATGGGAAGACCTTTAATTTGCCATACATATGTGTAACAAAAAAAAGGGATTTTTTTTCAATTATGGTATTCCAACTGGTAGACATGATCATAACTATATACCCACATCACCTGAGATACATATGTAAATTTTTTCTTTTGTCTATTTATCTGAGACTGTGTTATTTTATGTGATAAGTTTTAAAATTGTCTCTGACTTAATAAGTGAATACTCAATGTAAATATAGCAACTCTGTTTTTTTTTGTGTGTGTGATAAATTTTAAAATTGTCTCTGACTCAATATGTGAAAGCTCAGATAATAAATGTAAATATGGCATGGGGTTATGCAAAATATATCAACCAGTTATTTAATAATGTATGTTGATTTGAAATTTTGAATTTTATGTTATATATGTAATAATTTTCTTGCTCACTGGTGACTGGCACCTGGGGGTGACTTGAACAGGTTAATAGTCATCCTCATATAAATTTTGTCATCAGAGGTAGAGAATCCAAAAGAGACTCACTATTTTTTTCGGTTTATTTTAGAATTTGAAATTGGAAGTGAGCAATGAAATAGGAAAGCAAAGTAAAAATATATACATGTACTCAAAATATAAAATCAAACCTGGCATAAAAAGCAAAATTTTTCATTATGAATCTATATGTTTCTTTTATTAGGAGTAGTGCAGCTTCAATGAAGGAAGAAATGAGGCACATCGGTAATATTTTTTTATTATTATTTACTTACAATTTTTTTTCTTTTATATACACCTATATTAAAATGTTAAAAGAGACATATTTGAGAATGGCATTCATTAGAGAGAGGAGTGTTTAAGGATAGAATAGGTTTAAAAAATATGCAGTGGGCTGAAGGTTGTAAACTAGAGAGAGCCATTTTCAGGAAGAGAGCCCATAAATAACCATATTACAGTAATGTATTAGTTGTTTGTTAGATATATTGCTACTGGCATATCTAAAACCCAGTTTAAGATGGAAGAGTCAGCAATCTTGGGAGAATCATCTCAAGAAATATGGGAGCCAGGGCCAGAGAGAAATGTCAAGGAAAACCAGGATGACATGCTAACGGCTTGGTTTATAAAAATGGAAACCATGATGGAGGAATTCAAATGAGACAAAATCAAGTCAAAAAAAATACAAAAGATATTGGATAGAAATTGGAAAAGGTATGGGAGCCCTAGGCAAAAAGATAGAGGAGAGAAACTGCCAAAGTGTGGTGGCATGGGATAGAATAATGGTGGAAAGTGAAATCGCTGACTGAAAGCATTGGCTCAGCAACCAGAAGAGATGGGTGGTGACTGAGTACCAGTCAGATTTATATTAGGGCAGTAAAGAAGATCAAGAAGTGTTAGAAAATTGGAGGACAGTTACCAAAAAAAAATTATAGACCTGGAGGAGGAGTGCCAGAAAGATATTGCAGAGATGGAAGGGAAATAGAAGGCTGGAAAGATTGACTCTACAGGAAGCCAAGGAGAGGTGTAGGAAAAGGCCACAGAAAATCAAAGAGGAAGTTATATCAGTCCATATAGATTTCCCAAGTCATTATAAAAGCTACAGAAGAAGATGATAGTGCTAGTTGGAAAGGCAAAGAGAAAGAAGTAGTAGGGGATCCAGAAGAGATTGAGAAAAGAGTAAGTAAAGAAGGAATGGCTGAAGAAGTTGTAGGGACAGACAGAGAGATTGAGAATAAGGATAGAAGCCATGGTGACATAGATACAGAGAAAGAGGAGGCAGAAGAAATTAGTAGAGGAATGTTAGAAGATAACATTAGACAGAATGAGTCAGAATCAGTGGAAGAAGACATATATGAAATCTCCATGGAGATAAAAAGAAAAGAGAGTTTGAAATCAGAGGAAGCTCACCCAGTGAACTTGGAAAGTAGTGTAAGATGTGAGGAAATATGGTTCATGGAATGACAAAATGATAAGGTCGAGTGGGAGCAGAGACAGAAGTTTACTCTGGAGAAAAAATATGAAGGCATTGTGTGCAAACTGGACCTCTGCAGAACAGTGGTCTCTGAGACCAAGCACAAATGAAACAAGCAATATCCTGTAAACAAAAAGGAGTTGGAGAAGGCAAATAAATGAATGAAGTTGAACTCCAAGAGTAGGATAGAGAATAAGTCTTGCTGGAAATTATCAATGTTTGAATCAGTACCATGGGAAGAATAAACAGAAGCTAAGGCCAAGATCAAGGCCTGGTGAAAAAAAATTATTCTTGAGAGTGAGAGTAGTCAAGATGGTTTTAGTATTCAAATGAGAAAGACAGCAGGTTGAATCTGCACTATCTTGAGCTTATTTATTTGCTCTCACCATTAATATATATAACAGCCACCTTAGAGCTGTATGTATTTATCATCTCTACTAGACTATTAACTTCTAACATTAGAAAACCATGAACAATCAGATGGGTATATTACATGATATAGGCATGATTGAATAACCGCAAATTCATTTATTTTAATATGTTAAGATGAGATAGCTGTACTGATAATAGTCTCATTCACTATGTAAATGCCTGCATGTATTGAATACACATATTTAATGTTATATAATTCTTGCCATTTTGTTACTTTATTTTATGTCATTTGTTATTGTTTTAATAAACATATTTAAAATACAAATTTGTTTCATATCTTTTTTGCTCATGGCTCTATTTTAAGCCAATCCATGTTATCTTATCCAATCCACATTATCTTATACTAATCCACATTATCCTATCCCAATTTCTTAATGATTTTATATGCTGAGTATATATTGATGTTGTTAAGATAATTAGTGTGTTAAGTGGTCTATTCCACTCATTTGGTTAAATTGATAGTTATCCTTTGAGTCTCATGTTTCTCTTTGTCCTATGTCAGCTTGCAGGTTAAATTGAGACTGAGTGTGACTTCAGAAATGTCACTCATAAGGTGTTAAATCATGAAGTACTAGCAAATGAGCTGAAGTTTGGTGGGATTAGAAGTCTCACCACCTCACTCCCAATCAGTTTTGGTGTACTTTTCTTGGACTCTGGATTTTGTTGCATGAGTGTACAAATCTAACCATTACAATATAATGTAATAAATTAAAGGTTATTATGAAAATGCATGTTAAAAGTTACTGTTTAATTTATGTATACTTTTATAAAGAGGGAAAGGTAAATAGAATTATAGATAATATAGGGCTGGATAAAATTAATTTTTATGTTTAAAAAGATATAGGATAATGTATGAGCTTATTTTTGTTATAGTATAATTATTTAGTTCATTTCAGAGTAAATAATAATTTAGTTAAGTTATCTTGTTTGATAGAATTTAATAAAAGTATATCTGAATAAAGTTGATTAATTTATTTAGGTAATATTAAGTTGATTAAAATATACAAGTTAATTATTAAATAGATTAAATTAAAAAAATGTAAAGCAATTTTCTATATATGTGTGTGTGAGAATTGACATGCATTTGAGGAAATTTGATAAAATGTTGTTAATTGCAAATAAAGATAATTTTAGCCATTAAATATTCAGAAATAAATGAATAGTTAATTCATTCATAAAAGGGTTAACATAAATAAATAGAGTTTCTGATAAATTAAAAAAAGTGATAATTTAAATATAAAAAATATTATTTATTATCTTGTTTTATTTTTTTATCATTAATTATATTAATTAAAAAAAGTAAAGTTCAACTTTTATTCAACTTTTAGAAAGTGTAAATTATCATATGAACATTGAAAATAGAGCAAAATTATGGAATTTTTAAAAAAATTTCCATATAGTACTTTGATTAGATCGGAAGAGGTCACAATTTTGAAAGATATGTCTGATGGAAATGCTTGTCAAAATGGGAGTATAAAAAGAGAAGAATTGTCAGTGAGTATGTGTGTGCTACAATTCTTTCATCTACTTTTGACCTCATGCATGTTTATTCTTCAACAAGAATAACAGTAATAATTTTTTTTAATCTAAAGGGTTAGTTTCTAAAATGTTATCATTCTTTAACTAATAATGCAAAGCTAGATGGAAAATAATAGGGTATTCTTTTTTTCTTATGTCTAACCTAATTGGCCTTTTCTAAATGATTAACAAAATATTTTGAAAGAATAGTTGTTATCTTGTAGTCATTCAATTTATTCAACTATGCTTAAAATGGAATTCTGAAAGAAACCAGGTAATATGTTTTATATTATATTGCAAGACTATATTGAACATTGTACTAGTTTGTCTTTACTTATTTCATTTCACCTTTAGTAAAAAAAGATTCAACTTAGATGTGAAAAGATTTTTTTAAAAATTGACTTTAGAGATACAAAGTTATGCTTCAACAGATATTAATAATATGATGTCAAAATGCTCAATTCATGATTATTTAAGTAAATTATTTAAAGTACTCTCTTAATAAAAGCTTTTAAACAATGACTTTCCTAAATTGATAAAAGTAAAGGAACTTTGTTATGTACTTATTTCATTAATGTTTTTCCAAAGAACCTTTAAAATAGAATTTGAGTGAATAAACTAACATGAAGTTTTACTGAAATAGACATCACTTTAATGTCTAAGAATATTATACATTATTTAAATGCATTATTTTAATTTGAAGACTTTTAAGAGCTGGTAGTAATTTTTTTTAAAAAAATGCTATAATTATGTATGTGAGTGAACTAAAAAAAAAATGCAAGTTAAAAAGAATCTTTAAAATGCATTCCAAAAAAAATTGTTTGTTTTTCTCAGTACAATTGCAGACAGAATTAAGTGAAAATTTTCTTAATAATATTTGTTATTAAAATGAAAATATCAGAAACAAGCTAGCTGATATTTTTTAATGTGAACCAGTAAAAAAAATGGATCCAAACCTTTGCTAAAAAATAACTAGTTATTAAGTGTTCCTGTTATATTATTATTCATTCTAGAAGGTCATTCTTGCTCTTATTTTCTTATAAAAAAGTATGACAAGTATAGATGCAACATTCTTTAGATAATTAGGCTGGAAAAGAATCTTATTTGCTCACAACAGATTTCTCACTATGAAAGGAATTCTAATGAAGAATTAGTGTTTAAATATATATATTTGTTTCTTCACTATTTTATATTATGTTACTACCATGCCAAGATATTTTTTATAACTTATAACATAATTATCCAGTTACTCTTATAACATGGAAGGTAAATTTTTATATTCTTTTATCTGTTGGCTTAAGGTCAATTCTATGATATACTTAGTCCAGATAGAGATACATATCTCTTACATTTATGAATAGCATTTATTAATAATTTATTTATTTATGGGTGAACAACCAGTGTATGTTTATCAGAAGCTCACAATAGTTTTTTTTATAATAAATATGATATAATAATTTCATTATTAAGTTTTTCATATAACACAGCATTTATTTGTTTTATATTTGGGAATATTTGTCTATGCTATTATGTCCACTTTAATTTTATAAATTTTATACTGTTTTATTGAGTGTGTATATTTCTTATTAATTGCAAAACCTTTATTATGCTATTTTAAAATATTTTTACAGTCATTTGACTTATAATAACTTGTTGGTTTCACATATTGTTTAATGTACATATTTGTTTAGAGTGAATATTAATTTCTCTAGCTTTTGAATGCTAACTTTTGTTATGTTGCCATTGCTTAGTCTAGGATTTTTGCTTATTCTCATTTAGTAAGTCTGGTAAGCATGAGGCTTGATTAAACGTTGTTTTACTTATATTGTGCTTTGAGGCATGGAGCATGCTCTCCCAATTGCCTTGCATTTGTTTTCCATGAGAGGATGGTATTTTATATTCTAGGATTATTTTCATGTTTAGCTAATATAGCTTGGTCCCTAGAGAGGTTCATTTTCATGGTATGTATTCCATTTTTTTGTGTTGAAATCTTGCCCACGCATACATATTACCTAAGATAAAGATATTGGAATATACCACGTTATTTTTTCAGTCATGTAGTGTTGTTTGGAGGAGCCTTTCTTTCTTGACTTATCCCTTATGATGATGTTAGTTATTTTCAACTGTGGAAGGTGAAATTATTCATGTTTTAAGATTGATATGGCAACGATAAATTAGATTTTGAAATATCTAGTTGCTTCAAGAGGTACTTTACTAATGTGTGTATTGTGCTGTGTGCTTTGCCAGCAGTTCACAAGTAAACCAACAACATATGAGTAATTTTAATGCTTGTTTTGTGCATAGCATAATAAGAGATACACATATGCAATATCATATTTATCACTATTCAGGAGTAGTTTGCTGATGGATTGGAAAGACATTTAAGGTTAAATAGTTTATTATGTGAACATAGACACAAATATATATGTTACATTATTAAGCAAATAATGTTAGACCTTAATTGTCTTTCTTGTATTTTATATGATAATTGTCATTATCATATAACTTTGCTAATACAAATTTAGCTATGTGTCAGTTCAGATTAAAGTTTGTATAGAATCTTTAATGTGTCTCAAACATTGTCAATAAAATGATTATGTTATTACCAGACAAAAAAGTGCATCTCAAGGATAGTATTTCTTTAATTATAGTTTAAGCTATTTTATTAAATGATTGTTTAGTGGGATGGTTAAGCCTCAAATAGGTTTAAAAAATACATTAGTCAAATATTGAAACAGTGTATCTCGAATGAGTGTACCATTAATACTTCACCCCAAATGCTTGTAGATGTAATAGATAATTTATTAGTATATAGGCAATCATTTTATTATTTATTTTGGCATCCTGTTTAAAGTAGCAGTGCCTATATTCAGCAAATCGCTTTCTATATTAATGTTGTAAATAAATTTTGTCACTTTCAAATTCTGTATAAATGTTATTGAATGTATTTATTATTATTTAAATATAATCTTTGTTTTCTATATATGATTTCTTATGTCCTGAATCCTTAGTACATTACAGAAATCTTTGTATATCATATAATCAACTATCATACAGATCCATAATCTCAATTTTAATATGCAAAATTTGCACGAGTGTTACAATTTCAAAGATTACAATTGCAGTTAAAAGAATTGAATATTTATTTAATTTTATTTTGAATTCTTTAATTCATTTTCAGACTCTAAATTATTTTATTTAGCTTGCAAATAAAGAACACATTATTTAGAACTTGATTAATTTGACTGCGTTGTTGATGAGTAATAGGAAGATATAAAAGGTACCCTTTCTTTCTATTTACTTGAGTATCATCCTGGATAAAAGACTTAGATCTTTCCAAATTTATATTTTTTTATGCAATGATTAATTGGATTAAATTTTTTAAACGGATTTATTGCTAGAACTGACATTGTATATATATATTCTCTTAGATGATCGATTAACTATAAATTAAATCGAAATAATAGACTTTCTACTATATAAATTACTTTAATGCCATCAAATCGATTTTCATTTTAATTAAAACATTTTCAAGATGCTATTTTAAAAAAATATTTGTCATATGACAAAATACATTCTCTAACACTATCTACTCTCTAGTGGTATTTCATAATTTATTTATTTTTTACAAAATCTTTTACAAAATTTATAACTATGCTTATATCAATTATACATCTTTTATTGTTACTTTTAATATATATCTAATTTGCCTTTTTCTTTATCAACTTATCTTTAATTAAATGAGCAATTCATTAAATTCTAAATTAAATAATATATTTACCTTTATATACACATATGTCTATACTTCTATATATCATTTTGTAAAAGATTTTATATAAAAAAATATAAATTTAGTTTTAGTGATGACCACTAGAGAGTGTATGGTGTTATAGAATGTATTTTGTCACATGATGAATATTTTTAAAATGGCATCTTGAAAATGTTCTAATTAGAATGAAAATCGATTTGATGGTATTAAAATAATAATTTAAATAGTAAAGGACTGTTTATTATTTCAATTTAATTTATAATTAATCAATTATCTAAAAGTTTATAAATGATGATAACATTATAGTTCAAAAGTTTATTAAAAATTGAGCACTAGATATGATATATATAGTACCATTTCTTGGCTTTCTACCCAACTAATTTAGAAACAACCATCAGTGCAACTGTACACCTTAAACTGCCTCATTTTGACAAAATATTTATGGCAGTAATTTAATGAGAATTTCGTGTACATTTAAAAATATTTTTCCAGTTGCAATGTAATGAAGCAAATTTCCAATAAAATATAAGTATTATAAACTAAAATTATGTAATCTTTAAATAAATTCATAAATATATTTACTAATAAATATATTATAAGTCAAAAGTGGATTTGTCTTTTTACTTAAAAGTATTTTATTTATAATACGCTTTAAATGTATATAGGTTAAGTTAATAAAAATTTTCACAAATAACAAAGTTTAGCTTAGCACTTTTGGAGTATATTTACTCCATATTTATAGCCATTATTATGTATTAAATGTAATGAATGCAAATTTATGCAAAACATTACCTTGTCAACTTTCTAAATATTGTAAAGCAGGCATCCCTTTGATTGATGGTGTTTGGATCGTTTGCAATGAAATATATGCTTCTTTTATTTTTATTTTTTTTGGTATCATTTCTATCTTTACAAACAATTTTGGAGCTAGAAGGTTCAAATTTATGATTAAATGCTTTTTGATGTTCTGCAAATATTGAATTGCCTTCATTTTTGTTTACCACTCTTTTATACATACATAAGTGTTGTTCTACTCTATTGTTTACTGTGGTCTGAATTTCACCATAATATGTTGCCTTCTAGCCAGTTTGAGGGCAGGTAATCTTACATACAACTTGGGGGATTTGGTCAGACTTTATTTTGTCCTTTGTGTTGTTGATCATTCTATTTGTGTTTAGTGGAGTTCTGAAGCCTGTTTTAAATTCCTTAGATAAGTTTTTGACTAAATGTTTGGCCAGTTTGGGAATATAAATAAATAAATAATCATAACTTCTAAATATCTGTAATTGCAAAGTGGAAGTAACTGTTTGCCATCTAGTTATGTAGCATCAAAAACCAATGAAAAAATACAATGATACCATACTATCTTTGGACTCTGTTGTTATATAAGCTTAGTTTTTGACTTGTTTTTTAAATTATATGGTGAATTTTGTCTATTTTTTTAATTTATGTACAGATTAAATGTTCTATAATCACCATTAGTATATTCAAAGGATGAAGAATGAGTCAAAGTATTTTAACAAATATACATATTTTATTATATATAATTTTAGTTTACAATGCATAATAGAAAAATAATTTTAAAATATACAGAAAATTCTTGTCAAATTTCTATCATTTAAATCTAATAGTAATAATAACAAGTCAGATGTCACATGACTTATATATAGCTTGCACTGGAGTATCTGAATTAAGTTCAGGCCCATATGATTTTTTCAGTTGGAGAGCTGACTTTAAAGACATGTAGATGTCTAAAAGTTTCAGATCTTCTTCTAACAATTATCTTTTAGATAAATGCTTTGCTTGAGTTGGTTTTTTTAGATCTAATGTCCCAACTCCTCACTGAAGAGACCCATAGGTCGAAACCGGTCTGGGGATGGGGACAATCCAAGATAAAAATGATTTGAATGCCTTCTCTTGTAGTAGCATTTATCATAAATAAAAAAAAAAGCTTGTTTAGAGCTATTAGCACGCTCTTAATTTTACATTTAAATCTAAAAAATGTGTGAAAATTCTTCTACATAAAATCTATAGCTTCTTACATGGAAACCTTATTTAATTACAAACTGTTTAGAAAATTGTTATACTTTCAATATAAGTTATAGAGAGATTCACATTTGTATTTCAGACAAATATATTTACTAGATGGTACAATTTTAGTACACAATTCCTATTTTTAATTAGTATTTTGCTTCATCATATCATAACCAGAAAATTATTTTAAAATATGCAGAGAAATTTGGTTAAATTACTCATTTAATTTTTATCATTTAAATCTATAAAATCACCAAAAAATCTTCTATGAAATCTATAGCTTCTTAAAAGAGAGTCTTATTTAATTATGGAGAATTTTTATACTTGCAATATTCAAACATAAAATAATATTGTCTGATTTATGATTAAGTTAAAGAAGAATCCATATTCAAAATAAAATATTTCAGACATATATATATATATATATATTGTAGATTCCATAATTTTAGTTTTCAGTTCCTGCTTTAAATTGGTACTTTGTTTATTGCATTGTAACTGGAAAACTACTATAAAATATACAGAGTTTTGATCAAAAAATTATGACAAAATACATTGCCATGAAAGTTTTATTTCAAAACAATATTCTTCAGTGACTGTTGGCAAATTACAACCAGCCAATAAATAGTATTTGTCTGAAGGTTTGTAATAATGGTATATTATAAGATGTGATATGTTGGACTATTTTCATCATTTATGAGTGAGTGTTGAATGTATAGAAAATTTTAAACTTTATTTAAACTTTCCAAATACAAACAACTTGTTAGTAAAAACACACAAATATACAATACAGGTTAGTAATTACACAATGTCACTGTGCATATAGGCCAGTAACACCTGAAGAAGAGTGGAGAATAATACTACTCAAAACGTTGTGTAATTACTAACCTGTATTGTCTATTTGAGTGTTATTACTAACAAGTTGTTTGTATTTGGAAAGTTTAAATAAAGTTTAAAATTTTCTATACATTCAACATTCACTCATAAATGATGGAAATAGTCCATCATATCACAGCCAATAAATAGAATTCCAGTTTTAAATTTAATAAAACTGTTACTTGTATTATCTAAGCATAATTGAATATGGAAAGTCACGTCTTTACAATATATTGTGAAATATTAATGACATGACATTTAGGTTTTTTATAGTATCTTTTAAACATTGTTATTTCAATTATTTCTCATCTTTATTATATATCAAAAAGTAATAATTTATGGATAACAATTCACAATAGATAAAATCTATTTAATTTTTAAAACAAAGGGCTAGCATTACTAATTATAAAAATTAGAATCAACAGTTTGACTTATAAATAAATCACTTTGATGCCCCATTGTTTAATTCATCTGATCACAAAGTTTAAAATTTTCTGCTCTTGACAAAATTATTACAGTTATTTTCAAAGTCAATTTCAACTTATTACTTTGTTATTTAAAATAAAATGTTAATTTCTTAATTCATAACAGAGGAATAATATATGCAAACCTTTAGTTACAATTGAAGGAACACCAATAAATAAATGCATAAGACGCACAAAAAAACGTTATCATACATGCAAATATAATTCATAATAAAATTTAAAAACTTCTGATTTTTTTTCTTTTCTGTTTAAAATATTTATTTTTCAAAATATGAATTACTGAATTAGCGGACTGGGATATTGGATATGGGAGTCTAACTGTAATGTAAAGTAACAACTTAAATGACTTTAAAATATACTACATTAAAATATTTCTATAAAGTTGCTATAGAATACGTACTTTGATTTTTGGAATAACGGATAAGTTTTGATGTCTACTTTTTAAAATATATCATATAAGCATTGAGATTGTTTTGTTATGGAACTATTGTTATCTTAAAATAACTGTGTATGATTCATCTTTAAAGCAATGGAAAGAATATTTCTATTGTTTATTTTTAATATGTGTTATAGTAATTACAATCTTATTTATTATATTTAAATCTACAAATGTTGTTGAAATATCTTTTAAAATGTCTTTATTATTGCTTTATGGGGAACTTGTAATAATGTAAATTAACAATTTTTACATTTTGAATATAATGATATGTCATATGCACAGAGTTTCTGCAGATTTCACATTATGTAGAATGGATAGTTTAGCCCCTAGAATTAGTTACTGAATAAAACTATGTATGTATGTATATATCTTGGCTGTTTTTTTATATTTGTTATAGTGTCTGGTAGTGTTAAATAGTTATTGAAGATTTACACTATGAATTCATTGGTTAAGCATCTGTCTGTCTGTCCCTCTATCCATCTTATTCATCTCTATATATACAAATTTTCTTTGTAAGTGCCAATATTTTTTAACAAACTTCTATTTCATAACTTATTTCAGTAACTACATAGACCATTATGAAACAGTATTAATTATGATAATTATATTTTATTTAATATTAAATATAACCTTTAAATTTATTAAAATTTAATTGTATCTATCTTCTTTATATACTGCATTATAAACTTTTTAACTTTTCACTTCTTTCTATTTATGCACTGTACTTCAAACAAACTGGCATAGTTTTTCCCAAGTCTACTGTCATATATTTGAAATATAATAATAAACCATTGATTACAAGTAAGAACATGGAGTATGATAAAAATGTAAAAAGTTTTTTTTTTTTAAAAAAAAAAAGCATTATATAATACATACATCTAAAGAAAATTATTCATATATATATAGTTGGATTTCATTACAATCAAAATATATATATATATCTAACGAATGATAATGACATGCCTTCTAATGGAAAACTCTGAAAACAGTAAACATTAAAATGTGAAATAACATCTCAAAATTAGAATCAGACATTATTTTGATGAAATACTACTGGTTAAAAGTAATAATTTTTAACTTAAAATCATTTATTATGTGTTGAAAAGTAATTATTGTGAATAAATTGGGTTTTTTTTAAATAAATAAATAAAGCATTTATAGATTAAATACAAAATGATGGGATATGGTGCTTAGTCCAACTGAGAAAACCTGACTTAATTGAAATGCATCTTGAAAAACATTGAATGCACAGCTATATGTTTGAAATGTAAACTGAGTTTTTAACTATAAAGATATGATGTATCTTTATAAAACTTTTACAGGTGTTATACAATTTCACTATCACCATTATTTAAAATGATTTAACAATTGATAATTAAATAATAATTACATTCTAACCTAAAATGTATTGAAATAAAATTTATAATCAATTAATTATCAAACATCATGTGATCACTTTTTTTATGCTTACACTAGCTGATTTTTACAGAGGCAAAACTTTCCATATAGTAGTGCCACTCAGTGCAAGCCAGAGTAATCAATGGATGCAGGAAGGTTTGTACCTAAAATCCCTGTCTCGAACTCATTCAATATCCACAGACTAGTTTCTACCTTGTAGTTTTCATTAGTGAGGAGCCTTGGATCTGAGAGCACTGCACTTAGATCTTAGGATTTAATGCAATCCTCCAACAGCCATCTTTTACTTTTTTTAAGGTGACTGCTGGGGGATTGCATTAGATTCTAAGATCTAGGTGCAGTGCAGTCAGATCAAGGCTCCTCACTAATGAAAGCAACAAGCTAGAAACTAGTCTGGGGATATTGGATACATAGGCACTAGATAGGGATTTTATGCACAAACCTTTCTGCATCCATTGATTACTCTGTCTTGCAGTGAATGGCACTACTCTATGGAGAGTTTTGCCTCTGTGAATCAATTAAATTATTAGGTTTTTTTTTTAATATTGGAAAATTCCAAGATGTAATTCAAGTTTTGAATATAGTTGAAAATTCCTAAATAAATTCAGAATTTTCTCCAATTTTAATGTTTGGAAACACTAGGTTATTTAAAGTGGTTATTTATTTTGCTATAAAATAAATAAATATAAATCAAACCTAAATCATTCATTAGACACAATTTATGACTTTAGAATTTCAAACTTTGATCTGAAATTAAAAAACATAATTGTACAAAGATTATATAGACAGGAAAGGCTTAAACAATTTCAGAAGTAGAGATGTTTTATCCAAAATCTAGTTTGAATTTTTCACACTGTACAAAAATGTGCATAATGATTAACAAAAAGAGATTGAAATAGAATTATTTGAATGAGAAGGTAAATAAATATCAGTGATATCATTAGAAAAATTAAGAGACTAAATGGAGATGTAATATATTTATTTGTAATAAATATAATAAGCTACTAAAATTCTAAACTGGATTTCAAAAGATTATAGGAGACCTAGAAAAAGACCAAATGTTTGATGGATGATAAGATAACAATTTTCTAACATAATATGAAAAAAAGAGAAATTGGAGTAACTGGATTATACCATTAAGCAATTAATTGGTAATAGCTGAAAGTGATGATGATGATAGTGGCAAAGATGATATAAGTATATATTATATAATTAGATAACTAATTTATTAAGTTATAACATATATGCGTGTTATTTATTTTTAAATCACTGTTATTAAAATTGGAAAGCATATGTCAACTTAAATCAAATGTTTTTATTATTTGCTCAAAGATAGTGAAATTGTTAGTTTGATTTAAAACATTTCTAATATTTACCTGATTCTTTTACAGAACTATATTTCTAAATTTTGCAGAAGCTTTCTAAGTTGCATAATTTTTTTTGACAAGAACATCAATTTTGACTAAATTTCATTTTCTTACAAAAAAATATCAAACTATCTAGGAAAGGTTGATATAATTTTGTTCTTTTATTGTGATTTAGATTCCATTACATTGTGTATCCACTTGTACAAACATGAAAATTGCTCTGCAGTATGTAAAAATTATTTTTAAGTTACCATAGCAACTTTCAAACTAGAGAATTAAAAAAAAAGAAGCAAGATGAATTCCCTTTAGACTCTACCTTATGATATTCACTACATTGACCCACAGGTCAGTTTTTAGATGTGTCTTTTTCTCAATATCCAATCACAGAAAGCTTTCAAGCCTGAAAAGACTAATCGATTACTGAGATGAAGATTGACACAAATTTTAGATGGAAGAAAGAATTTTTATTGAGAGAAGCTCAAAGTATAAAAGAGTAATAAGACTATTATTGCTTCTTTGATAATATAATGAAAAGTACAAACCATATTATTGTCAGAATGTCAAAATAAAAACTAAATTACTGAGCAAATAAAAATTAATTGAAATTCATACACTGTTATTAATGAAATCACTATTGAAATAAAAATATTTATTTTTAAATTGATAGGTATAATGTAATGTGCTTAAAGAAGTTTACAAAAAATATTTAGAAATCAATATAAATGACACACACACTACAGGCACACATATAACTAAATTATTTTTTTGTAGAAAGAGAACTTGATTTTTGAGATTCATACTTGCAGTTCACCATTATTTTTATTACATTTATCTTTACTAATTAGATTTATTAACACATCATTATCATCAATTACTTTTCAAAAAACAGATAACATGCAATATAGTAACAGTCATCATAAGGAGGACTTTGATATCTTTTGTTGTCAATCGAGTGGTGTTCTTTGACAGGAGTTAAATGATTATGCATTACTCCATTCTCACAATTTCACAGACTAATAATTGTCATATTAATCATCTACAGAATCTAGCTTCTAAGTTTTTCAGTTTTTTATAACAAATGATTTCAATATGTGTACACTAATATTTTATGCTTATTATTGTATATAATAAAATTATTTTGAAAAACAAGACTACTTTATTTCTCAAATATTCATCAATCAACTTCTTTTCACTCTTTTATTCACATCATCTACAATCTTTTATAATATAACTTTTGTAATTCTTATGTATTTAAATACACCTAATAACAATTTCTCTTTCTATAATTTTTCAAAAGTAACCCTTTTTTGTTATTATTTTAATATTTTTAGATTGCTAATTTTATCCTTCTAGTTTACTTTTTCAAATTCACATTTTTTAAAGTTTCCAATATTTTTCTCTCTTTTTTTAATTCCCATATTTGTTGCCAAAAAATCTATTCTCCAAATAAATGCTTTATCAAACCTTTTTGGTAGATTACATTTTAATGGGCAAAAAAATTACTGCTCTTATTTAAGCCCATTAATGCATTACAATTTTTATTTTTCAATTCTTTAAAAGTATTAATCTACTATTATTGTCCTGCTAATATTTTCTTTTGAACATTTTATCCATGATATTTTAATTTCGTTTGCATTTATTCTTATATGTGCATTTGTACGGTGTTTTTTTTTTTAATTGCTTTTCATACAGTAGCAGTGAAATAGAAGGTATTATTTGACTGCTGTTAATTATTTTATGGGGGAAGTTACTCTTGCTTTGACTAGTACTTAATAATAATTAATACCCATTAACTGATCAATATTGGATATATAGCTAAATAAGTTATGAACTAGCTATTGGCAAATAAAATTTAAGCCCATTGAACATTTGAAGTTTTTCACTTCAGATTCACATGTATGTAAGTCACACAAGATCAGACAGATATATTGTTATTATATTAACATCCTCACACCTCTATGCATCCTTACACCTCCATGCATTCTTACATCTCTTTCTCTACTATTTTTTCTATAATAATATTATTTAATTTTGTAAATATCTTTAATTTTGAGTACAATTTTTTTATTAATAAATACTATACAGTTTAGTACAGTGATAGAGTGGTGGATTATGAATTTCATAGATCATGGAAAAAGGCTTCAACTGCTCACATCATTACTTTCAGTCCTTGAATATCTTATGATTTTTAAGAAGTAACCCTTTCAATTATCATTTTTTAATAAAACTTTTCCCCATCTATATCTTTTTTTTTACTGTATAACTAACAAATTATTAAAAAAAAATTCTCTCACTCTCTCTCTCTATATATATATATAATCTTTTTTGAGTTATACTGTGTATTATATATATATCATTAAAATCAGTCAACACTTAGACAATCTCAATAACAATCGACAAACTCTAGGATTTTTTTTAATATCTTTTCTAAACGCAAATTGCTCATTAAATAAATAAAAATATCATGAATTCTTTTACTTTTTGTAAAAAGAATCTCAATCTCTAGCTTACTAAATCTTGCCAATGCTAATCCATTTCTATAAGAATACTCCATCCAAATTTAATTCTAATTTACTGTATTTTTTTAATCAGTTCTTATAAACAACAAGTCTTTATTTATAAAACACTCATTGTCTGCAAAATGTAAATGATTTCAATAGTTTCCATTTATTTTTGGTGTTTTTGCTTTCCATTTTAATTCACAAAACCATCAGCACAGCAAAAAGTTTAATTATTCTATCATATTTTTATTATTGCTCACTTTTGTATCATTACAGTCAAATAATTGCTGTTATATTTTTAATAAATATTCTTCAGAATTTGAAATTATCCCGAGTTTATATCATGATATTCTCAAGCTTTGATAACAGCAAAAATGTTTATACATTCAAATAGCTTTTCATAAACGGAAAAATCAAATAAAATCTTATTCTTATTGGACTTCCATATAACTTATTTTAATATTATTATGCTATAATCACTTTTTAAATCCAGTTATGTGGTTTTCTTAATTTTCTTGAATCCAATATTGTCTAAAAAAAATTTTAATAACTGTATATAAAATTGTTATAAGATTAATTAGTTTACAATTTTTAATATTTTTCTCTTTTTCTGCCTTTTTTCCACCACTCTGATATATATTTTTTACTAGAATCTACAAATGCAAATATTTTTTTTGCACTTACACATTTTACATTGTCCACTTTAGATAAATATGATAATGATTATTACTAATCATTTATTAAGATTGATATTACAATATCTCATTTAACCCAGTTATAAACTTTAAACTCAAAGATTAATTTCTTTTTATCAAACACAACATTATGATATTTTTAATCCAACTCCATCCTATTTATTTCCTATGTGCAATGTCTTAGATCTGACATGTCAAACTAGTAGGCGCATGCAGCCCGCGATGTGATTTTTCATGACCCGCGGCTATGATGCTATGAAATAAAATGAAAACAGAATATGTTGTAAACAATAAATTAATTTTAAAAAACTTTTTAAAAAACAAACTTTTATATTTAATTACATGAACTAAAATATAGACAATAATTGTTGGTTACATACATAGCTAATTTATAAATTTCGGTTATACACATGGCTAAATATTTTTGACGACACGCTTTTATGATAATGAAGCATTTGAGATATCATGAACACCAAAGCTGGCAACATTAATAATGTGCAGCAGTGCTTCTGATAACATAAATACATTGCAGCAAAACTTTAGTCTACTATTCATGCCACCAACGCAGCAATCCTATCTGCAGATGTGGGGTTTTTCTTAGAATTGTAACAAAAGGTAGTTGCACTAGTTTTTTTTTGTCTCAATCAGTGTGTTAAAATTTGTGGATTGTTTTTTTTTTATAAGTCATTCAAAAAATGTAAGTAAAAGTAGTTGCTGCAACCAACTACTTGCTTGCAAGGCGGCTGTGATGACCTCTCGGCTAACAACGCTTGACAAGCTCTATTTTTATTACAGAAAAATGGCACTTCCAATGCTAAATAAAAAACAAAAGATAGATGATGATGGAAGAAAATTTCAAGAAAGATGGGAACTGAACTATTTTTGTGTAAAAGTGAACAATAAGATTACATGCTTAATTTGCAAAGAAATGATTAGTGTCACTAAAGAATACAACCTTAAGCAACATTATAGAACTAATCATGAAGAATAATTTTTGTGCTTTGAAGCAAAAATAAGAGAAAAAAAATTAAAAACAATGAAGAATTCATTAAACAGCCAGCAAGGAGTGCTTACAAAAATTCATGAAAAATAATGAATCAGTAATGAGAGCTAGTTACAAAATAAGCTATTTATTAGCAAAACATTCAAAATCATTCACTGATAGTTCTTTAATCAAGGAATGTATGATAAAAGCTGTCAAATTTGTCTGTCCAGAAAAAGAACAGGCATTTTGAGACATCTCATTATCAAGAAACATAGTAGCAAATAGAATTACTAAATTGGCAGATGACATTATTTTGCAACTACAGGAAATATCAACCAAAATCCAGTTCTTTTCAATTGTGATTGATGAAAGCATGGATATAAGAGAAGTTGCACAAGTTGTTTTTTTTTTTGGGTTGTGATAATAACATGAGTAACACCAAAAAATTGTTGGAATTCATCCCTCTTCACAAAACAACAACTGATGAAGATATTTTTGATGCCGTATGGAGCATTTTAAAAAAATTTAACTTGCCTCTTGACAAGTTTGTTTCTGTGACAACTGATGGTGTTAAATCGATGACGGATGAAACTAAAGGTTTTGTGTCATGACTGACAAGGAAATTACAAGATGAGAATCCAGATAAACTGAAAATCAAAGCTTTTCATTGCCTCATTCACCAACAAGTTCTCTATTTAAAATTATTAAAAATGGGCCAAGTACTTAAAACAGTTACAAAGATAGTCAACTGTATTCGATTGAGAGCACTTAACCATCACCAATTTACTCTGTTTTTTAAAGATTTAAAATCTGAATTCAAAGATCTTCCTTATTATACAGAAGTTCATTGGTTGTTCTGCCACAATGTCCTAAAGAGCTTCTATCTGATTTTGGAGGAAATAATATTATTTTTTGAAATGAAAGATGAAAACAACAAAAATATATCGGTTATAAAAGATCCATTGTGGGTACAAGACCTAGCATTTTTAATAGATATTACAGGCCATGTGAATAATCTTAATATTACATTGCAAGGCAAAGATCAATTGGTAATGAACATGTATGATGCAGTTGCAAGCTTTGTATAAAAACTGAATTTGTTTAAAAATCATTTGCAAATGAACATTTTCTCATATTTTCCTATGTGTGAGCAGTTGAAAGCATAATATCAAAGTTGCTTGTTTCACAATACTCTGCAAAAATTAAAAACATAAAAAATGAATTCGATAAACATTTGGATAATTTCAAGGAGTTAGAAAATTTTTTTTTCTCTTTTCAATGGACTTTTTGCCTTTGAAGTTGAAAAAGCTTCGACTGTGATGCGCCTGGAATTGATTTCCAGAATGATTTGATTTTAAAAAACAAATATTGAGAAGTAGGAACTCCCAAAATATATTCCTATTTAAGGTGAAAGATACCCTGAAATTAAAAAATTTGCTGCACAAATTTTATGCTTTTTTGGAAGTAAATACTTATGTGAGCAATTATTTCATGCATGAAATTAAATAAAACAGTTTACAGATCAAGGTTAATTGATAAACATCTATCTGCCATAATGAAAATTGTTTGTTCTCAGTCTTTGAATCCAGATATTGGAAAACTATTAGGAGGAAAGCGCTGGCAAGTTTCCGGAAAAATAATAAAATGTAATTTTATAAATATGTAATAAAATAAAATAAATGTTTAAATAAAAGCAATAGTGTATCATTTGTATATTATTGAACTAAATTCACTAAACTACATAATATGCTTTAATTACTTCACCTATATTTCTGCATTCTCACTTCAAAATAAAAAAAATTTAAAATTTGTAAATGTGATGTGGCCCGCGAGAAACTGACCAGTCACATTAAATGGCCCATTCGTTGTTTGAATGAGTTTCACATGCCTATCATAGATGTACTTTAAAATACATATTTCATTACATCTGCTTGAAACAGATAATTATAATGAGTGCTCAAACAAAAATGTAAAAAAATGAAATACAGAACTGCTTTCATTAGATAGAGTTGCTGCAAAAAAATTAAGAAACAGTATTGCAAGATGATATATGTAAACGAAGGACTTGTAAATGATATATATGCCTGTATTTGTGTTTCACAGATACGTTTTTATAACGTCATCATTAACCCATTTTTAACTTTTTATTCCTTGTCTTTATATCCCTGTGTATGTTTTTTTTTTTTTTCCAGAGTTTAAATATGTTCATTTATGGGTGACTGCTAATGACGAAATATCAATAATTTGTTTATACCGACACATGTAGAAAATTGTATGCCTTAAAAAAAAAATATGAAGTTAAACGTTATTACTTATTACGTTAATAGTCACAAATATATTTAATCTCTAAGTTTTGACTTTACAAGTACTAGAGCCATATATATATGTGTGTGTGCGCGCAGATTATCATTGCTATCTTAAACACGATTATTATTATTATATATACTGCTAAAAGAGAATTCTTATGTTTCATTAAGCATTAAAATCAAACTCTCGTACAAGAATTTTCAATTCACCCATTTTAATTTTAATGAATCATTTATTAATATGCAGACCAATTTGTTTCTGTGTGTGTGAGAAAGAGAGTAGGGATGGAGGTTTTTTTCTGTATTCTGCACAGCTCAATTAAACCTAAATCGGATTTTATTAGCAAACCATCTTGTTATACTGATTTATGATTTTTCTTAAAATTAAAATGCACACACTATTTATTTTTGCACATTATATTTTAATAATAATAATTTAAAAACTGGTAATGGGGAGTGCATGAAATACTTTAGTACTAGTAATTGAAAACATTTTAATTGGATTAATTTAATCGTTACTGTAACACTTGTTTAGAAAAATTAAATTAAAAGAATACTTCTTTTTTGGCATAAGTGTTTTCTTTAAAAGTTATTCTTAATTGCTTAAGTATAAAGTGAATGTTTGTTCTAGATATTGATTCAATAGTTTAGTCAATAGGGACTCAGAAATAACTTGTTGATTAGCGTTTTCTCTACCCTCGTTAGTTGTCATACATTGGATAATTGGATAAATGTCATTAAAATGAATACACCGTATTTAAAGTACATGTGTTTGAAAATATATATATGAATAGTCTCTGGTATAATAGTTAGTCCACGCTATTATTTCTGTAGCATAGTGTTTGAACCATTCAATAGTAGTCAAAAAGGAAATCTAATTACTATTAACAAGATAAAATGAATTTCAAGCAGTCAAATGTGTATTAGCCTGATAAGTAAAGAAGATTTGTCTTTCTGATAGAGAATCTAGAAAGACCTATCCCTATAATGAATTATATCTGCATGCATGCATGTGCGTATGTAAATAAAATCAGTGACGGCACTGAAGTATGAGGCACCTGTGCAAACCACTTTTCGGAACCCTTATTTTTCTTAGGCCTAAAACAAATTGAACATACATCTGCACATTTTTTTACTATATGTAAATAATGAAACATAAAATGATTAATTAAACTGAAATATTTTTATTACAAAGGAACTTTTCTAGCCTTTAAACTAGATAAATTTTTAATTAAGGCGATCGCATTCAACTCATCTAATAAATCATTTTCTATAAAGATTGTTGATAAGTTTGATAATCTTTCCTGTGACATTGAGGGCCTTAGATAATTTTTTTATCTTATTTAATTTTGAGAAACTTCTTTGGCAGTGGCAATTGTTACCAGTAAAGTCAAATATATTCTTAAAGCAATGGCAGTATTAGGGAAACAGTCAACCAAATGCTTATTATAGATAAAATTTAAAATATTCTTGATGGTTATCTTTTTATTTAAAAGACATTTTAAAGATTTTATTTCCTCGAATAGGGATGTACCATCTATATCTCTACTCTTATTTAAATAATCTGATAATTTTAATTCTAAATTCTTACAGTGTGATAAAATTTCATTTTCATCCCAATCTGTTAATGTTGATAAAACTTTAAATATGTCATTGTATTCTCTCAAAACTTCAAACCTTTCACACAACATTAATGCAGAATCTATTACCAAAAAGAAAGATGTTTTAAAATTTAATTTCAACTCTTTGATGTATTTGTCTTTTAATTCATATTCAAAAAGTCTTTTCTTTATTCTTTGTTATGTACTGGCAAAAATTTTTGAGTCGATCTCTAAGTCTTCTGCTATTTGAGCCATATGACTTATAATGAACTCAAATGATTTATATGTTTTAAATTTGTTTAAATCTTTAATTTCTTTTAAACTTTTGCAAGCTTCACTCAGGTTATAATCAGGACTCGGTAACATCTTGCTCATGACATGCCACACAATCAGGGAACAAATAAATTTAAATAACTTTAATTTTGATGCCAATGCATTTGCCTAAAACTTTGTGTCCATGTATTTTGTAGTATCATTTTTAATTTCTTGTAAAGCAAGATATATTTCTTTGCCTACTGTTTTAATGGTGGAATTGCTTGCACATGACCTTCCTATCTTGTATTAGACAATGGTTTTACATATTTAAGTAAAATAGTCTACTGTTTTGTGAATGCAAAAAAGAAATTGTAAAATTCCTGAATTATATTGAAGAAATTAACAATTTCAAATGAAGTTTTTGAAGCATCCTTTATAACTAATTTGAGTCTATATGCTGAACAAAGAACATAAAAAGTTCTAGGAGTATTCTCCAGTATTTTTAGCTGTATCCCATTGTATTTGTTTTTCATATTAGTGGCATTTTCATACCCTGGCCCCCCAAAATTTTGAATATCTAAATTTATTCTTTGAATATGACTTAAAATAAAATCAAACAATACCTATCCCATTGTGTCATCTACAGAACAAAATCATAGAAAATGTTTTTTTAATTTAATTTGTGTTTAATTTTTCTTACAATATACAAAATGAATTATAATTGTTGCTTGACTTGACTAACATCAGAGATTGGATCCAAAGTAATCAAAAAATACTTAGCATATTTGACCATTTTTAATATATTTTGCCTTATAGCATCAAAAAGAAGGTGAAGAATTTGATTTTGAATTTGGTGTCCTAAATAATGGGTAACATATTTTGAAGCTGGGTTTTGAATATGGCATAAGAGTTTCTGCCATAACTAGATCAAAATTTGAGAATTTTCCTACTTACTTCAAAACATTGCCGTAATTGTTTTCATATAACTGCTCAGTTGATCTGTGGAAATCATCAGCTACTTTCTTTCTGTCTCCTACAACTTCTATTCTCATGAATCAATTGTGGTATTTTTGCTAAATTTGTTTGATGTTGAGGAAAATTGGTACAATTTTTGATATGAGATTCACTTTTTCATGTTTACTTAGAATATGTGATAAGTGGTGTCAGCCTTTTCATTCATATTCATTATTAAGTTGTGACTTGCCATCACTGAAAAGTTTGCAGTGTAAACAAAATCCTGAATGTTAGTAATCAAGTAGACCAATCATAATCTTAATATTTCTTCTCATAAGTGGATTTTTTTTTCTGGCTTATCTCTTGGAAAATTCTAATTGATGATTTATAGAGGAGGATATTGACTAAGTAGTCTCTCCTTTTTGGCCACATACCTGGATCTTCCAAACAGCAATTTTTTTTTGAAATGTCATCAATTTGACTTTGTTCAACTAATTATGAAACAAGAGTAACCATTGATGCTGAACCAAAACATTGTTGTTAATGTTCTTCTACTCCCCATATTTCAGATGTTGATGATGCACACTCTTGTCATTGAGTTTCTGTTCTATTCTTTCTGCAGATGTTGATGGAACATTCTCTTGTTTGTCTTTCACTTCTGTACTGCTTCCTTCCAAAGATGGTTGTCAAATTTCAGAAGATGGAGATGCTGATGGTATTCTTTTTTTTGCTGAAGATTTCAAGAACTTTCTCAAAGAGACTGACAGTTGGTGACATAATTCCCCTTTTGCAGCCATTCATTTTCTATTTTGGGCACCAAATATTTTTTTTGTTTTTTCCAGACTCAGACATCTACAGTAAATTAGTGATAAAGAATTTTTTGTATAAGTGAATTTATGCTTTGTTATTATAAAAAATTTTAAATCATACTTACTATGGATTTATGAATACAATTTAAAATATTAGAGAATTAAACACATAAAGCTTTATAAATAAAATTGCCTTATATTTTCACTTCATCAACAAGAAATATCAAATGAGGATATAACTATAAGAAAATGGCTCTGCAATTCTTATTATTCACATTACAAATAGTATAATGAATTATGCAAAGAAAATAAATCTTTAATGCCTTTTTTTTCCTCCAACAAAATAATTAATGGAGAACAGAAAATGTCCACCTGCTTGTCCACCACAATACTTTTTTCCATGAATATAGGTAATGTCTATATACACTGTAGAATTTTGTGTAGAAAATAAAAATAAATGAAAATGTAATATAATTATTAAAATATTTTTTACCATTACATGTGAGTCAATTTGGCATCCACTATTATAGGCACCTTTGTGCAGCGAATAACCTGTATATGCACTTGCACCAGGCCTGAGTAAAATAGTAGACAGTCTTTAAATAACTCCAGGATAAAAGTCTTTTCATAATCCTCCACTTAGGAAAAGTGAAAGAAAGAGTATTATTTAATTCATTTGCCAAATAAATGTTTAAAATGTTTTTCCATCTTTATTTTTTTCTGTAGTTAAAAATAGTTTAGATACTTATTTATTGACTGCTAGCTAGATTGGCTGAAGGCTAGCTATCTAAAAGAAATTTTCTAAGTTTGTTTGTAATCATTATTTTTTTCAAAGTTTTACCCAATTTGGATTTAGACTCTAAATATGAACAAAGTACATGAATGCAATGCACAGACAGACACAGAAACACACACATATATGTGTATATATTGAGACAATTACATGTTTCATGACATACAACATAGTAATGTGTGCATATAGATATATATATATATGTCCAAAAGATCAACGTATATATAACTTGTTTTTGTTTTTCATATATATATATAAAGTTGATAGGAAAAGTAGAAATAAACAATTTTTTGTAGACATTTTCAATATTACACTGGAATAACAGTTAAGGATTAAATAGTTTTGAATTTAAAAAAAATTATTACAAATTAAATATTTAAAAAAATGTCTAATTAATATTTTATAATTTCTGATTTTGAAATTAAAACAAGTGTTTTTATGCTACAATAAATATACTGGTAATTATAAAATTTCACTATCTACCCTAATTAAATAATTTTTTTAATTAAAGCTTGTGTAATATATTTTGATAATAATGCTACAAAGTTGTTTTTGAAAAAATTAAGGTGAATTGAAAAGAGTCATTAACTTTTTTCAATCAAGATAAAAAAAACTTATTTTTAATTACTGTATTTTCCACACCCTGGTTATAAAAAGGTTGATAAAAATTAGAGGGGAGATTTTAAAGTTTTAGAGTTATATAGAGTCACTATGAAGATATAACTGAAGGCAAAACAATGCAAATCAAGCTCCACTACTAGATTACTGATAGTTTGAATTCACATGGAAACAAATCCCCAGCTTTTCTGTAGTGTATTATCTCATATATATTGTGTACTAGCTAAATGCCTGAAGTTTAACAAATTCTAGACTAAATGGAGATTAAATGTCACCAGTTACATGGATTATACCTTCCTCAAATGTGATAATAAACAGGTCCATGGTTTTAGAGGGGATCAGCTTACTCAGAGAATCCATCAATTGCTGAGTTTATATGTATGTTCTTTTATCTATATGCAGAGTTGCTTAGTTAAAGGCAATGCATCATATATATATATATATAAAGTACATCTGATGAGTAGAGAGTGTTATATAAATTGAGAATATTATTTTAAATAATTTATTGAAAATGACAGTTAATACCTCTAATTTAAAAGTAAAACAAGTAAATATTTTTTGCTTGAATTAAAAGTCTAAGAACAAAGGATTGATTCATGGACAAATTTATTTTTAAAAAAACTCCAAAAATCTTTCTAGATTAGGGAACAAAAAAACTTGCTGGTGTATTTTTAAAGATGTTTACAATTGATTAGAAGTAAAATGGAAAAAAAGAAAAACTTTGATGAAGGACAGTCACAAAAGTAAATATTTTTCTAAAGAAAACTTTTATTTATCATAAAAAGAGGCTAATTAATAACTTTAATTCATACTATCTATTTTTATATATATATACACACATCATATGTGTATTTTATATTGGACTATTTCCATCATCTAATATGTGTGTTGAATGTCTTTAAAAAAGTTTAATTTTAAATATTCCAGATACATTCAACTGTTAGTAATATCACAGCAAACAGGTTGGTATATGCACCAACTGTTAGCAATATCACAGCAAACATGTTAGTATATGCACCAACTGTTAGTAATATCACAGCAAACACATTAGTATATGTACAACATTTTGAGAGATATTTTTCTCCCCTTTTCTTCAGGTGTTGCTGGCCTGACTAGTGACAGTACTAGCATGGGATTTGAACTTGGGTCCTTAGATTCTTGATTATTGAATTTTAAGGTAACGCTCTTCAATATAAAAATACAGTTAGAACACTATCATCACAAACATTCAGGAAATTACATCATATGTGTGCATTTATATATTATTAAAAATGAAATTTTTATAAGTCCATGACATTTCAAACATGTTAATTTTTATATTATTATATGGCATATTTGGGTGTTTATATAAATGTGCATTTTATATTCTTTTGACATTGAATTAATTGTGTATTGAGAAAAAATATATTTTTATTAAGTTTATTTTTTTGTATAATGCCAGTATGTGCATGCATTTTCATGCATGCATACATATATGTTCAATCAGTCATTAATTACGTATTATGAATAATAAATTTTATTTATAGATTTATGACAATTTAAATGTGTTTATAAATTTTTATACAGGCATATCTGTGTGCTGATATATGTGATTTATGTAAACCTATTGGGGCATATACATAAACTACAGTGTAATAGTGTATTTCTTTTTTGTATTAATATCAGAAGGCTTAATTTATATGTATAGCTATATTCTACTGACCTTAATTTTATTTTAATATAATTGTTATTAATAAATTGGTATTTCATTGTTAAAACTATTCCAGTGAATTGATTCAATGTCAAATAGTTTTTGACTATTATATGTTTGTATTACATCTTTTGCTCACAACTATAGTTTATAGAGTCTTGCTTCCTGAGCTATATTTCTGCATAAGTTATTTTTGAAGTAGGAGTTTATGTTTAGTGTTATGGACATCTAGATAATGATGATCCTAGTTGGCAGAAAAGGGATATCCTTTAAAGTCCATGTACTATATTTCATTTTATTTATTATTTATGTAGAAATTTAGTTTATAGCTGTTCAATACATTAATGGTAGTTGTCAGATGATTAATAATGATCATGATGTTATTGTATTTCAACATTATTTGATTTATTGTTGTATTTTGGTGAAGCAGCACCTAAGAATGTGCATCCAGATAATTATTGTTTGTATTCCTGCCTTAGGTTTGGCAGTGGTTAAATAGTTAGCCTGGTCTTTAGTGAACTACTTTCAAATACAGTCACAAAACTGTCTTGTGATTAATTTTTGTTTATCATTCATTGTGATGAATGATTATTACTTTTGTGTAATGCTGACGAACTATAATTACTTATTTATAGTGTTGGTGTTGACTTCTCATATTCATGCTCATTTCTTTTAATATTTAGTTTTATATTTTGTTATTAACTGAGGTTGATGAAGATGAGTGTCATCATCACAGGTTCACCTTTAATTTCTCTGTACTTTTACAATATATATATATAACTCTGTGGATGGCTTGTGTGACCAAGTCGAAACATCAGTATATTGATATTAAAAGTTTTTAACACGGATGAACCCGCAAAATATGTATTTTATATATATATATGTGTGTGTGTGTGTATGTAATAATCAATGTTTATCTCTAATTTGTTAAAATTTGAAAAGATTATAAATAATGGCTTACAAAAAAGTGCACAAGTATAAAACAGGATAAAAAAAATTTTACTGAATCAAGTTTAATTGCAATGATCTTACTGCATTATCAAGGCTTAATAATTTTGCCTTGATTTTTAACAATTCTAATCACCTTCAATGTGGAAACAAAATTTTAAAAAGAATGCTTAATTCCAACTATTTTTCACTAAGTGCATTTTCATGAAAATATTTGTAACCCTGCAGATATTCTTTGATTTCAAAGGAAACAAGATTCAATGTTTAGGTTACACTCTAACTGCTAGTTGTAAGGGTGAGAAGATTGAAGTTTGTTGATTAAAGTTTGAGTAATTGATATTGTAATGGTCAGATTTGTACATTGACACAACAAAATCCAGAGTCCTGGCAAATTATAACAAGACTGATTTAGATGAGGCATTGAGACCTCAAATCTGATCACACCTCAGCTCCTCCACTAACACTTAATGACTTACTATCCTATGAATGACATATATGAGGCTACACTTGAAATTTCTTAGTTCGCATACTGGCAGTAGCAAAGGGTGGAACAAGAGACTCAGGGAATATTAACTAAATTACCATATACTTTAAATAAACACACATATCTATAGCTGGCTAGAAAATGCATATATTAATCAGTAAAACTAATATTAAGAAACTTATCTAAGATTTAGGATTAAGAGATTTAACTAAGAGTTGGAAAAGATTATGAATAAAATGCAACACAGTTATTATAATTTAATATATTTTAATTAATCAATATAAATCAAATAAACAAGAATGCATTAAAGGACACACAGGTGTAAACAATGATGAGCAAGTAACAGAATATCATATGATGCTCTATAATTTAAGAGTTTATAACAAGTTTAATAATCTATAGTTTCTAATCATACCTTTATTTTACCATGCTCTACCTATTAGGCTTGTGATGGTTAAGTCGGTGCAAAAATGATGATTTATCACCATAATATTTAATAAAAATCATTTACTACTACTTAACAAGCTACAATAGGCTCTCTATCCAGATCATATACATACAAATCAGATGACATATTCAGATCAACACTGAAATATTACATTACATTATGGAGGTATGAACTAGAGCTTTGTAGTATGACTTCAGATACTATGGCATTATATATATATATATATATATATATATATTACTATTAGATGTGTATGTCTCAAATGTGTAATTAATCGGGGGATTCAGTACCAAATACTCGGTTCTCATAATTCGTATGACTAGCTGTGAATAAATTGAACACATAGTTCGATGATCAGAGCAGCTTTTAAAAACAATCTGGACCCTCATGTTCTAGTTCTAAAGAAGGGCTGTCCAAACTAAGGAGATGGGGTGGCCATTAAAACCAAAAGTCCATTTATATAAGAAATATACAGAAGGGCACAAATGCATGTATGTGCTTCCTAAAGACACCACCCTAAACATAATATTGCATAATTAAATGGATGCAAAATTCTATAGTTTCATTCTGTGAAACTATCATATGCCAGTTCATAATTAGCATTCTTAAAACATGCTAAAAGGAATAATTAAAGTAATCTAACTTTATTAGCCAAGCTGCATAGTTTATAATATAACTAAAAAGAGGGCTAAAACATATTTGGAACCTAAGCAATACATATAATATGTTTCATGATTCATTCTTGCATTTATTAACTAATTACTTTATTAACTTGCAAACATAATAATAATAATAATAATAATAATAATAATAATAATAATAATAATAATAATAATAATAATAATAATAATAATAATAATAATAATAATAATAATAATAATAATAATAATAATAATAATAATAATAATAATAATAATAATAAGAATAAGAAGAAGAAGAAGAAGAAGAAGAAGAAGAAGAAGAAGAAGAAGAAGAAGAAGAAGAAGAAGAAGAAGAAGAAGAAGAAGAAGAAGAAGAAGAAGAAGAAGAAGAAGAAGAAGAAGAAGAAGAAGAAGAAGAAGAAGAAGAAGAAGAAGAAGAAGAAGAAGAAGAAGAAGAAGAAGAAGAAGAAGAAGAAGAAGAAGAAGAAGAAGAAGAAGAAGAAGAAGAAGAAGAAGAAGAAGAAGAAGAAGAAGAAGAAGAAGAAGAAGAAGAAGAAGAAGAAGAAGAAGAAGAAGAAGAAGAAGAAGAAGAAGAAGAAGAAGAAGAAGAAGAAGAAGAAGAAGAAGAAGCAGCAGCAGCTATGAATATATTTAGGTTTTCAGAGCAGAGAATTGAGTGTGTGTGCTAAAGTGCAAAATTATTTAATTCAGAAAGAACTTCTAATTATATCTCCCCCTCAAACTTTATTCATAAAATCAATCTCCATTCTGAATTGGGCATAGCATAAATCATAAAATAAATAAATATAAAACAAATAAGGAAGGCATGACCACAGGTTAGAAGATAGAATAATAACTAAACAGTTATCATTAACAAGCATTTAGAAGTTTATATTTTGAGTTCATAATATGCAAGTTTACAGGTATTATTTTAAAAGTTAAATTATAATTTACAGATTAAATCAGTTTTTAATTTATTAAAACTATTACAATTTAGATTTTAAAAGTTTGTGCATGTTATAGATTAGTAGCTAGCTTAACTTTTAGATAAATTTTTAGAATTATTTTAAAGAGCTCTGTGGGGAAATTTTGTTACCGCATCTTTATTGTTGAGGCTTCTCTGCAGCTGATCACCATCATTCTTGGCTGGGCTGATCCATTTCTGATGACTTCTGGGCAAAACTGTATGTTTTGAACTCTGTTCTTCTATTTACACAGACTGATTCTTCCAAGAAGAGAGGGGCAGTGGTTACTTTACCCAAAGGTTTTTATGGTAGAAAAGTTAACAAGTGAACCCCCTACACAAAATTTAAAGTTATTTATACCATGAAAATCAGGAATTCGGGTATCATGTTTACAATTGACCTTTGGTCATTTCTTTGGCTAAACAACAATGATCAAACAGGTCACTCCTTGTTCTTAATTTTTATTTTTAAAAGACATTAAAATTTTCATTCCTGGTTTGATTAATTACTTGCAGATGGTTTACTCAGAATTACAACTTTTTATAAAAACAGATAACCTTTTTTTAAAAAAAGTTTAAGTCTGTAAACATTCTAGTATATATGTGTGTGACCCTAATAGGAATTGGAATTTATATATGAATACCTTTAAATAAAAAGTTTTTAACTAAGAATAATGCAAATTTAAATTAATTTAAAAGAGTTGTAATGCTTTTAAATCTATTGCATTACAGCTTCTTTCACATATATATGTAAGTAATTACACACATATAACAATATTCACACAATTTAAATTATATCATTTTATTAAAGCTTAAGTTTATAAATACATATGCATTATGCACATACAACCATTAATATGGCTATTGGATGTGCGCACCTATACAAATACATGCACATACACATAAATATGTGAATATTACAATTAAAATAAATTATTAAAAGCTTATATACATGAACTGGGATGGGTTTGAATTAGAGAAAAGATACTACTATGGAACATAGTAGGTGAAATGGAATGATGGCTAAATAATACCATTTCAATATCTTAATATAAACTGAGCCCTGATTGTGTATAAGTGTGGAAGATTGTGATCTGGCCCAACTGATGAGTGCTCGTTCTGCATGGAATCATATATTGGGAATCATATGTCTTTTTTGCATGTGTGTAGTCATATATGTTGGTTTCTTGAAATGGAGTGGAGGGTATTTTGACTGAAAAATCCTGAGTTTAAATCACTGTATTTAAAATTTAATTTGTATTATATATACAGAGTATCTTATAGATTCAGCATTTTCAAATTATATTTAAAGATAAAATAGAAATATAGTAAAATTTAACACATTGAATTCAGATAGCAAGAGAGTAACACAAAAATGAGTTAAAGGAATGCAAAATTTAAGAAATTTTAGGAACCATATATAATAAACAAGAGAATTTTATAAATAGTTTGAACAAAATAATCTTGATAGAAAGTGAATATTAGAACTTGTTTGAAAACTGTTTACTGAATAGATTTTCAGATTAAAATATAATATTGATAGTCTATGTGCTAAACTTAGAATAAGCTATTGAATATCTCACAAAGTATACCAATTTTTTTTAAAATCCACCTTGTCTTTCATCTTTTCACAGTATTCAATTGAATGCTTTTTTTAAATTCTATCTTATATAAAATACTATATACACCTCAAATAAACACTTTGCAATGCAATCTATAAAATAAAATTTATTTCTTCTAACTTACAACTTCAACTGCCTAGTGGTCATCATCAGAGTTACAATATTCAAATTTATATAATCATACAATTAGTTTTCAAAAATATATTATATACAATATCCTATATTATGGATTTTAAAAAAATACAATTTTTCAATGATCCCAGAAATTATACATTTTTATTAAATATAAATATTAATGTTTTATTTTAGTCTTATTTTCATTCGATTTTTTTTGTGTGTATATACTGTTTATATTTTTAATATATATGTTTTCTACATTTTTGTGATTTCTAAACTTTAAAAGATTTAATTTATTTCTCTCATTTTAACTATTTCACTATAGTTTTAAGCATGCATTAATTAATAATAACATAATACAATTATATAATTCCATTTTTTTTTCAAAATTTGTAATTATTAATTAATGCATGTTTAAAATTATAGCGAAATAATGAAAATGTTAGAAATAAATTAAATTATTAAAAAGTTTAAAAGTCATAAAAATCTAAAAAAATATATGTTAAAAATATAAAGCAGTTTATATAAAAGAAATAAATTAAAATAGGACAAGAAGCAGATAAAAAGACTAATATTTATAAATTCATTTAAAATGTATAATGATATATAGTTACTGGGATCATTGAAAAATTATATATATATTTTTAAATCCATAATATAGAATATTGTATAAAATGCTTATATATATATATATATATAGAATAAAGAATATAAAATGCTTATATATATATATATATATTGGAAAGAATTTGAACTCAAACTTTTTAGCTTCCTGCAGCTATGTACTCCAACTTATACAACTACTAGGCATAACCACATACATGTGAAAAAGATAAATGAGCTCCAATGCACTTATTTCATACTGAACCAGAACTCATCAATTGGTCCAGATCATCATCTCCACCACGTATATACAATCAGTTCACAGTTTATATTAAGATAGCAAATCTTCAAACTTTAATGGACAAGCTTCAATCTTCTTCACCCTCCAGCTCTTCATCCATGCATATTATGTGTATTTAAATGGAAATATTAAGTTCTATATATGAGGGTCAGAATGACTTAAAAGTCAACATGGATATGACAATAATATTGTCATCAACAAGAACTTTGAGTGTTCCATCATCAGATTTTCAATGATCATTTATTTTTTTCACATATATGTGGTCTTGTGTATTGTTTGTATAAGATGCAATGCATAGCTGTAGGGAGCTAGAAAATCTGAGTTCAAGTCCTTTCTAATAACATTAATTTTATTATAGACAATATACTTATATTTGAATATTATATATATATATATATATATATATATATAATATTTAAATACAAATATATATATTGAACTTAGTGTAATCAGATTTGAACTCACACTTTCAAGATCCTTACAACTATTCAAAACATATGAGACACATGACCATATATATGTAAAAAAATTAACATCAAAAAGGCTTTGAGCATTCCATCATCAGACTTATAGTGATATGGATGGCTGAATAATTGAACGGTGTAGAGGATTGAAGTTGTCCATTAAAGTTTAAAAAATTGCTACCTTAATATAAACTGAGCACTGATTATATATGTATGTGGGAGATGATGATCTGGAGAAACTGCTGAGTGCTGTTTCAGCATAAAATACATATATTGGAGATCATTTATTTTTTTCACTTTTGTGTGGTCATATGTATTGGTTGTATAAGATGGAGTGGATAGCTGCAGTAAACTTGAAAGTCTTTCATATCCCTTCTAATTACTTTAAGTTCAGTATAGACAATATACTTCTTTTTTAGTTCTATCTATTTGAATATTGTAAGCTCTAATAATGACTGTGGGACAGTTGAAACCATAAGCAGAAAGAAGTAAATTTATTTTATAGATTGCATTGTGAAGTGTCCATTTAAGATATATATATATATATATAATAGGATAACAAATGGAAAGAAATTATAATAGTTCTACATTTTCTTATAAGAGTTAGTCTAACAAAAACAGAATAACTTACTTTTTACTTTCTTCATACCTCTAGTCTACTTTTCTAAAAAATCTCTGCCATTTATACTTTAATTATAAATTTTGTATTTTTTTTCAAGATTTCTTCATATTTACTTGATTTATATCAATCCTTAAATAGACACATATGTCTATAATTTGTGTATTTAAACTACCCAATATTCATCTTTCATTTCTTTCTTCTCAAACTCTACGCATTTATCTAAAAAAAGCATTCATTTATATTTCATTTTCTACAAAGAAACAAAATAACTTTCATTCATAAACAAAAAGAAAAGACTTTTTAAAATATAGACGTTCCTACTCTTCTATGATGAAACTTACATCACCTGTTATAACTTTTTTCCCAATTATCCCTCTCCAATATATTAATAAATTATTTTGGCATTATGGAAATCTACCTTTTGTTTTTCCATCACATTTTAATAAAACTATTTCATTGTCTAATATTCATTTTTCTTATTTTTCAATCTCATCATAAACATCTAAGAAGAATAAAGTCTCCATTCCTTTCACTTCTCTCAATTTTATGTTTTCCCACTGTGTTCTTCTTTAAACATATATTCTAAATATAAATAAAATTTTCTTTCCATTACTAAATAAATCATTTATATAATAACAATATTTATGTCACCCCCCCCCTTCTTTGATATCCAAAATTTTCATATTTCTGAATAAACTTCTTTTATAATTAGCACATATCCTTCATTTATTTTATTTTACAATTTTTTTTTCCCATAACTATTTTCCATAACTACATTTCTTTTCCAAACCTATTTATCTACCTTCTTTTTACATGCTTCATAATCATGAATTTGTAATATCTCTACATACATATCCAAATTGAGTTGCGCTGTTTTTACTTTCTTAGCATGCCTGTTTTTTTTTTTTTGGTGGCAACACTGGATGTCTCATTGCCTCTGGCACTGTTTGTGTTATTGAAAGCAAACATGAAGTGATTGATTTCATTATATTGATAGCCATATTGTTTCTAATTCTTGGTATACACAATGAATGAGGTTGACAAGCTCTGTTATTATTATTACTATAAATCTTTCTTTCTTTGCTTTTATCTTTTTCACTAGTATTTTCATAAATTTTATTTTTTTTCAGAACTGGGTGATTAATTACTTTTTTTGTGTTTTTGTTTATTGATTGATCTCTGTTTATTTTTTTCATTGATATGTCCAGGAGCTCTGTATTCCTAGTGATATTGTTGTCATATTGTCTAGGAGTTGTTGCTTTTCTGTGCTCTTTTGATTCATGTTTGCTTCATCATCTGGATTCTGCATTGCTTGCTTCATGGTTTGTTTTTCTTAATACTGGTCTGTGCTAGCTTAATTCTGTATGTCTTGAGTTGTGTTACAATCATTTGACAAGTGTCCATGGTTTCCACATACAAAACATTGTGGTCTTAATCCCCTTATATAGATCATGAGTATTGCCTCTTGATCAATAATTTGAGTTATATTATCTCTGGAGTTATATTATCATTCAGCTTAATTTTAAATTGGAAACTATTACTGTATATTAAGATGGGGATATCATTTAGATATAAAAGTTTTTTAAGTAAATTAGTTTTCCAAACAGTTCCATCATATTCTGCAAGTCCTGAATGCTGTACTCAAAATAGATATTTTTGATTATTCATGTAATATAATTCTGTAAATTTTCATCAACTGTAATTAAAGCATAATTTCCCAGGAATTTAATTTGCATTTGGAATCTGGCTTTCTGAAAAATATCAAAAAACTGTATCGCTATATGTTAGGAGTTGGATGATCTCCAATACTTGGTATTGCTTCCCACATCATGTTTGCAGTTATTGCCTCATATAATAATTCCCTTGAAAATTTATATAGGGTGAGATTTTTATCTGTTGCTGCTAGGGCAAGCAACTTTGATGGAAATTTTTTTTTAAAGTATTGAAAAGCTTTTTTGGAATTGTGTTATTAATGTCGGTAATTATCAATTGTAATTCCTCTTGAGTCCACATTATTGATGGTGGTTCTAGGTTGGCATTATCTTGAGGGCTTAATGCATTAATATCTCTTTGGTTAGCTCTTTGGAATCTGGCAGTCTTAGGTGAGTTCAGTTTATTTTCTGTTGTTTGATTGGGCATTATGTTTTGTAAATTTACATAGGTTTTAATGATATTCTTCTTGTCCAATTTATTGTTGATAATTTTGCTACTATTGAGGTCACTGTTTTCTTATGCAGATACTATGTTTTAGTTTTAAAATCACAATCAATTCATTTTGCTTGTAATTAGGTTCTTACCTTGTTATTTTGATATATAAAAAGAGTTTTGGATTAAGATTGCTCTTTTTTTCTGAATATTTTTTCATTCTGAGCTCAAACCTTTGGGCATTTTATTCTTTCTGTTATGTAGCATGACTGCAGTGTTGCTGTTTTAGTAGTTACTATTACTACTACTGCTGCTGCTACTACTACTACTATTATTATGACTACTACTCCTATTCCTACTACCCCTACTAAACTACTACTGCTACTATTACTACTGTTGCTATTGATACTCCTACTGCTATTACTACTGCTACTACTCCTACTATGACTATAACTACTATTTCTACTCCTACTATTACTATCTCTACTACAAGTACCATCACTACCACTACTACCATGACTACTACCATTACCACTACTACAACTTTACTACTATTACTGTTATTATTATTATTATTATTATTATTATTATTATTATTATTATTGTTGTTGTTGTTGTTGTTGTTATTATTATTATTGTTGTTGTTATTATTATTATTATTATTATTATTATTATTATTATTATTATTATTACGTTTCAATAAAGGCTTTATTGATCTCAATGGTTTACATAAGTTTACATCTAGAAAAATTTGAAATTTAACATACAATGAATAATATTAGGGTAAACACATATAAATGAATTTAGTGGTTACACTTTGTGGTTAATGGACTATAACAATATAAAAATTAAACAAGCAAAAATAATCAGAGTTCTAAAGTTTGAGGAGCTTATTCAGTTTTGTCCGCATATCACTTTGAATGTTAGTTGTATGATAGTTTTTCTTTGCAGCATTCACAGCATTGATGGTTGTTTTAACAATGACCATGTTGCTGCATTTAAGTGGGGGTTGGTTATTATTTTATCTCTATTTCGAATGTGTAGCAGTTTGTTGCTAAATGTAGCTGGGTGTCGTCTGGTGTTATTGCCAATTAAGAAAGTACATCGGGTGCCCAATACGCATATAGACAAATGTGGCTGCCCTAATGCTAGGTATTGATCTTCCTGAAAAGCAGCTATTATGTGATTAATGATTGTACCCGGTTTTCTGTAGGTGTTACATATCATCTGTCGTGTTTGGTTAAGTGCTACACATTGATAAATAAAGTGGTCCAGTGTCTCTTCTGCTCGATGGCAGAGTCCACAGAAGGGGTCAATAGATATATACATTCTTTTATGATAAAGAAAGTGGGTTGTTGGCAAGGAATGAGATTGATTTTCATGATAAAATCAAAGTATTTGGGCTCTAGAGCCCATTTTTTATATTCCTTGAGTAGTCTCTTGTTGTTAATTCCTAGCATAGGTTGTATAACATTAGTATCTGCTTCTCTGTTTATTAAACCATAAATATCCAGTATGAATACTTATGCAAATACTGTTCTGGAATCTTGTCTGTGGTTTTGCATTGGTATATAATGTTGGTGATTATTATTATTATTATTATTATTATTATTATTATTATTATTATTATTATTATTATTATTATTATTATTATTATTATTATTATTATTATTATTATTATTATTATTATTATTATTATTATTATTATTATTATTATTATTATTATTATTATTATTATTATTATTATTATTATTATTATTATTATTATTATTATTATTATTATTATTATTATTATTATTATTATTATTATTATTATTATTATTATTATTATTATTATTATTATTATTATTATTATTATTATTATTATGTGGGCCTGTGTAAGACAATTTCTAATTTTGATTGGAATCCATTATATTCCTCAACAGATGTTAATTATAATATGGACTATTTTAATCAAGTATTTAATAGTCTGATTAATTTTTATATACCAAAAAAAAATGTGTCTCCGACAATTATTATTTTCCTTTTTGGTTTTCAGATAAACTTAAAGGAAATTGTATCATCATAAGCAATACATTGAAACACAAAATTTATTTTTTTACAATAATTTTGTTAATTATAAAAGATTGGTTAAAGCCATTCAGAAAATTGATTATCAAAAATATATTAAAAATATGGAGCTCAATTTGTCAGATAATTCTAAAGAATTTTGGTATTGGCATTACTAAAAGAAAATCTCAAATGGATTATACTTCATCTTTAAGTGCTGATGACATTTCAACTCACTTTTCTGAATTATTTAGAAATTGTCAAATGCCTGGGTTTAAATTGACTAATGAATGTTTTAATGATAACATTTCTATTGATTGTTTCAACAGTAATGATATTATATTTGCTGTCAAAGATCTTAATATACATTCAAGTATAGGTTATGATAAGATACCTTCTTTCATTTATAAAGGTTGTACAGAATATATTGCTGCTCCTTTATTTATATTCTTAATTGTTCCATTAAAAATTGTACTTTTCCTAACTCTCTTAAACTTGCAAAAGTTATTTCTATTTTTAAAAATGGTTGAAAAGGTAATGTTAATAATTATGGACCAATTTCTGTTCTTCATACAGTTGCACACATATTTGAAAGATGTGTTTATAAAAAAATGTTAATGACATAAATAAGATTTTGATTCTGGTGCAACATGGGTTTTTACCTGGAAGATCAACTGAAACTAATCTTTTAACAATAAATGATCACATTGCTAATGCCTTTGAGAATCAATGTCATTTAGATGTTAATTTTGATTTATCCAAGGCATTTGATAAAATGTATCATTTCAAATTGCTTTACAAAATGTACAAATTAGATTTTTTTCTATAATTTGGTTATATGGTTTGAATCTTTTATTATGGAAATAACAGCTTATGTTAAATTTAATAATAATTTTTCTAATCCATATTATTGTAATATAGGAGTACCTCAGGGCAGTATCCTTGTGCCATTATTGTTTAACATTTATGATGATGATTTAGGAGAAAGTTTGGAATTTCACAAATTTTATGCTATGCCAATGATTGTAAATTTTTTAGGAATATCAACTGAATTAATGATTGTGTACTATTACAAAAAGATATTAATAATTTTGTGAAAAGGTATAGATATAATAAAATGGATATTAATATGGATAAATGTTCTTATTCCAAAAAATCTGAAATGATAATTTGTCCTTATAATATTGAAGATCATAATATAAAATTCGTTGATATTCAGAAAGACATTGGTATTGTTTTTGCAAGCAATGGATCATTTCATCATCATAGTGAAAATGGTGTAAATAAAGCTTTTAAAATTATGAATGCAATTTTAAGGCATGGTAGACAATTTACTAGTTCTACAAAATATAAATTATTTCTCTTTTTGGTTTTGCCTATTTTAGAATATGGATCTGTTGTTTGGAATCTCATTTCCAAACGAGACATAAAAATTCTATTGGTTTATGATACATTTTCGAAGTATATTAAGCTAAATGACCATTATCTATCCCTATTCGTTAGAAGAAAAATGAGAGATCTTAAAATTTTATATAATCTTGTCAGTCAAAAAATTATAGTAACTAACAAAATTTCAAATATTACTATAATAATTGTTTACATAAAACGCGTACATTTACTTTATTTTATATTAAGGTTTGTCGCTCTAACATATAGAAATTTTCACCTTTGTTTCATTTGCCTAATACCTATAATCATGATTTTAATAATGAAAATATTTTTACTTTAGATTTTAAAAAAATTTTTAATTATCTTATAAAGAAATATGGCATATAATCATATTAATAATCTATCATTTATACTCGTTTATGTATATTATTGTATAATTGTTATGATGCAATTCTGTAATTGGCTTAATGCTGTAGTTTTGTATGGTAAATAAATTGAATTGAATTATTATTATTCCAGTAAAATCAAAACAATAATAAAAAGAAATGTTAGTATAGATTGAAAAGATTAGTCAAATTTTAAAAATAATTAACATTGATTAATTTAATTTATAATTCTTTTTTTATAAATTGAAGTTAATAAAATATGAAATTATTATAATGAAAATTTTCATTGCAATATTCTTAATAAAATAAAATAAAAATTAAAGATACTGAGAGAACAAGCAAAAGTATAGGATTGGAAAAAAAGTTCTAATATAACAAAAAAATAAATGCAAAATTTATTATTCAATAGCATAAATAGTACAATGTTGACGAATATAAGTGCAAGATGATTATGAAAATGACTGGGAACGCCTTAAACAAAAAAACTCCTCTCACTACAAAATAAAAAGATAAATTCATAATAAATTGCAAGAGTGTGGGAATTAAAGTAATTTGATTATCAAACACATATATACAATTTGTAAATAATTAAAAATATCTAATGAAATACTGTATATATATAAAATAATCCCAGTGCATAACGCTAAAACTGAAATAAATACACAAATATTAAGCAATTAAATCATCCCACATGATTAAGAAATCCAGTACTGCCCTCTGTGAACTAATATATAAATACATTACATTAATGTATTTATATATTAGTTCACAGAGGGCAGTACTGGATATATAAATACATTACATTAATGTATTTATATATTAGTTCACAGAGGGCAGTACTGGATTTCTTAATCATGTGGGATGATTTAATATATATATATGTGTGTGTGTATGTATATATATTAAATTGATGTAAGCCTCCATTATGATGCTAGAAACATGCTTTCTTGATCATTGTAGTACTTGAAAAACTGATTAATTCTAATATAAAAATATTTCAGAAAGAACAACTTTTTAGCAGTTGCTCAGAGTGAAGCCAATCCATCACATAAATACTGTTACGTTTTGTCTTATATTAAGAAATAGACTGATTTGATACTCTTCTATTAATTAGTCTATTTTAACACAGTTAAACAGCAAATATATGAAATCAAAATATATATATATGTCATAATATTATGATTCGATGTCTGTATTTTTAAAAACAATATACGTAATTATATAACTGAATATTTGTAAATACAATAACTAATAATTAAAAAATATTTTATCCACTTAGGAGCACTTTCGATTATCCCAGTAATCTGTTTCAACTAAAGCTTTGAAATGCTAACTTTCTTACAATTCCGTGATCTTAATGTTTGCTGCTTGCCTGTTAATCAATTCATATTTATATTTGTTTATTAGCATAGCTTCTTTAATTTTTCTTTTGTTGTTATTTTTTTCAATTTGCAATATTTTTGCACTGTTAAAATTGAAGTCAAAACCATAAATACATGATTTATTATGGTCATAAAAAACAGATGCTGAAATATTATTATCTACTATGCAATTTTCTTTTAATTTCTGAACACGTTTTAATAATAGCAAGTGTTCTTTAGTTCTTTTTTCCAACGTACATCTAGATTCACCTATATATCCATCACCACACCTACATATCCATTTATATATGACACAATTTTTATTTATAAACGAGGTTTTATCTTTGGAGTTATTTATTAATTTGTTTAATGTAGGAGGTGTGTAAACTGCAACGTCACATATATCTTTATAAATTTTCTTTATAAACTTTACTTGATAATTTGAAATATATGGGATTGATATCCATATTTTTTTATTAGCAGGAGAATCAATATTATTATTAAGATTTTTATTTTTATATTTTATATTAAAATCTCTAATAACATTATATATGTGATTATAACTGTAGCCAACATTTAACAATTCATTTGAATATATTTCAATATTTTTGCCTTTATCTGATGAATATTTGCAAAGACTATTATTTCTAAATAAAAAGGACTTTAAACCTGCCATTTTGTGTGACATTGGCACTTTTGATTTATATGGAATATAACCTCTTTTTACTATAGGTTTAATGGTCATACAGTAATCCAGCATGCATTGATTTCTAGTTATTTTAAGATCAAGAAACTGAACACACATTAAATCTTCATCTGTTTTTATCCATCTTAGGTCTTTCAAACAATTTAATTCCTTAAATAACTCATTAATTGTATTTGGTTTACCACATACAAAAATATCATCAACATATCGATAATATGCAGTAATATTTTTTTGATAATATTCATTTTTCAAAATATTTTCTTCATATGTAGAAATTATAAAACTACATATTTGAGCAACAGTAGGTAATCCCATCGGCTATCCGTTACACATTTTATAAAAATCCTTATTAAAAACTGCATAAATATTTTTATCAATAAAATTTAATGTTTCAATTATAAACTTTATTATTTTCATGTTAACATTTTTTAAACTTAATGCGTTTGAAATAATTTCGATAGATGCCAATCGATCAATTGATCCATACATTTCACTAACATCTAGAGTACATATAATGTCATTAACATCGATCTTAATGTTATGAATTTTATTAACAAAATCAAATGAAGAACTTATTGTATATTTACCAAAACCAAAAATTTCTTGTAGCATTTTCTCAATTAAACAACAAGTTTCATAATAAAACGCCCCTCCAAAATCAATCATTAAACATAATGGTTCGTTTTCTTTATGCAGTTTTATATTTGAAAAAATCTTAGGACATATTGCAGCAGAAGGGTAAATTTTATAATAATTACTGTTATCAATTGCTTTATTTTTGGCTTTTTTTAAAATGTTATTAATAAATTGAATATGTAAGTTTTCTATATTTACTTTATCAACTTTTATAAAGTTAAGATTTTTCATTTGAGTAATGACTTTGTCTTCATAATCAGATTTTAATAACAAACACATCCTAAGGCCTTTGTCCTCTTTTATACAAATTAAATTATTCGCAGATGTAAATTTTTTAAATTTATATATTTGTATGTTCCAATCGTAATCTGTTTTATAATTAAACTTTTTTTGTTTTACTTTTTTTACTAAATCATTACAAATTTTTAAATCAGATTTAATTCTGCTTAATGAATTTTCAACTGAAGATTTTAATTCTAGATCACTGACCACCAACATATTTTGCACCAAGATTTAATATATGTTTTTGTTGAAAATCGAGATCCATATTCGACAAATTAACGTAATTATCTTGAGATTGACTTTTAAGGCTCTTATAATACAAAAAGTTAATTTTTTTACCAAATTTCATACACATTTTTTCATAATATCGATTAAATAGCATTTGACAGTTACTTTTAAAATTAAACCAATCATCTTGGTTATTCAAATCAATTAAACAATTTAAACTTTTTAAATATTGCCTTTTATTAAATATTAAATGTTTGCACGTGGAAATTACACTTCATAATACAATCATTTTCATATAACAAATCGTATTCAAAGACAATTTACAAGACTGATTAACTTTTATATTACAGCAATTCGGATATATTTTAAATCTTTTGCAATTGGATAAAAACTGCAATCTACATTTTAAGTCAATTATTTTGAAAGTTACCTTCCACCATTCTTTAACAATCCACATTTCATTTCTCGTATTAAATTCCATTAGTATATATGTAATAATATTATGATTCGATGTCTGTATTTTTAAAAACAATATACGTAATTATATAACTGAATATTTGTAAATACAGTAACTAATAATTAAAAAATATTTTATCCACTTAGGAGCACTTTTGATTATCCCAGTAATCTGTTTCAACTAAAGCTTTGAAATGCTAACTTTCTTACAATTCCATGATCTTAATGTTTGCTGCTTGCCTGTTAATCAATTCATATTTATATTTGTTTATTAGCATAGCTTCTTTAATTTTTCTTTTGTTGTTATTTTTTTCAATTTGCAATATTTTTGCACTGTTAAAATTAAAGTCAAAACCATAAATATATGATTTATTATGGTCATAAAAAACAGATGCTGAAATATTATTATCTACTATGCAATTTTCTTTTAATTTCTGAACATGTTTTAATAATAGCAAGTGTTCTTTAGTTCTTTTTTCCAACGTACATCTAGATTCGCCTATATATCCATCACCACACCTACATATCCATTTATATATGACACAATTTTTATTTATAAACGAGGTTTTATCTTTGGAGTTATTTATTAATTTGTTTAATGTAGGAGGTGTGTAAAATGCAACGTCACATATATCTTTATAAATTTTCTTTATAAACTTTACTTGATAATTTGAAATATATGGGATTGATATCCATATTTTTTTATTAGCAGGAGAATCAATATTATTATTAAGATTTTTATTTTTATATTTTATATTAAATTCTCTAATAACATTATATATGTGATTATAATTGTAGCCAACATTTAACAATTCATTTGAATATATTTCAATATTTTTGCCTTTATCTGATGAATATTTGCTAAGACTATTATTTCTAAATAAAAAGGGCTTCAAACCTGTCATTTTGTGTGACATTGGCACTTTTGATTTATATGGAATATAACCTCTTTTTACTATAGGTTTAATGGTCATACAGTAATCCAGCATGCATTGATTTCTAGTTATTTTAAGATCAAGAAACTGAATGCACATTAAATCTTCATCTGTTTTTATCCATCTTAGGCCTTTAACAGTGCAAAAATATTGCAAATTGAAAAAAATAACAAAAGAAAAATTAAAGAAGCTATGCTAATAAACAAATATAAATATGAATTGACTAACAGGCAAGCAGCAAACGTTAAGATCATGGAATTGTGGGAAAGTTAGCATTTCAAAGCTTTAGTTGAAACAGATTACTGGGATAATCGAAAGTGCTCCTAAGTGGATAAAATATTTTTTAATTATTAGTTACTGTATTTACAAATATTCAGTTATATAATTACATATATATATATATATGTGAGTGTGTGTGTATGTGTGTGTGTTTGTGTATTTAAATGTAGGAATCTCTTAGCAATAGTGGTTAGGTCCACCATTTGTCATTCCTGTGATCTAGAATTTGAATCTCTATGAAACCAAAATCTTTTCAGATTTCTGAGCAATTTTAATCCTGATTAGGCTTTTTTTTATATTAAACCCCATAGTTATTCTACTTAGTTTACTAAAATTTTGCCCTGTTTTAGTTAAAAATTAAAAAAAAAATCTGTAAAAAGCTATTCTGTCCCGAAATTGATTATCATGATGAGTTCTATTTTCTTTTTTACTTCTCAGTAAATTAATTTGAATATACTAGATTATATGTTTTCCTGAAGTTTGTGATAATGGTATTTTAGTTGTATTTATATAGTGAACTATTTACATCACCTAATATTGTAGAATGTCTTTAGAAAAATTTAACTTTATTTAAATTTACAATTACATTCTACTGTTAGTAATAGCACACAGATTAGTATATCTACAAACTTGAAATGCTGAAAAGCAACTGCATCTATGGAATACCATGTGAATGGGAAAAAAAGTAAATTGGTGAGACCAGTCACCCCATTGAAAAGCGATTTCAAAAACACAAACTGATAATTAGAAGAAAGAAACATATGTTTTTATGTTAACAAACCATGTGTGTACCAATGAACATATGTTCATTTGGAAAAATACAAAAATATTGGATAGACAGAAAAAGATACAAAGAATAAAAATTACTGGAGCTACTCACATAACAATGCTAAATAATTCTCTAAGTCAACTTAGTGTGACTAATCATTATGTATGAAAATCATTAATCACTTTGCTGTCAGGAAAAAATGGAAAAATCAGGATGATCTCATAGATAAATATATGAAATTTCTGCTGACTTTTGCCTTTGGCAGGATAGCACATTTGATTAGAGTGCTATCTTAAAATTCAGTATTCAAAAATCTAAGGGTCTAGGTTCAGTTCTCATGCTTGTACTATCACTGGTCAGGTCACCAACACCTGAAGAAGAGAGTAGAATAATTCCACTCAAAACATTGTGCATATGCTAATCTGTATGTTATTAAATAAAATTAAATTTTTATTAAAGACCTTCAATACTTAATATTAGATGATAGAAATAGTCTAATATATAAATACAACTAAAATACCATCATCACAAGTCTTCAGGAAAGCATTAAGTATTCGGTATGGACCTGATACTGTATCAAACTATAGGCATTATGAAAAAGTATGTCTAAATCTGTCCAAAGTTGAAAATCAATTAACTTTCTTATGTAAATGTAAATCTGAAGAGATAGTTTTTTAAGGGTTTGCAAGGGTTTGCAACTAATATCTACAATTTACTCCCAGGAAACTGAGAAAATTTATTAGGAAGCAAGTGAAGCTCTGTTAAGAGAAAGAATATAAGCTCAAAGGTTTTCTGAGTATCAGCAGTGTATTTCATTAATGATGTAGAATATTTTCTAAAAACTAAACTTATTGAAAAAGACTCCACAAGAGTTTTTCAACCAGCAAAAAAATAATATTCTACATTACATGGAAAAATAAAAGAATGCCAAAAGAAAAAAATTTGCAAACTTACATCAAAAGTAATAATGTATAAAGCATTGTACTAACTTCATCTGTTAAAAATCTTAGCTCTAAACATCTAATAGATTGCTGAAATTTCTATTCTTGAAAAAGCATTAAACTTTGCCATCACACCATGGCAGTCATTGATAAGGTCATTCAAAAATTACCTTTAGGTGAAGCAGTAGAATTATACTGAAGAATAAAAAGAACAGTTGAAAGACAATAAAAATTGAAGTCAAAAATATATGATGATAGGAAAGCATTATAATCATTTTCTCTGCTGATAAAGGTAATGCAACAGTTATAATGGATACAACTGATTATCACAACAAAATACAAGAACTTCTCACAACAGGCCAATATAAAAAAGTGGCAAAAAAACTGACACTAAGTATGGAAACAATGTTACAAATATTACTCAGGACGCATGACAGATGCTTTAGTTAATCAGAAAAAAGTAAACTTACATCATATTTCTGCAAAATTCATGATCATTATTGTCTACTCAAAATCTATAAGAATCATGCTCCATTAAGACTTATTGTTAGTTTTAGAAATTCACCTTGCCAAAATTTGTCAAGATTTCTTTTCAAAGTTCTTAGTCCTTTGGACCAAGACCCAGTGCTTTGCCAGGGATTGTAGACATTTTGCAGAATTAATCAAGCACATGAAAATTGAAAGAACTGATGTACTAGTAAGTTTTGATGTGGAAAGTTTATACTTAAAAAAAGATTATATAGTGATAATTGTTTACAAACCAGAACAACTCTTACTTTCAATACAACACAGAATTCTTTCCAAGAAAACTCAGAGATGGCTATAGACTCACTATTAAAACCCCTGATTAACAATGTTTACATGGAAGAACTTAAAACCACAACCATAAAGACTCCACCATATCTAGCTAAAGTTTGGCCTTACTATGTTGATGATACATTTGTTGTATGGCCACACAATCGAGCACTACTACAAACTTTCTGGAAACACATCAACAATATATCCACTTCAATTGAATTCACAATAGAGTCAGAACAAGAACAAAATTTGGCATTCTTAAATGTTCTTGTGATAAGACTTCCATATAACAAAATCAAAACTACAGTTTAATGAAAACTTACACATTACAGGAAAATACTTAGCTTATATGCCCAATCACATCAGGAACACAAAACATAGAGTTATACTATCACTATGGAAAAGAGCAAAAAAGTTTGTTCAGAAACAGTGATTTGAAAAATGAAAAGATCTACATAGAACAAACTCTTATAAAAAATGGTTACCCAAGAGCTGTCATTAAATAGATAATAAAAAACCATCAAAGGTAAAATACAATTATTGGCTACTGTAATGTATTCATAGCTAACAAAACAGCACACAAATTAAGAAAAAGTCTGCAATCAGTATATCAGAATAACTTTCCAGAGCCATAACACACTATGAGGAATTCTAACATCCACAAAGTCTAAATTTGAAATGCTGAAAAGTAAAAACTGCATTTATAAAATACCATGTGAATGTGGCAGAATGTATATTGGTGAGACCAGTTATCCCATTGGAAACATGATTGCAAAAACACAAATAGATTATTAGAAGAGACAGATGTGCAATGAGCCTATGTTCAATTGGGCAAATACAAATATATTGAATAGAGAGGAAAAGGTACAAAGAAGAAAATTCAAAGAAGCTGTTCACATTGCAATGGTGAATATTGCCATAAGTCAACCTAGTGTAATGATACATAATGTATGAAAAACCACTAATCAACTTTGCGCTTAAGAAAAAGTAGAGAAATCAGGAGGAACCTCATAGATAAGTATATGAAATTTCTACTGACTGTTGCCTTTGGTAGAATCACTCAGTTAGATAGAGTGCTATCTTAAAATGTAATATTCAAGAATCTAAGAGTCCATGTTTGATTCCAATGCTAGTACTGTCACTATTCAGGCCAGTAATATCTGAAGAAGAGGGGGAAATAATTCCACCCAAAACATTGTGCATATACTAACATGTATGCTATTATTAAAACAGGCAAAACTCACTATACATATTGTCACACACAGCAAGGTAGAGTAATCAATGGATGCCAGAAGGCTTGTGCACAAAATCTCCATCTAGTGCCTTCTCATCCAATATTCCCAGATTAGTTTCTGGCCATGGCCTTTGTCAGTGAGGAGCCTTGGATCTGAGAGCACTGCACCTAGATCTTAGGATCTAATGCAACCCTCCAGCATCCACCTTTTATCTCCACTTAACTACAAAACTATGAGTCTTAAACTGAAAACAACTTAATGTTTTCAATCCAAGCCCATTAGCTTATATGGTCATATGGGTCTGAACTCAGTTCAGTACCCATACATTTTGGTGTCTTTGGTTCTTTAATAACCATAGCCACCACTATCCTATTAGGCAGGATTGGTTTTAAGCCAATAAAGATCACATGACCACCACTTCTTATGCTTGTGTATAACTGTTGTTAAAACAGGCAAAACTTGCTATACGTATAATGGGCTTGGATTGAAAATATTACATTGTTTTCAGTTTAAGACTCATAGTTTTGTAGTTAAGTGGAGATAAAAGGAGGCTGCTGAAGGGTTGCATTAGATCCTAAGATCTAGGTGCAGTGCTCTCAGATCCAAGGCTCCTCACTGATGAAGGCCAAAGCCAGAAACTAGTCTGGGTTTATTGGATGAGTAGGCACTAGGTGGGGATTTTATGCACAAGACTTCTGGCATTCTTTGATTACTCTAGCTTGCTGTATGTGGCAATATGTATAGTGTATTTTGCCTGTTTTAACAACAGCTATCCACAAGCATAAAAAGTGGTCGTCATATGATGTATGCTATTAAAATAGTTGAATGTAATAGGAAACTTTAAATAAAGTTAATTTTTTTTAAATACATTTAATGCTTTATTATTAGATGATGGAAACAGTCTAATATTATAAACACAACTAGATTGTGTACATTTATTAATAGAGTAATTAATATTATTAATTATATTGGCATGAAATGGCATTAATTAATGTCTATTATTGAATTTGTACTTTTGTACTTCTAAGAGAATACACAAATATTAATCATTTACACGAGTAAAAAACTATTAAATGGTTTATTGTTCAAGAGTTTATAAGAAATTAGAGAACTAGAGAAACAGAGAAACAGAGCTGAGATTGCAAACATTAGTTCTTGACCCCCAGATTCTGCCATTCTAGCATTGCCATAAACCACACAAAGCATTTACATATATTGTTAATTAAGAGTAGAAAAACAGTCTCCTTAAAACTATGGATAAAAAGCACTCTAAATGTAAATCAAAGGATCAAAAATAGAATGAATCACTTATTTTTGGTGTTTTGATGTATATAAGCATACCTTTGTCTAGAGTGAAATTATATATCAATATTTAGAATGCTATTTATCCACAGTCTGAGGAATACTGGTTTTCTCTCCTTAATTACATATACATTAAGCTAATTTCATGTTTACATTTATTAAACTCTATTTAATTAACCAAAAACAAGGTTATTAAAAGAGATATTCTAGCTCCAATCTTTTATAATTGATTATTAATGTAATAATTATTAAATGTCAATTTTCATCTGGTTGATGTATTAATTTTACCCTGAATTTCACCATACATAAAAATTTCAAGAATAGGTGATTCATTCTATTCTTGATTCTTTGTTCAACATTTTGAGTATCTATAGACTGAGGGATATTGGTTTTCTCCTTTTAATTACATATCATTAAACTATGTTAATTTCATGTGTACATTTATCAAATTCTATATAAATTATTATTAATATATGAATTTTTTCTACAGTACAGGCTTTTTCATACCTGCACTCCAATATGTAATATGTAGGGTGTTTGAACTCGACTTTCACATTACCCTCAACTATCACGCTATCTCATACTCCAGACACACTTGATTACACACATGTCGAAAAGATAAATAATCACCAATATTGGTATTTTGTGCTAAACCAGCACTTCAATTGGGGATTATTTATCTTTTCGACATGTGTGTGATCAAGTGTGTCAGCAGTATGAGATAGCGTGGATAGTTGAGGGTCGTGTGAAAGTCTATAAATTATTATTATACATTGTAATGTTTTATCCACAATAAGATTAGATTTACAAGTTTTACCAGTTAAAATTTATTCAAGATAAAAGAATGGGAAGAGAAGTCAGTTTAGATTAAATAAATGTGACAAACTTTCGTGTAATAACAAACATAAAAGAATTACTGTCATAACAACTATAAATTACAATTGAAGTCAACTTAATGTCATCTAGATACTTAATTAGAAGCATCTTATTACAATAATCTGATCATAAAATACACAATTAAGTTGACTCATTAAAATGATTTTTAATAAACTGTAATTAATATATAAACTAACTAACTAATCGATCATACCATGAAACATTCAATATTTAATAGCCAGACTAATCAATTAATGATTTTACAAACGGTTAAATAATTGATATTAGTTCATTATTTTATAAAATTAGAAGAGTATTTAATGAAAATGTTTATTCAAAAATGAAATTAAATAAGATAAAATTATTTATTTTTTTAATGCTAAAATTAGTTTTAATTATATAAGTATATTAGATTGCTATTTATTATTTTTGATATCTGTGGAGTTATGAGTTACTATGCGTTGTTTTATTTAATAATGAGTCTATATATATAAGCAATTAAAAGTGAGCCTTGATAATGATCACAAAATATGTTTAAAAAGTTAGTGCAATACATGCTCAAATTTGTGTATAAAAGAAAAAGATTTATAAAGAAAATTGTATTATTTAATTAAATAACATATATATAAGGAATGAAGGATGAAATGGACATTTTAAACATATTGAAGATGTTCCATGTGTTTACGTTTAATTCGTCTGAAAATAAAGGTAATTCCCAATGCATAAATAGTGACAGAGTTTGTGTAACTTTCTTTGCTTATGAATGATTGTGATGTGGTACAGAGGGATGATGCATTGATTAAAAAAACCCAACAAGTTTGAAAACATGGTTAATAGATAAATTTATAAAGAAAAAAAAAATATGTATGTTTTTTTTTTTTAAATTTATACATTTTTGTAGTAATCTAATGATATTTATTGGAAGATATTAAAAGTTGGACAACTCATAGGTTTAAATAGATGAGATTTTCACGTAATTAATAAAAATTCATGATTATTAAGAAACTATAACTATTTTAAGCATCATCATCATCATAATTAGCAGCCACAATGTAAGGGAATGGTCACTCTAACTTTATTTAATTAAAAAAAATCGTAAATAATTAAAGCATTAAAAATTATATAATAAACTATCCAAGTCAATCCAGGGATCAGAAATATGATTACATACAATCCAATCTATTTATTTGATATCTTTGTGATGCTATCTTTTAACTTTTACAGTAATTTTACTTTTTGCAATACTTCAACATTTTATCTAATTTTCACTAACACAATTATTTATCCTCAATCAAATCTTCCCAATGAAAGCACGTAATAAAACATATCCTCCCAGAATATATAAGCAAATATTAACTATTACAGTAATAAATCTTTGGTATAAAGCAATATTTGCTACTTTACTGAGCCTGGATTTTGATACAGCATATCTTTGTCAAAGTGTGACTACAATGAACATTAGTATATTCGATACTAAAATTATTTATTTAGAAAGTAATAATAAAAAATTCAAAATAAAAGAAGCTTTGCACATAATTAATTTTAAAAACTTTATAAATATAACAGCCAATAATATTCATTTTAACAAACACTAGTTATTTAATCTGATAACATAACCAATCATTGCTAGATAAATTTACATATGCAAATATGCTAATATATATGACAATCAGTGAATAGTTTGTTATTTTGTACAAAAGATTTATTACTGTAATAGTTGATAATTGAATACATAATCTGGTAGAATATTATACATATACATATTATAATAGTCAAAATCTGCAGCCCATGACAGTTGATAGTTCAAGGACCTCAATTCTAAGAATACCTTTCTTGGACTACAAACACTTGACTGTGTCATTCATTTTCTCTTTTTATTCCCTAGATCATGGACATACACAAGACTCCAATTGACTAACAAAGCACAAATAATAGAATTAGTTCAAAACTGATAAATAAAACTTATTTTTATAGGTAAGTAAGACAATGAAACTTTATTAGTAGGTAAACAAATTTAGATACAATTTTGCAATAACAAGGATTCGTGAGATTGATTCTATATGCTCACATATTAACAATATACTAGTTAAGGGTTTGAATATAACAACTTGATGACTTGTTAGTTCATATTTTTTATGAGAAAGATGACTGACAGTTTAATTAGGTTTTGAACATAAAAGCTTCATTAATTTATTTCCTATGGTAACTCATTTAACAATTGCAAAATAATGGATTAATTAATTACCAGCCCACATGGGTTATTTTAGCTTGTCATTCATTGATGAATATTTCAATGTAATGTTTATTTATATCTCTTATTATTTCTTATAATATTAGAGTGTCACAGAAGCAAAACTCTCCATATAGTAGCATTATTTAGTACAAGCCAGAGTAATTAATGGATGCAGGAAGGTTTGTGCATAAAATCCTGCATCCATTGATTACTCTAGCTTGCACTGAGTGGTCTTACTATATGGAGAGTTTTTCCTCTGTGTTAAACAGCTTGTGTAAGCTTAAAGAATTGTAATCTTGTGATGCTTTAGTGGTCTAATATTAAACGGACTTATGAAATTACTGCTGTATTGCCAATTATGCTTCTTATCTTGCATTATTCTTAAAATTAAAAGGAATATTACTCTTACAATCGACTTGTGGTTGAAACAATAGACATAAATATGTTACAATACTTTCATGTCCTGTAATTATCCCTAAATGGATAAACTGACCATAGCTTAAGAATGATATCATTTAATATAGTTTTAGATATTAGTATTAGCTAGCTGTAAATTACTTATATACTATTATCAACTTCACTTTTGTAATAAACATGAATGTATAAGCATCAATAAATTTGAAATATCTTATATCATGGGTTATCTCACTATCCATAGGCTAACTTTTCATCAGGCAGATGAGTTGGACTTTAATATAGTAAAAAAAAAATCATTATACTAGAATAACAATGAAGTTGTCAATGGAATGAGAAAGAGTGTCTAATTAGAATTATCACAAATACTAAGGATTTTAAAGTAATATCACTTGGCACATAACTTTATTTTATGACAGAAAACATTGTTTGCTTTCACTAGGATTATGTCTACAAAAATGACAGTCTAGATATAGCATTACAGAAAGCCAATATACAACTTCAAAATGTACCTGGTAACTGAACATTTAAACAACTTTTAGATATGAAACATTTTCCAGCACATGTCAAATCAATGGTACTACATATATAAAAGCATGAGTTAATCAAATGATATTAAAATATTCAGGAAAACTATACTTAAATCTAGGGAATAATTAATCTTAACAAAAAAAAAGCATCTAGGCAGTATTATACAAACAGTGATAAAACACCCACTCTCTCATGATAAACTTAAATTAAATCATAATTATACAACAAGCATACCTATTTAGAAGTTGACATAATCTTTAAAAAATAAGAAGAAGAAAAGTTTATAATAAGTTACTTGGATGTGTGGTTATTTATTTTATAGATATAAATCACTTAGCATAAATTGTTATGATTTAATGTTAGATTTTGCTTTTTTCTGTTTTCCCACCCCCCACCCCCCATTATTTATAATTGTAACAATAAAGATTGATTGGCAGACAGCCCATTTATATTTCAATCCTCAAATGACTATCATACTTTCATGTGAATGTGTTTGAGTATGTTTACAAACCAAGCTACTTATTACCTTTATCTAACTAGGCAAAATTATATACATATATTAAAATAATAAGGTAATATGAGGTGTTTTAACAACAACAAAGTAATTTTATATGTTAAAATCCAGCCTGGCAAAATGATATGCTAGATAATTTGAAGGTTAAATAAGCAAGATTTCTCATATGACATCACAATTTATTTTACATAATTTAAAACTCAAATATCCATATGACCTTAATGATTATAAGAGACATAATAATAATAATAAATAAATGAAAATGAAATATGTACATTAATATAATAATATTATTAAGGTATGGTAGAATATTAAAAAACATATGAAATAGATTCAAAGTTAGTCTGAAATATTCAGACAACAAAAATATTATGTTTAAAAGTTCAAATATATCCATCATTTACATATTCCTATAGGATCTGAAGTTTAACAAAGAAACAAACATAGCTATGCTTATTGAGTTTCTAGCTTCATTTCTTACTTTTTTATGAAGATAGTTGGAAAATTAATTGACACATATTTATTATTGTCCTTCTTTCTAGTTAAACAAAACTGTTCTTTCAGATATGGCATTACATCATAGATTTCAGGCATTTATATTATCAGATTAATGCAGTAGTTCTATTTGTATATAGTTATATATATTCATTTTCAAATGATGTTACTTTATAGATTTAGGCAGACAGATTTCTATTGATGAAATATATGAAGATGATCTCTCTTGCAGACTCCACAAGCATCTTCATTGGAAAATAAACTGATTGGGAAGTGGTACACTCTTTTTACTTAATGGTTCTTCCAAAGTCCATGCTGTTAGCTTTCTTCAGCAGAGTTTCCAGCAATAGAGAAGACCTCTGACAATAAACTTTGACCAGTATTTATATAAAATTTTTAGATACATCTTATCAAGTATTATCAAAAAGATCTACAAAAGGATTTCCATTTAAAGTTTACTTTAATTTATTACTATATATGAAATTTATTTAATTCAATTATTGTAGCATTCTATAAAAGAATATACTTTTATAAATCTCTAGATTATTCTTAGTTACTTAGTATGTTTTCTTCTTTTGCTATAACAAAAGTGGGAAACATTTACAACAAGGACAATAGAGAAGTTATTGTTTAACCCTTTTTTAGTACAATATTCTTATTGGCAGACTGAATTAAAGTCCAAATTTTTGATTGGTCAATTACAAAATCAGTAATAAAAATATATTTATTTTTTAAAACTATATTTATTTTAGTTTGCTTTCTAAAATGCAAATTAATGATTTATTAGATTATTAAAGTAAATGAAAGTTTTTTAAAGAATAAATTTCTCTTTATAATTGATAAAAGTAATCTATAGCAATAAAAATAAAATATATTTCTGTTATTCAATTATAAAGTATAACTGTATGTTAATGATTTTTCTATGTCAATTTACCTTCATATAAAGTAAATATTTTCTACTAAAATCTGAATTAGTCTTTTAATATAATTAATATTTCACAAATATTTTGTGAAAAAATAATACAGGTGCAAAAAAAGATTCTAAAAAGTATGCATTTTACTTTGAAAATCAAATGAAAAAATAGAACTGTCAAAATTATTGACAGATGCTCTTTTGTGGAGAAAGCAACAAATAATCAAGTAGCGCCTTGGAAATCAATCTTTATCTCATTGTTAACTGCTAAATTTAAATATTGATTTATTAGTTGTAAAACAATTATTAAGGTGACAGAATTATTCAGTACAATTTTCTTTAGGAAAATTCACAAAATAGTGTTAAAACTAGCAGTTAGAGAGTGAGTTAAAGTCATAAACATATAGATGGTGCACCAGTGCAGGTTCATACATAGAAATGATTAAAACTAAGTTTTAACTTTTTCAATGATAATAATAAAAAAAACTTACTTAAAATAACGTTAACTTGAATTCCAATCAATTAGGTAATAAAATATAAGAAAATCCCTTACCTGATCATTTTTAGCTTATCAGTTAGATAATGAAATTAAATTCTTTAATTTAAATAATAATAAAAATGTTTTAATTTGAATACTGCTTTAGAAAAGTGTTTAAGTATAAGAAGTGTCTTTTTTAGAAAATGTCTAAAAAAATAAATTAAAAGAAAATATTTGTATTTCTTATAAAACACACACAATACATTGATTACTCATATGATATCCTTTTATAATAACGTATAGCTATAATTTCTACTTAAATTCATGTATGTTACATATAAATTTATCTATATTTAATCTATTAGATAGTCATAGTTCCTACAAATTGGTAGTTTTTGAAAGAAGGTTTTGCACTCTCCATCAAGTCTCTATATGCCAGTGCATATATTATGTTTAAATATATGTATTGAAACCTTCCAAAGGATGACCAAGCAACCATAAAGTAAAGTGTAAGTCTAAATCAGTACAAAAACTCTAATGCATTAAATAAGCATACAACATATGGTAAGTTCTCTTATAGATGATATGCTCAATAACTAAATAAGTCCTCTCATAGGCTAATTACACTGTAATTAATACATTATTTTACAAGATGTGGATAGACCAATGGTTGATTGATAATTCATTGTTACATTCTATGAACAATAATAATGAATAGTAATAATAATCTCAGGTTTTTAAATATTAAATAATTCAGTTGCAAGGAATACTAATTTTGCAATGATAATCTAAAATAATGAGGTAATTTCGGTTTTTTAACTAAATAGCAATAATACTAGCAATGCAACTTTTATTTTCTTAACATCTTATCAACACTTTCTTCTTTTATATTGAAGTACAGGCTTATCTCAAGACGGTTTTAAACATAATATCAGTTAACCAAAGATTAACTTTCATTAAATAAATAAGATCAAGTTTTCTTAAAATTTAAAAATAATTATCTAACAAAAGCAAAGCTAAAGTGGTGCAGTAGGTAAAAAGGCATTTTGTTAGTACCAAAATCATCACCATGTAATCTAACAAGAGTATCAATAAAGTAATTTTATATAAATTTAATCGCATACATAATGGATTGCATCAGTTGTACCAATGTGACAATTTCAAAATAGTATGTACTCTTATTCATACTTTAAGCACTTTTATTATTTAAATAAATTTTCTGATATATGGATGCGACAAATGGTGATGGACACAGAAACATAATTAAAGAATAAAATAAATATTTATTACAAAATCTAAATATATTTTCTTTTAGTTTACAATCTAACAAAAACTAAAGTATTTATTTACAATAAAAATAAATTAAAGAAATCTTTATATCAATTAATACATAAGTTAGATATAATGAACATATAATATACTGTATCTGTGATATATTTAGATTATACAAATAAATAAATAAATAAATAAAGAGAAACTTTCTGCAGTTTTAATTTAATAAACAGTGATACATACTAAAGTTAAATAATGCATGTGAATATACTAATAATATAATTGTAGTTAGTAATATAATAAGATATATTTATATTGAAATTAGTGTACAGTTTCTTAATATATAATTTCAAAGAAATCAAGTCATATATTACATGACCTAATTTAACAAACTATTGGCAAGCTCATTAGATAATCTATAATTTATAATTTAAATGATATAATATAAAGGACTACACTGTATTAGTCATAGTTGAACAAAACAGGTGCAGTAGAGAAGTACAAACTCAATATTTTACTTAACACACAGTCATTTGAAAATATAAAATAAAAAGCAGGGAAATATAATCACACAAATGTCTTTTATAATACACAAATTGAAATATCTAAATATTTATGGGTACACTAAAGTGGGCAGAGCAATACTGGTTTGATGCAACATATATCTAAAGGTCCTGTTAGTATCTACTGCTAACATAAGAAAAGGTCTAACAAATAATCCCTAAGTAAAATGAGGAATAACCAACATAGTTGCAACAATAAATACATGGCCATAAGCAAGAATAACAATAATGAAAAGACAAGCATCGAGATAACAATCATATGACAAATCTTAAACCACATTCTATTCATATTTACAATGCATATAATTAAAGTATAATCAAAAGACTAATACAAACATGTGCATAAAAAATAAATAAATGGTTAATTTTAATTTTACACCAATCCAAGGTAAAATATATAATATGTATCTAAGTAGTGACTCTGTTCTTATAGATCTTTATAAAACATTTTTGACTTCTAATACTTTTGGCAAGAGAAGAGCAATACATGTAATATATCAAATTGTTTAACATACTAAAATGATTTCTGATCTCAAAAAAAAATTAATATTGTATTTTTAGTCTAACTTAGATATTGATATGTTATTAGAAATTTTAAAAGATAATATTTTTGTTATATATGACATTTAAAAAAACAACATTTACAAAACTTCACTTTATATTATCATAAGATATTGTGCCCTGTGCATTTTGGTAACAATATAAAAAGAGATTCAAGAGTGAAAAATTCCTAGTTTGATTCCTTATTGAATAGTGTGTGTGTAGATGGAATAGATTGAAGCTCTGCCATTACTGTAAATAATATAAACACATTATAACAGAAAATGTTATACCTGAGTCTCATTTTATGCAGATTATTTTAATGTGATTTTGAAGTTATGCGATTCATATTTCTTTTTAATAGCTTTTATATTTCACTATATTTATTAGATATCAAAAAATTTAAATTATTAGTAACTTATTTTGACTTGAAATACTTTTTTTTGCAAAAATATAATGTTGTATTAGCAGCTAATGTGAATATGGCCTGAAGCTGTATTTAGAATCTTGGCTTCTATGTAAATAATCTACTTATACTAATGACTAAATAATAATAATAGATTTATACTTAAGTATAAAAATATCGCAATAAATATTCAAAAATTTTAAACTTTTAAAATGTATTTTGTTAGATATAACAGAAATAAAAAATTTTTTTAGATTGTTAAAATAAATAACGAAGATTTTATTGATTTTTTAAACTGAAAATAATCTTTCTAATGATAATGTATAATCTTTTTGTTTTGATTGTGATCTCATTTTTTTAATATAGAAACAGAAAACCATTAACACAGCACAAGACTGAAAGTGGTGCTAGTTGTACATCACATCATGAATATGATTTCTTACTCATTCACAAATGAATGCATATTGTCAAATAGCAGTAATGATTAAAATATGTATGAAAAAATGTAAAATTAAATACTGTAGTTAATAAAAAAAGTTTGTCTTGTATTAATTTTTTTCCAATATTTGAAATTTTTTATTAGTCATACTTTATTTCCTAATTTTTTTAATGTGAATTTTAAAGTAATTTTTTCTTGTTGCTTTGCTTTTATGCGATTTCTGAAAATTACTGGAACATATCCCCCGTTTTTCAAGTTAAGTTAAGTCTATTTTTGTGCACATTTTCTGAGGAATCTATCTACCACATAAAACGAGACCCAGGTATATTTACAATAAAAGCAATCATTCATATTGCAATAATGTTGGGAATAATAGCTGGCATTTTAAGGCAGCTTGTAAGGTAACAAAAAACTTGATACCCATGATTATGATGGTAACACATTATATTTGGCTTCTTAATTTAATTCTATATTTTATTCTCTATCATAATGTCTTTATATTATATATATGTATATTAATTTAGTCAATTAATTAGAATTATTTTCCTTTATTCAAGCAATAACCATATAATTATTATACTAAAAGTTATATTAAGAAAAGAATGAAAATTTACAGTACAAATATTAAATTAGATAAATAATTTGCATTTGATGTAGGATTAATTTTAAAAAATGAAAATATTTGATTATTATTTATGAGTTACAATATAAATGAATAGGACTACATGCCTTGATATATTTTGGTTATAATTACAAGCAGAAAAAAATTGTTTATTTAGTTTATGATATTTGTTGGCTTGCACTGATCAGTCTTTTTTAATTTATATTTATTTATTTCATGTTTTGATTGTTTGCTCCGACAGTCACATAAATTTTGAATATAAAATGATAAATTCTTATTATTTTTAACATTTGATTTGTTATTTTCTTTTCTTTTTTTTTGAGTTCTCATTAACAAATGAATGCTTTACATTTTAGTTTTGTTTTTTTTTACATTTACAATTTGAACTTTTTAGATAATAATTTTATTAAGTAATACACTGATAAATACTTATTCCATTGGTCATTAATACCCTTTTTTCATTACTGATTTACTTTCTAGTTAATATTTAAATACAGGTATAATTTATATCCCTGGAGTTAAGCATAATTATAGGGGATTTGAACTCAAACTGATGAGTGCTGCTTCAGCATGAAATACATATATTGGAGATCATTTATCTTTTTCACATTTGTGTGGTCATGTGCCTCAGTTATATGAGATAAATTGGATAGCTGAAAGGAGAAAGTCTGAGTTCAATTCTCTTATAATTATTATTTTATGTTAATTATAAAAATAATTTGTCTTGATTTGCATTATATTTTTGTAATTTTCAATGATTGGTTTGATTGCCCTTGTAATATTCAAATGGCAGACCGAAGGCTAAAGATTTTATGATGGATTCATAGCTGAATAAAGATCAATTTCCAATAAAACATCACATGATTTTAACTTTTAATCTATGCTTTCAAGGTGCAGTTCTTTTTTTTTTTCAAATATACTGGCTGAAGAGAACTGCTTTTGAAATTATATAACATAAATAAATTAAAAAATCATGTGATGTTTTCCATGTTAACCATTTAAATCACAAAGGAGCCTCCAATTAACATGAAAGGGAATCACTAAAACAGAGAATTGGCTGACCTGATGTCAGATCTGTATGTTAATACAAGCAAGTTGGCTGGGGTTCAAAATTTTATAATTTCTTGGATTTCAGGCTATTAATTTGATAGAAGATGACTGTTATTGCATGCATGCATTAAATCCATTGAATCTTTATTACTATCAGTAGTTAAAACTGGTTAATGTAATTACATCCAAGGGTAATTACTGCTATTTATTATTCATTAATTTCTCAAACCTATGATAAATAAATCTGGAACAAGATGAAGAAAATTGATAAATTTAAAAAAACCTCAGCTCAGTCAAATGAATGGAAAATTTGAATGCTCGGACATCACATGATATTTTGAGCTATTACTCATATAAACATTCTTATTATTATAATTACTAAATGTTTCAAATTGTTTTTATAATTTTAACACAGTAACTTCAGTTTCCAAATAATAATTAGTGCTCAAAGTGATTTATTATTTAGGAAGAGCCAATTATGATTTAGTTTATAAAGCCATAAACGATACATTTGAAACAATAGCAAACTCTCCATATAAGTGCCACCCAGTGCAAACTTTAACAAACAGTGGATCCTTTTTGCATCCTCTGATTACTAAGGCTTGCATTAGAGGGATTACTGTAATGAGAGTTTGTTACTGTTTTGTCAGCTTGTGTAAGAATATGAAATAGTGATCATGTGATGCTTAATTAATATATTTACTAATAGAACAGATAATTTCACTGTTTTCAATAGAATTATTAATTCTATTTATTATGCCTTATTTAACTTCAAGATTTTTCCCAGTTAGAAGACATTAATTATTGAACATTATGTATACATCCCTGCTATATGCTATAATTTCTACAATATTGATTTGATTTATTTATTTTGGAACAAGACATGTCGAATTTCACGAGTAGAAGTAATACTTGGCCTTGATGGCAAATTTACTTTTTAGATAAATAATATATTTTTTAATTCTGTAACAATTAAATTACATGTTAAGCACTTTTAACATGTTATTTTGTTTTGTATTTAATTGGGAAAAAGAGCATGACAAAATGATAATCTATAAGAATCCAAAGCCAATAACTTTGCAACTTAAAGCTTTTCCAACTTTTTTACTAAATATGATTAGTATATATCAGATTTTATATCTTTATTCTATTAATTATGAATTTACATAAAAAATGCATGAAAAGAAAATGTTTTGATAATTATTTTACTTTTTTGTTGAAATACTGATATTCAAAAAATCAAATAGAAAAATCAGTGAATGTATTTAAGATGTCATGCTATTGAAAAATTCTTCTAATTTCCTATATTTATATTAGAGGCATTTAAAGCCTCAAAAAATTGTGAGTTCTAATACGAAGGTGGATAATAGCTCATATTTTATACTTAATTAAAGACTCAATGTTATACAAAAGCATATTATTAAAGACTGAATGAATGATAATGGTCTATGTGACTACTTTCCAAAGAAAAGAACAGTTTGGATTATGTAAGTCATTGGTCAAGAGATCATGAAGTCTGGATGAGGCGACAATGTCATCCTCCTTAGAGATGGTAATAATGATTTCTTTTGCAAAGACTAGATTTAAAAAATATTTAATCTTTCAGATTTATTGAAAGTATCAAATATATATTTTTTTGCTTTGCGTATAATTAATGATTTTGAATTTCTTCTTTTAGAAATTGATTGTTTTTAGTGTATTGTTTACAAGCAAATATATTTTTTTGAAATTTATTAATTTCATTTCATTAGATATAATTTCTAATTGATTGGTCTTACTTAATTCTTTTGATTAATAGTCTAATGTTTAGTTTCACTACTTTTTTTTACTTTGTAATAAATAAATTATTGATATCTCGCAATCTGTAATGATTTGATTATCATTAGTTACAACATTTTTATCATTTATTCTGACTTAAGTTGAACAAAATGCTTTAAATGTATTTCATTTTAATATTTTTTAAGCAAACTTTAAATTATATTTACTTTTAAAGCAGACAATATTATGGAAAGATGTGCTCTGTATCATCACTGGGAGATATATTTTATATATACTGTATTCTTCCTCCTTCTTTAATTAATTGAACAAAAAAGAGAAATATTTGTGTATATATATATTATATGAAAATATTGGATAAGAATTGCCTATTTAGTCATTCTTCACTGCTCCTATATGAGGGGTTATTGAACAGACCTTTGTCTGGTTACTTTACATTTTAAGTATATAATGTAACTTTTTCAAGGTTATATTATTTAAAATGAGCTAACTATTTGGTTCTTATACATTATTTATTATTTTCATATATACAAACAGCATATTATTTACTGTTTATATTTTACAAGTAAATGAGTTGTCTACCTAATATTTGTTTGGCATTTAACCAACTATTAGTTTCACTCCACTGAATCTTTAACAATCTCTTTTGCATCCAACCAAGTTTTTGTTTAAAATTGGATCTATTCTAATTTGGAAAATGCATTCTACTTTTTGCAATTAGCAATAACTTCACTGTTGTTTTTTTTTTAGTTTAAAAGCACTTTGTTTATTTGTTTGTTTGTTCCAACTTGTAAACTAAAGAAACATCATAATTTCTTTTTAAGCACTTTATAAATATGGATGGGATTTTTTTTAAAAAAAGAAAAAGAAAGAAGAAAGTTTTAAATATTTTATCATGAAATGTAAATAAGATTTATTGCAATTTTTGTTTAAGTTGCAGAAAACAACGGCCATTATAAATGCTTGATCGCCTTGCTTTTGCTAGAAATTTTTTGGAGTCATAAAACATGCTTACATTCTAGTGATAAAATAGTCTTAAACATTGCGCTTCAGAGCAAAATCTCCCTAATGATTCCACGTAAAGAAACATTGGGGGAGGGGCATTATGCGTTACACATGCCAATTACTAATTTGGGATAATTTGAGTGTTTTCTCTACTTGCTTCGCTATCTACATAAAAATAGTACTGAAAATATTTGGTTAGTTAATTGTGTTGACATTGAAATGGCTATTTAAAAAATCTTAAGCTTGATTAAAACCTGATTTAATTTAACCTAATGTGGTTTCGAATGACAAATTGTTGGACATAATAATTAAATACTCTACCACCATTCTATGACTGTGCAATATTTTTTTAATTAAATTTAAATTAGGATGTAAAATCATATTATTATTATTTTGCTAAAGCAAATAAGTAATTGTTATATCATAATTTTTTATTGTTTTTAATTTATTATGTAATTAAAAACAATAAAAAATTATGATGTAGCTTTAAAAATAACTGTTAAAGGATGGGCAAAGCATTATTAATTTAAATGATAATAAAACAATAATAATAATAATAATAATAATAATAATAATAATGATGATGATGATAATGATGATGATAATAATAATAATAATAATAACAACAGCAACTATAATATTATTAATAATATGAATGGCTTATCATTTGGAAGATTAAAGTTAGGAATGATAATGTTAAAGTTAGGCTGTTAGTGTAATGCCTTGAGAGCTAAAAGTTTCTGATTAAGATTCAACTGTCACATCTAGTGCTCAAATGTTAATCCCTAATTTCCCAAGTAATTAAATAATCAATTATTGTTTAATTTGCATAGTTTAATTCAGTAGTGGGATAATGGATTTCAATAGAGAGCTAAAAGTGAAAAAAAGAAACACAACATAACTTAGTGTTTTCTTAAAACTGCTTACATGACAATGGCAAACAATCCCATAAGTCAACTTAATATAACTATACATAAAATATGGAAAACACTAATCAATGTTGCACTTAAGAAGAAAAAGTGGAGAAACCAGGAGAAACCTCATAGATAAGTATATGAATTCTTTACTGACTGTTGCCTTTGGCAGGATGACTCAGTTGGTTAGAGTGTTATCTTAAAATTTAATACTCAAGAATCTAAGGGACCAGGTTCAATTCCCATGCTAGTACTGTCACTGGTCAGGCCATCAACACCTGAAGAAGAGGGGAGATAATACCTCTTGAACCATTGTGCATATACTAACCTGTTTGATGTGCTACTACTAACAGTTGAATGTATTTGGAATGTTTTTAATAAAGTTAAATTTTTCTAAAGACATTCGATACTCATATTAGATAATGGAAATAGTCCGTATATAAATACAACTTATATACAACATCATAACTTCTTTCTCACTTTTTAAATTATACTATACACTATGTCTTGGCTTCTTTTTATAATAATTATTTTAATTCCACATTCCTCAGCATTTCTTTTTTCAATAATCAACTTCCATTTTCTATTATTGTAAATAACTCTTTACTTTTTTATAACTGTCAATTGATCATAACTCTTTCTCTGGTATAATCTTATTCTGCTTTCTTTTGAAGTGTGAAGCAGAATCTTTTGTACATAAATTAAATATGTGGCTACTATTCCTGAACTTGAGAAATCTAAAGGTCTTAGTCAAATGCCATATCCTTCTGAACAATAGATATCCAAATGTCTTTCTTCCGAGTGGTAATAATCATATACTATTTCTTGTATCATTCTATTACATACTTGTTTTATTATTGTTCAGCTGAAAAATTTAACATACCCATATAAAGTACAATCTCTTAAGGATTTGAATGTACAATTGTGAAATGCATTGAATAAGCTAATAAACACTTTTTAATTTGTTGCATTTTTACAGCAGAAGTATCAATTTGTTCTCAGAATAAGGAGAAAAAAATGTTTTCTTTCTGTAATTATAGTGAGTAATAACATATTCAATTTACTTAAGAAGTTTGTTGCTGAAGAATTCATAAGCAATTTGGCATAATTTATAAATCTTGAGCTTTAAAATATGCCATGCAAGACATTCAACACATTAAATATGCTAAAAAGCATGGAAGTGGGGGGAGCAATACATAAAATAAATCACTAAAATGAACACATTAATAAACAACAAAAATAAATGCTTTTATAAAATAAAAGAAATGAATGAAAATAAAATAGTACTATTTGCACATCTTAATACTGTAATGAACTCTAAATATTAACTGCTGAATAAACTGTGTTAAATGGCAAATGGTGATCAAAAGTTGTTGCTTGGTATATAATATTCTGATGCATAATTTTTCCAATTGCTTTTAAATAAAGATACCAATCATAAACTCAAATGAAACTTTTATCACAAAAAGTTATCACTTAATAATCTATTATTTTGCAGAAATAATAAAAAAGGATACGCCATAGATCTGTGGCATCTACATTTCTAGTGGTGAAGATTGCATTATTTTTATTCAAAATATTATTAATATTCTTTTCTTCAAACCCTATTGAGAAAAGATCTTTGCCCCTATCTAATAATAGTTGAAAAATTAATTCTAAGTTTGTTTATGCCCTGAAAAATCTCGTTTAATCAATCATGTATTCAAACCTCAGATTTCGTGCGCACAAAAAAAGATGCATTACATTTTGATACTAAGTCCTTTTATAACAATGATCAGTTTTATTAACTACAAGATATTTTCATCCTGGGAATCAAATAGACTAAACTTTAAACCAATATTTGTGCACTAATACGATGTTGTATTATTATAAAACGATTCTCTAATATTTATAAAGTTAACTATCTAACGGAAAGTAGAGAGATCCAGCATGGAATAATCTTAATATTTTGCGGCATTAAAATATTTTAGATAAATTACTAGGGCAATAACTATCTTCAGAATCAGTTTAGATTATAAGTTACGATTTTTTTACTCTTTGCTCTCAGTTTATGTTTTCTTTTTTCCTTTCTTTTTTGTTCCATATGTCCTTCTTTTTTGTTTTGGCTATAATTTTATGTAATTTTAAAATAATGTAGTTTATATTATTTTTCTTTTTAATTATAATATCTAGACTATTTTAATTATTATTTAAAATATTGACTGTTTTTATAATATACTCCTAGTCTTTTAATTATTTGGGTTTATTTTATAAAACCATAACTTTTATTATTAATATTTTATATTATAAAACTTATTACGAAGTTATGCAAATATTTTAAAAATACTCATCATCATCATTAACCTTTCACAAATGAGTATGGCCTATTCCATATTTCAAAAAAAAAAAAAACTTAAAAAACAAAAAAAAAATTAGAATCAGAATCTATGTGTGCAATTAAAGAATAAAAATGTTGCAGGACAAACACACACTTCTATTCGCATAGTAAGTGCAGAAAGGTAATGATGGTATAAGAGGTCATGATAACCAAATTTTTCACTAACCTAAGTGAATAAAGATTTTATGATCAATGAAAATGATGAAAAAATGAAAGGAAAAATAATGGTAATTAGATGCAATCTCTATTAGTCTTAAATAAATTAATATGTCTAATTTTGAAACAGTGCATAATAATAATTAGAAAATTTAAACATATTTTTTTGAATAAACTTTATCATATTGTCTACATAATTATTAAAAACAAGCTGCCTCAAAATTAGGAAAACAAAAAACACTAAATTATTTTATTGTTATAAAAAGACACTACAGATATAAATGTTATTTTCAGCCAAATGCTTGATACATTTTGTAATCTACATTTTATCTTAATTATCAATATGATGGTTTTCAATGACAAATACCAAATCTTCTCTAATACTGTTGTGAATGGTCTGTGTTATTATTGACATTATTTTAGCTTACAAATTACTGATAATTAATAATTTTATTGTAATTCAGAAACATTAGAAACTTTTTGTTTAATAGCTTTATTATTTCATGACACAAAGCAGGATAATTATTTCTGGATTACACTGAATGGCGCTACTGTATGGAGAGTTTTGCTTCTGTGTAAATATCTTGTATAAGCATAAAGAGTTGTGATCATGTGATGTTTGGTGGTTTAAAATTTATTATTCTTATCATCAATAATCACATCTATTAAACTTTTTACTCATCTTATAATCAATTAGTATATTTATATTATGAATGAGATTTAAATAACATTAATTTAATGTTAAATTATCAGTTTACATATGGTATGATAATCAGTGTGTGATTTTATATAACACTGTGAAGTAATGAGCTACTAGCATGTTAGCAAAGTAACTTTATCTGAGAACAATATCATAAATTTAAGTGCCATTTCATACTATTTTTACATATTGCAACAGTTATATTTGTACATTCATGCAACAAAATCCAGAGTCCTGGCAAATTATACCATGGCTGATCTAGATGAGGGGTTGAGACCTCAAATCAGATCACATCTCAGCTCCTCCACCAACACACAAAAACTTACTATTCTATGAATGACATATATGAGGCTACACTCAGAATTTCTTAGTTTGCGTGCCAGCAGTAGCAAAGGGTGGAGAAAGAGACTCTGGAGAAAATTAACTAAATTACTAATATTTTAAATACAAATACACCTCTATGGCTGGCTAGATAATGTATATATTAATAACTAATACTATATTAAAAAATTTAACTAAGATTTATGATGAATTACAAATGATACACAACATGTTGATTATAATTTAATATATTTTAATTAATAAGTATAGATTGAATAAACAGAGGGCATTGAATGACACACACAGATGTAATACTAATGAATAAGCTGGAGAACAAAATCTCATCTCATATGCCATAGTTTAAAGAGTTTAATACAATTTTAATGATCTATGGTTTATTCCCACCTTAATTTTACTATGCTCTCCCTATTAGGTTTGTGACGTTTAGGTCAGTGCAAAAATTATGATTTGTTTCTTAACATTTAATAAAAGATTATTTAATACATAATTGTGAGCTGCAATAGGCTCCCTATGCAGATTGTATATGTACAAAACTAGATTACACATTCAGATCAATGCTGAAATATTGCATTATGGAGGGATAAACTGGAGCTTTGTAGTATGACTTCAGATACTATGATGTTATATATATATTACTAGAAATGTGTGCATCTTCAATGTGTAGTTATTCAGAGGATTCAGTACCAAGTACTCAGTTCCCATGGATTGTATAACTTGCTGTGGAATAAATTGATACATAGTTCAGTGATCAGAGCAACTTATAAACCATCTGGATCCTTGTGTTCCAGTTATAAAGAAGGGCTGTCGAAATTAAGTAGATGAGGTGCCATTAAAACTAGAAGCTCATTCATATAAAAAAACATACAGCAAGGCGTAAATGCAAGCATGTGCTCCCTAAAAAAACATTCTCCATGCTACATATAATATTAATTAATAATTTAAGATGCACAAAATTCTATAGTTTCATTCTGTGAAACTACCACACACCAGTTTATAATTAGCATTCATAAAACATGTTAAAAGGGATATTTAAAAGTAATCTAATTTATTAGCCAATCTGAATAGTTTATAATATAACTAAAAGAGGGCTAAAGCATAATTTGGACTTCAGCAATATGTATAATATGCTTTCTAACTCATTCTTGCATTTATTAACTAATTACTTTATTAACTTGCAAACCTAATTCTAATGATAATAATAATAATAATAAGCTAAACATAATAGCTTAACGAATATATTTAGGTTTTCAGAGTGGAGATTTATGTGTGTGCACTAAAAAGCAGAATTAATGAATTATGAGAGAGCCTCTAATCATCTCTCTCCTCAAACTTTATTCATAGAATCAATCTCCATTCTGAACTGGGCATAGCATAAATTATGAAATAAACATATATAAAACAAATAAGACAGGCAGGACCACAAATTAGCATTAATAAAATAATATCTGAATAAGTTATTATTTAACAAGCATTTAGAGTTTTAGAAAGAAATAGGCAAGTTTACAGATATTAATTTTAGCATAATTTTAAATCATATTTTACATATTTAAATTAGCTTTTAATTTATTTAAAACATTTCTTTAGATTTAAAAGTTTGTGCACATTAAGATTAGTAGCTAGCTTAATCTTTAAAGAATTTATGAGAATTAAGCTCTGTGGGAAAATTGTTAACACATCTTCATTGTTGAGGCTTCTGTAACTGATCACTATCATTCTCAGCTGGGTTGATCCATTCCTGATGTTTTCTTAACAGTTTAACTGGTCTCCCATTCTCCATGTTCCCAGACCAATCTCTCAAAAGGAGAGCCAGCAAATGGTAGGGTTTTAGTCACCAAACTCCATTTTCCAGTCAGTTATAGATGACTGGCAGCAATTACATATCAAATATTATAAAAAGTGAACAAAGTGAACCAAGTGAATAAAGTGAACCAAGTAAACCCCCCTACACAAAATTTAAAGTTATTTATACTGAACCAGATGGGGTAGTAGGTCAAATAGGGAACAAAATATAGCATGAAATTTTTACTCTCTAGTGGAAATAGAAAAATTGTAAAAAGCACATTTCAAGATACACACATTGTTGATTTCTTATAAATATAACATATGCAATTATTTATTATAAATTTGATCTTTTCCACTGCAATTTAAGTATTGCTCTACACCAGTCACTTAGGCAGAAAACCACAATACCCAGAGGGTATCTATGACCAAGCCAAGCTATATAAGATATATAACAATGATTACATTTCAAGGCCACAGATCTTCTCAACTACCAAATTCAACATCTGTCATTCAAAGCACTTTTTTGTTTCAAAGTATAACTTCAGGTGACAGTTAATTACACAAAAGATAACTAACACACCCTGAATGACAGCAAACTACTTCAGTGCTTAAGAAATCCCAACTAGCTCAATCATAAGAATAATATAATAAACTGCTTATTTAAATTCTCTGCTAAATTGTTTTATAGTAGTATAATTAAGAAAATTGACCGACAAATACTAATTTCTAAAATAATTTATTTTAAATATTTAGAATTAACTGGGAACTAATTTATGACTTTTTTTTCTGAATAAAATAATAATACATAATAGCATATATCTTCACACATATTATGATAAACATATAATAGTAATATAATATAAACATAAAGCATTAAAATAAGTACAAGCATTCAAACATGCACATAAATAGTTCATTTTATGCAGCTATAGAGTTCATTTATTAAACTGACTCTGGGAGGCTTCAAAGATCACAATGGCTACATTAATTAATATCAAAATTTGGAATAAAATAATGTTATTACCTATAGGATTTTTGAACATGGTAGCTTCAACTTATTTACTGCTGCATGTGTGTTTTAACAACCAGTTGGATTTCAAGCTTCTGTTGAGGTTCTGATGATTGCTATTCTGTGCTACTTCTATTTCATGCAATTAGACATTCCTGGTGGCTTCAAATTTTTAGACAGGCATTGCTTCTATCAGGCAGACTGATGATGTTCTGTCACAATGAGGCTGGAGTTCATCGCATGCCCCAAACTGCTTAGCACTGCATCATATTCATTGGAAAAAGGTCTAATAGGCTATTGATTTGCAATATGTGAATAACTGCCTGATGAAATTTTTGGCCCTATTTATATGATGATCTTGTTAACCTTTTTTAATTAGTTTTTTATTTTCATCCACTGCTTTGGTTGATTAAATTCTTAAGACATGTTTAATTAATTCTGTTGTTTATGAATTTTAATTAGTAGCCATTGTTAATCCCATTTTATGTATCTGATGAATATATGCAATCTTTGAGGAAATTTTTTACTTATAAACTTTCATTTATTTTTACGATTTAACTTTCATATTTTCTTTTCTTTTTTTTTAACATGCACACATTTTATTTCTTTATGTTTATAATCAATTCATTATTTACACACACATATTTATTTTATTTTAAATAAATGGAAAGAGAGATTTTCTTTTAGTTTTTAAGAATTTTTTTTTCTTTAATACTTTTAAATTTTCTCAGATACACTCCCCTCGGACTAACTACTTTTTATTTTAATAAAACTAACTTTTCTAAACTTTCTTAATTTAGTCTAAAGTTTAGTTTTGCCAAGTTAAATTTTCTCCCCCCCCCTCTATTATTTAATTTGTAAACATTATTACTACCTTTTAGAAAACTATTTTAAACTAATAATAAAACTCTTTAAACTTTTATAAACAACAACTCTCTCAACTTATTCTGGCTTACATATTATTTATTTATTAAAACCTTCATTTTCTTTTACAAAACTTATTTTGCAGTGATTTTATTTATTAGAATTTTAATTTTAAAATCTTTATATTGTTTAGGAAAATTTTTATTTTAATAATTGTAAAGACAATTTTACATGGAGTGCTATTCATTAGCGGTACATTACCAGGAAAATCAGTAATTCAAATGCTCTGTTTACAACATTTTACAAAGCTTTCATAATAATTTAAAAAAAACAAAAATGAAACCTTTGGTCATTTTCTTGGCTAAAACAATAATGGTCAAATAGGTCACTCTTTGTTCCTATTTTTTATTTCTAAAATATATTAAAAGAGTTTAATTTCATAAACATTTTATTATATATGTGTGTGGGACTATCACAGGAATTGAAATGTATATATAAATGCATTTAAATAAGGAGTTTTTAACCAAGAATAATTTAAATTTATTAATTTAAAAGAGTTGTAATGCTTTTAAATCTATTGCATTACAGCTTTTTCACATATATATGTAGGTAATTACATACATATAACAATGTTTACAGAACTTAATTTAAATTGTACCATTTTATTAATTTTAAATTTTATAACTGTGTATATGCATACAAACATTAATATGACTATTAGATGTGTGCACATATACAAATACATGCACATACATGTAAATATATGTTATTACATACAAAATAAATTATTAGAAGCTTATATACATGGACTGGGATGGGTTTGAATTAGAGAAAAAGATACTACTGTGGAACATAGTAGATGAAATGGAATGATGGCCAAATAATACTGTTTCAATATATAATATAATTTATCTCCAGATTATTTGAATTACTTAAATATAATATCGCAATTTCTAACATGAGTACATAAAAATAGAAAACATTTAATGTATGTTAAGAATCTGGATAATATAACTATATAATTTTTAAGACTAATTTGGACATACTAACCAAATAAATTTTTCAATTAATCAATAGATATTAATAAAATCAAAGATGTTAAATATCTCCTTCCACCCCACCCCTATCCCAAATAATTAAAAATCCTTTTTTTTTAATTTATCTTTTTTAAAAAAAAAAAATAAGTTAATGAAAAACATCTATCAATTAAAAGTAATAAGCTTGAAAAATAAACTGAAAAAAAAGAGAGGAAGTATGTATATATATATATATATATATATATATATATATATATATATATATATATATATATATATATATATAATGTACTGAGAAGAAACATCATGTTTGAAGAAAAGGTTTAAGTAAAGAGTTTAATATCCACATAGCAGGAGGTAAAAAAACGTTTGGTGTAATTTGCATTAGAAAAAATAGTATAAAAATATTAGAAAATACAATAACAAGTAGACATGGATTTTTAAAAAGTAGGATAAAAAAAAGTCCAGATAAGCAGTAACCATTAAAAAACTCCAACTGGTAATAAAAAGTTGTTAATAGAATGTAGAAAATGAAGTTATTTTAAAGCTGTCTTCTGTAATCCAATAGTAAAAAATACTTTATCTTAAAATATTTTCCAAAGTATGGATTATTAAAATCTTATAAACTCTGTATAAAACACTTTTTTCTTTTAATAAACAGTGTTCATTAACATATTTTATTTTATTTTAATTAAGGTGCCTATATATCTGAAGAGAGCAAAATAAATATGAAAGCTTACTATTTTATAGTCAAAATAAGAGTCACAGAACACATGACCCTATTCTCTTAAGCTTGTAAGTTATAAACAATGAGGATTGCCAATTCCTCAACAAGCTTTGTGATAAATGCTTAGCCAGAGCAGCATTTAAAATATCTCTGTCAGGAACCCCCCCCCCCAAAACCCTGACCATGGTTTTGTGCTTTGGCACTCCTCAGAGAGGTGTGCCAGGGTATGTTCAGACACTAGATCTAAAAATACCAACCCAAAGCCAAGCACTTATCTAAAAGTTATCTATTGAATGGAAATTTTGAAATTTTCAGACACCTACATGTCTTCAAACCCAGCTATACAACTTAAATAGCTATATGGGGCTGATAGATCTTCAGCCATGCCATATATTAGTAGTCTTAGCAATATAACATCGCATAAGACTTAAGGCAGAGATAATAAATAGTTAAAATAAGAGTCATAGAACACATGACCCTATTCTCTTAAGCTTGTAAGTTATCAACAATGAGGATTGCCAATTCCTCAACAAGCTTTGTTATTATTATTATTATTATTATTATTATTATTATTATTATTATTATTATTATTATTATTATTATTAATAATAATAAACCTAATATTTATAAATACAAACATATTTAACAAAGAAAATGTTTTTTATACTTTAAATTATATATGCTAAGATAATTTGATACTAACTTTTAATTATATGCTAGTTCATATTTTATCCAAATATTACTATAATAATTCAACAACTTCATTGAATATAAGTTTTGTCAGATATATATTTACACAATCTATGACAATTGATTTGAATGATTATAATAAAACTAAATTTTTTATTAAGCCTGGTAAAAGTTTTTAAAACAATCCTTATTATATTATTGAATATCTGAAATAAAAATTATTGCTAAGATTTGTTCATGAAATTCCTGGGTAAGAACTTTAAAAAATATAAATATATATTTTATTATCAAACATAATAAAACATTCAAGTAAAGCACATGTCTCTGATCCTGTAAATAATTAAATGTTTTGAATTAATTGTATAAGATTAACTATAGGCATGTAGAAATCGTTAAAGATGTAAAATATGGGCAAGTTTAAAAATATGTAGCATTTCTTCTTGAAAATCTATCACAAAAGATAAATGTGGATTAATTTTATGAGAAAATTCGTAGTCAATATTGTAACTATAACTAGGAAATTCACAAATTTAGGGACCTGGCTGGAGTCTTAATAACAGTCAGGGTTGTACCTCCATGCCTAATGGGATACATTTTCTTTCTCAAAACATTAATAGAATGATGTGGTGTTGATTTAATAAACCAACATAATAAACAGCATGATATCTATAAAAAAATGATGATAATGAAATAATTAATGATGTATTGGCTAGCATGGCATAAAGTATTGAATTATTTAATGTTGTAATATACATTTTGTCTTTTATATAGGTTACAAAACATTTAGGTTTCATCAAATTAAGGCCTTGTTTATATATAGGAAACTAAACTGACTTAATTCATAAAATATGTAAAATAAAGCTCCAGAGAATGCTTTGATATTAGCTTGTTAATGTTTCATTTGTCTGTTTCATTAATTTATTTGGCTTGATTATTTCAAAAATAGGGAGGTTCATAGTGCATTATTCACTAAATTAAACTCATCTAAAAAGTAAATTTAGTTAATGGATAGTTAAACATGTATTATCATTTACATAGTAAACATATATATATATATATATATATATATGACAACCAAAGTTTGTTTTATCAAATACAATATTAAGAAAAAAATGACAACCAAGGTTTGTTTTATTAAATACAATATTAAGAAAAAATGTCTCAATAAATAAGTCACATAAATATTTACACAAATATGAACTAAATGTCAATATTTTACATCATTAGACTTGGTGGATATCATAATGGCCTAATGTCAAGCCAGTCACTAGTTAACTAGATATGGAAGATGAATGCAGAATTCTATTACGTAATCTTATTTTACTGTCAATCAATATAACACACATAAAAATAAGCATATGTATATTGATGAAAAAGGAAATGAAATGCAAGATTACTAAATAGTAGGAATTGAAGGCAGTATAAAATTGAACTCAGTTTATTTCTGTCATATTTTACTTTATTCAAGAGATATACAATACCAATGTCAGAAAATAGAACGTTCGATTATCAGAGATTGAACAGTCCAAATTATTAGTCTAATTGTCATGACAGAAACATTACAAAAGTACAGCCAATAATTAAACAAATAAAAAATTTTTAATACATTCTCACAATTGAATAAAATTAGTCGAGCTGATTTAAATGGATATTTAAAACAAATGGACTGTAATTTTTTGAAGGCGAATAAAAACCAAGAAATAGATTATCAGCATATATAGAGAGAGAATGAAATAATTCATTTTTCATATAACTTATTAAATGCTAAACAGTGAATCAAGAAAAGTTAAATATTTTGTGAAATTGCAAAATTATGTACTCTGGATAATTTAATATTGTCGTGGGACCAAAGTGTCATTAGCCTTGACCATGGAAGGTTCAATGATTTAACATATATATATTGCCTGCTTAAACATGAAATACCTGTCTCAAACCTCAGAATGGATATAGAATGAAATAACAACATGAAGAAGGAAATAACGTCAGTACAAGCAAGCCACCAAGAATTTCCCATGAGAAATGCATTATTTGCTGAGGTAGGATGACTGGAACAGCTACGAAGTGTGCCTATGAAGAACGATACCTGCCAAATCCATGAACTCTATCTGAATAATTCAGGTAAAGTTTTAAATTGCTATGTATTATTTTTTATATACATTTGTAGTTTTGTTTTCATTTCTCTTCCACATCTGGGTACAGGAATACTTACCAATTGGAACTGTCCATCATTGATAGAATTGAGAAAGTATGGGGGGAGGAAGTGGTTAAGTTCAACATTTATTTTTGAATAAAATTTACATTAGCTCCCCATCCATAGTGGCTTGGATGTTCACATTTTCAAGATAATATGGACTGAGGTAAGATTTTACTTGATATTGTTCCATATAAAGACCATACATTTTTACAGAACCAAGTTTGTTTGTTTGTTTATATATTTTTTGTTAACTAATAACATTTATATTTGTGTTTTTTTGGTAAAGATGACTAATGTTTTGAGTGAATGTTCTCTTCTATATATTGTAGAAAGCTTGTACATAGTTGGGGGGGGGGTAGTCCTGCAAAGTGAATGGAATATCTACCATAGGAGATGAACTATAGAGCTAATGCATACATCTGTAAATAATATTGTAAATAGTTAGCATCTTTAGTGTTTCAGCTTATATATCTATCATGGAAAGGGTTGGGTTAATAAATATTTATTTGTGAATATGTTAGAGATATATATTTGACACACACACATGTTCTATGATTATTTTTTCACCATGTTAAGAGACTTTGGAATTTTCATTTTGTTAGCAAATTTTGTTTAATTAATTTTCAGTAAATGGTCTATAGTTTGTCAGAGTTATTTATCCATCCATCCATCCATCAATTGATAACTGGATATATATATGCATCCACACACATGTTTTCGTTTACATCATAACACAATAGTATGGTTAGATAAGTCTTTCCTCAATTGGAATCTAAAAAGTGATGCGGCCAACATTCTCCCTGGATTTAAATTCCCAGGCATAAAGGAATCCGAAAGAGGTGTGGGTTTAAATTCCAAGGCATAATGGAATCTGAAAGAGATGTGAGATACAGATGAACTAGCCTAAATTGTGTCTGAATTCACAGAGTAAACCTAGAACTAGCCCATTGAAGATAGACCTGATCATTGGTTAGGAACTTCATTGCATAAATCACAGCATCCAACCCAAAAACCCTAAGTCTAAACATAGATGCATTTACTCTCTTCAGTAGAAAACCCAGACCATTACATTCTGGCACCCATACTTAAGGGACTTAAATTTCCATGGAGGTCTGGCCATTGGACTGGTAAAAAAAAATTTCTTTTGGGAACTTATTCACCTTTATGGATTTACCTATGCAACAAGTAGCTAATGTATCTAACCAAAAAGGAAACTTCATGAGCCACATTGAATATGGACTGATGGATGGGGATGCTATGACAAACTAAGACCATCAATAAATAGTTAATTCATAAAATTAAACTAAAATAGAGGAGTTAAGCAAAGTAAAACAGACAGGCTAAAAATAGGCATTGAAAGCAATACATACCCCAACATAGAAATATAGGGAGAAGTTAAACATACATGCTAAATGGTAGGAGATAGCACAAAGTCCCATGAAATATCTTTATTCATATTTACAAAAGAATAAATAGAGCTATATTTAGCCATTAAATAAAAAAATATTAACAAAGGAATAAATATTCAAGCACGAGTGCATGTGCGGCGCAACTGTTCCCAAAAGCTATTAATACAAAATAGCTAACTAAAAATAATATTCCAGCTGAGCACTTTCAAAGGATCTTGCCTTTATAATCATAGCTTGCTAATACATTTAATATGCAAATATGCTAATTCCATTTTTTTGATAAAGCAAAGCACGTGTCCTTCCTGTTTATGGCATCGTTGTCTCGTGAGATTAATAAAGCCACTTTGATTTTTCTTTTGAGGTCATGTCTCTCTCTACACATGATTGTGGGATTGTCCAGAATGCACTCTTGGTGACTTGTGCTCTGGTGCTGATAGAAAACTGAATAGGTAGAAGGATCGTTGCGAGCTCTATTGTATGAATATTTATGTTGTGTTATCAGGTGGCCAAAGATGCTCTGCTTTCCCCATAATATGTGCCTTTACAATTATTGTTGGAACATGCACTTTTATATACTGTGTGGGGGGTCTGTAACAGTGGAGTTTGATCATTAGTGTTATTAATTAAATTGTTAGAATTTGGAGGGGTTCGAAAACAAAGCTGATATTTGTTGTTAAGGGTGGAATGCAATTTCTTGTGTAAATTGGATATATATGGAAGCAATAATCTGGGTTTATCCTGTGTGATGTGAGAGTTAAGACGTTTATTCTGTATATGTAAAAATTTTTTTGTCAACAATGGATTGCCTGAACCCTAAATTCAATAGGTCATCTCTGTATTCTATTACATTTGCTTTTGCATCTGCCTCAATTTTACACAACAATCTGTTTCTATGCAAAAAAGATGCTAGACCGGATCATTTATGTGCTATAGGTGTGTGAGTTTGGGGGGGGGGGGTGTATGGCATCTGATTTCCAGTGGTTTGATGGCCATACTATAATGGCAGTGGTTGTTTTCTCTTTGTATTTTGACATTCAAGATATTTAAGTTGTTGGAGAGTGTCTTCAGTTGTGACATTCACAACTAGTGCTGTATTGGTTTCTAATTCAGCTTTGATTTGTGTGATCTCAGAGGTGGCAGCAATGAATAGGTCATCGACATATCTAGTGTATACTAGAAAGCATGATGGGTTTAGACTAAGTATGATTTTTCTCTCATAGTAGTTCAGGAAGGTGCTGGTAACTACACCACTCAGTGGTAACCCCATAGGCCAGCCTTGTTTCATGGAGAACCACTGGTTTCTGAAAAATGCCACAATGTTGCTGTCCAACCAACACAGAAAGTCATGGATGAAATCTACTTGAGGTTGAGCTATTTTTTGTGTCAAAAGTTCATCTCTGACTATTTGGATCAACTTGTTTCTATTGACAGAGCCATATAATTCAGAAACATCCATAGTGGCCAATTTGATGTTTGGGTTTAGTTGTAAATCTTTGATGGAGGACACGAACTGTGCAGATGAATTGATAGTGTATGTTCCAAAGCCCAACATTTGGATGAGTTTTTTGTTCACCCACTTGGCTGTCTTTGCATAATGTACTCCTCTGAAGTCTAGCATTAATCGAACCAGTGTGTTGTCTTTATGTGTGTTGGCACTTCCAAAAATCCTGGGTGGCACTGCTGATGATGGGTATAGACTGTAATATTCTGACTTTGTGAAGGCTTTATTGCAATGTTTTTAAGGATGGATGAAATGAATTTATCTCTATTGTTAGCAATGCTGAACTGACCAATTTTATGAAACTGTAACTTATTAATCTGTATGTTAATCTTGTCTATGTATTCCTGTGTGTGCATCAACACAAATCTGTTTCCCTTGTCTTCATGCATGCATGTGATTCTTTCTGACTCAAAGAATTGCTTGGTTGTTTTTACTTTTATGTCCCAGTGTTTGATGTTTGATTTTAAGGGTGCGTGTCTCATTGCTGTGTTGATTTGTCCTATATATTCGTCTTTTTTTGGCTCTTGTTTGATATATATATATATATATATATATATATATATATATATATATATATATATATATATATATATATAAATGAAAGAGGAAATGGAATGCAAGATTACTAAACAATGGGAATTGAGGGCAGTATAAAAATGAACTCAGTTCATTTGTGTCATCTTTTATCTTTGGTTTTGAATTCATTCTCTTTTGTCACTTATAATTAAATCTTGTTAGGAGCTAATGTTAAGCTCCATCTAGTGAACATTTCAGTACAAGCATAAAAGCAAGTTGCACACTTTGTCTTGTTTTATTAATTATTATAAGTGTACCCTTGAAGGCTTTTGTGATTTTATATTGCTTTGGCTATTCAGACCCATATAGGTATATCATTTGTAAGGCTGGATTTGAAGACATTTATGTGTCTGAAAAATTCAGGTTTTCAAATTGATAGTAACATATTAAAAAGTGCTGATGCTTGAGTTTGAGTTTTGAATCTAGTGTCTGAAATCCTAGATCCTCACTGAAGTGAGCCATAAGATCAAAACCAATTGTTCTGGGGATGAATTCAGGTTTTCAAATTGATAGTAACATATTAAGCAAGTGCTGATGCTTGAGTTGGAGTTTTAGATTTAGTGTCTGAAATCCTAGCTCCTCACTGAAGTGAGCCATAAACTTGAAACCAATTGGTCTGGGGATGATGATTTTTCTGATAGAGATTTTCAATTCTTTCTCTTTCAGCACTTATAATTAAAGCTTGTTATGGGCTAGGTGTAAGCTCCATCTAGTTAACATTTTAGTACAAGCATAAAAGCAAGCTACTGATAACATGGGAAATGATAACTTTAATATAATCTGAATGAAAATATAACCCAATTATTGGTCAGGCAGATTTTATAATATAATAAAAATATGGGTTGTAGTGCATTCTTCCTCATAGTCTAATTATTGTTCACCATTTGTACCAGAATAAAAATATGAACCAAGGAAGAACAATCTTAAATTAATAATGCTTGTGAATTGTAGCAATATATATAACAGAATGAAGATATTAAATTAAACTAAAGGTAATACCAATCAATGAATAGCAATCTAACAATTCACTAAAACAATGATAATAATTTTTTCTGTAACCTCATAAATTCAAATAGCACTTGAACAGATAGCAAATAAAAGCAATCATTGTTTCAAGCTATCCTATAAATATGAGCATTATTTACAATAGATTAAAGATAAATCAATAAAATCAAATATCATTATGTTGTAAGCAATAATCTATGCTTATTATATAAGCCACTTATAATAGAATAAAAAGAATGACAAAGAATTAGACAAATAAAACTTGAATATTTCTTATGAATCAAAACAATGTTTATGATAACACAAACTTATACTAAAGGTTTAATTTAATTTATATTTATACTTAAACAAAATGATAAATGGATGGATGAGATAATAATTTAATATGCCCTACAAATCTAAAATCTCAATGATATCTAACTAAATATATGACTCACTAATTGATTTCCAAGTACAACTAAATAAAATAAATATATTGCTAACTCAGCCATGCTATTCCAATAACATCAATATACTTTTATTAATTGAGTTAATTATAATAAAATTAAATTCTTAATAGTAGACCAAAATCAATTAATCTAACCTATCTCTCCACTTTCACCAACTTATAATACTATAAAATAAAATCATCCTATTAGATAACAATAAAATTTATAATATCCAATCATATCAAGATATAAAATAAATGATATATTTTTATTTCATGCTTATTCATATCAATATATAAAACAAATGATATATTCTTCTATTTGATGCTTATTCATATGATATGGACAAATTATATCCAATTACTCTTCAGTTTAATGAAACTAAGTTGTTAAAATTTTAGACTATAATTATCAAGACATATAAAAGATTATTAATGTTTATTATAATCAACTATTAACATTAAAAATTAATATCTAAACTGAATTTACAATTTGTATCAATTAATTTTAAATATAATTATAGCAAATTCAAATCACTCTAATTTGTAACAAAATAAAATTTATTATTATTATCAACTTTATACAATTGAATAAGATTGTGATCTCTATGGCTGAATACTGACTTAATTTAATATACACCTTAATCAATAATAGTTTAAAATAAAATATACAATATCTAATTGCAATTACCTTTACATATCTTCGATAATTATCATATTTGTACCTTTATCAATCATTGAAATAATTCATATATAATATCTATTTTAATATAATTGTTACTTGTAACTAGCAATATAATTACAATAAGTTTCTAATTATTTATTAAAAATTTAAAAATGTCAAATTAATTAATTTATTACTCCATAAAAATCTATACCTGATCAGATAATAAACATTAAATTCAATACCAAGAAAATGATATGGAATTATATTTTCTTACCCATTCCATGGTTGGACTTTTAAACTTTTTGTAACAACTTCAAATGAATTTTGTGGTATAATAAATTCATGAATAGTATCCTATCCACATACCATTAACCAATAAATTTGCATTGTAGAATTGAATGACAACCAAACAAGGTTACTAATCTTAAATTAATTCAATATTTATTAACAAATGGATAAAAATTAAATAAAAGATTATATATATATGGAAAATACCATAAAAATTTAAAATATGTACATATGATCCAATTATAGTTTATGCAATAGATTCTTAATTGACATTAATTCTTTTAAATTAAATAGGTGATTGTACATCAAATTTCACCTTTCGAATGTTAAGATTAAAATATATACTTACATAGCACAAACATGTAATACATATGCATTTTTCAAAATATCAGAGAGTTCAGGTAATAATTAAACATTATGAAAAAAATAGTCATTTGAAATTTAAAAAATGTACTAAAGATGAATCTATTTATTTGTTTGTGTTGTTTTAAGAGAACAAAACAAAAATAAATACTCAAACTTAATTTATTGTCAACTAATAAATAGATAAATACTTTTAAATTATAATTATGGAGTTATACAATATAAGTTTGAATTTAAAAAAACATACTTCTCTTATATTTTTATATGTGTTAAAATAAATCCCTACTTAATTTAAATTATACTATTGTTCATATCTTATACAATTATATATATATATATATATATATATATATATATATATATATATATATATATATATATATATATATCATGTGTGTATTAGCAAATGACCAGATTAATTGTCCACAAATAAGACATTTTCAAAACAGTTCCATAGATTTAAGGTCTATTTCTTGAACTATGATCTGGCAATATTTTGTTATTTCAGAAAAAAATAGAAAGTCATGGAAAATTATTAGACTTGAAGCATATTTTGTTAGTTAGATAATTTTTTTAAGATATCCAAAATATTTTTTATTAAGCTGGTATTTGATTTCCATGATGATGCAATGTAAATATCATTTCCTTTAACAAGTCTTTGATTTATAAAACATTATAAATGAACAGATGCTAGCTTCAACCATGCTATTGCAGTGAAAACTGAGCCAATTTATATTTTATGTGTTAATAATTTATCGGTCTCATAAAATTGTATTGGCTGTTAAACATAATTCTTATGCGCATTTTCTGCTGTTAGTATTTAGATCTCATCATTGAAAAATAGATAACATCCATTTTGAATAGCAAAGAAATATTCTGATGGTGTTTAAATGCTACAAATTAATTTTCATTCTTTCAACAAATTGGTGCTCTTCACAAATTTTCAATAAATCTGTCCAGTTAATGGATGAATACTATTGCTCTCATCCATCATTCTATGTAGTTAATAGTCATATAATTTTAAAAATAGAAAAAATCATATGAAGGAACTTAGGCTTGCTTCTATTGAAGCCAAGATATGAGAGAGAGAGTTTAAATTGTTTAGTCCTATTTATAATTTTTTTTAATTGATGTCAGAAAAGCTACCATAAAGCTTTGCATGGACACATTGATCACTTTTATCCAGCAACTCATAAATAAAAATATTATTACACAATAATAATAACAAATAAAAATAAACATTTTACAATTTATAACATATATAATATACATTTACATCTTAAATTACAAATAGTATTCTTTGACTCTTAACATAAACTAAACAATTTTGGCTACATTATTTCATAGTACAATGGAAATATGCTTTTACATATATTTTATAACACAATATTATATAAATAAAATAACAAACATACTTGAGATATTAAATATTTAGGTGTATTATTTGTAACCTACTATACTAAATGCAGTAGTGAAAATATGCATAATAAAAAAAAATAATAACTTTCTCAAGACTTTAAACTTAATTATTTACACATTTCTTTTTTAAAATAAATAAAGTCAATTCCCAAATTTTTATAGTAGAATTAATAATAAACATTTATTTTTCCAGTATTATATGTTGTCATAGCAACCTATTCCAATGTTCTCTAGATTAATGTATTCACCATTAAAATTAAACAAGAAGAAAAAAAAATTACAACAGACATTTCACCACATATTGAAATTCATTTCAAATTTTGGTAGGTAATATATATATATAAATTGAAGTATATCTGAACAATCATTACCATAGCATTACAGACAATAAACTATACTACCATAAAAAAATAACCTACTTATACATAAATTAAAAAATATCATATATAGCAATTAAACTGGAATGTGAATTTGAAGTTTGGTAATCAAATCCACAGCATACCATTGCATTAGATCTTTTACTAGATATTACCATCCTTGACTATATTCAGTTGTGGAAAAAATTAAGAGTACAAATTACATCTAATAACTATATAATGTCCAATTTTTTGAATCTTGGAAAATTAACTAACTAACTTAAACTCTTGATTGCGAAATATGTAATAAATTACTAGAATAAATATTTTTAGAAGCAGTATTAACTCAATTTATTCTAGTTCAAAGCAGTTAAGATTGAATTTGAAAGCTTAAGATATTTTCAATTCAGACTATTCAAGTATAAAGAAGATAAAGAAAGTTGTTAGAAGTTCAAAAATTAGTTAGAACTAGTCTGAACATGTGGATTATAATATTTACTCTTTAATATCATTGATTATCCAACTTCACAATAAATGGCTCTATAATATAGTATAGTCAGTAAATTATTGATTCTAAAATGTTAAATGACAGCAGAGAAAATCATGTGATATTTTATTACAATAAATATTGCAATTTAATTATGTGAACATTCTAAAAAAGAAAATGAATTTAAATAAGCCTTTGCTTTTAACAATGTTTAAATTTATAGCAAAAATGATTAAAAAAATCTTCAGAATTTTAAATAATTTATATAATAATATTTAAATATCATGGAAATCCAAAAATAGCCAGAATTTTATAATAAAAAATTGTTTATTTTTAAGCATTATAAATTTAATCACTTTCAAATTACTATTCATTTGATGCAATGCACCAGTCTAAATGTGTTATTCATTTTTCAAAATAGTCTGAAAAATCTTGCAATGTGATGCCTTTTAAAGCCTTTGTTTTTTTATCACTTCTAAGTCCTAAAAAGAAGAAATGAGATTTTATCATTTAAGAGATTTAAAAAAAATCACACAAAGAGAGATCGAATGAATCTCACTCAAAGCTAATTCATGCTGAATTTAATTAAAAAATGTTTCAATCAGGACTTTGAGATATGATACTGTGTTGGGATGGAGCATATACTTTTTTCTATGCCACAAAGCAGGATATTTACATTTCATCATATCACATAAATATTTCTGAACTTGCAGATAAAATGCTCGACCATCATAAACTAAATTTGTGGGAAAAAATGCCATTTGCATTCAAAAAAAATCAGCTTTGTTTTGACTTTTAACTTTACTTGCAATTCATTTTAGTGACATGGTAAATTTAACATTTTAATTAAACCACTCATAAACTTGTGTTTTTAGAAGATCCGCTTGCTTATAATCTGTTTTAAGCATTATAACTGTTTTTGCTGCTCTTTCCTGTAAACAAAAACAGAATTTCACATTGCTCAAATTTTAAAGCCTTTATAAAAAAATCTACAAATACACAAAACACACTTTACAAAAAAATGTGTTGCATGGCACCATGAATTTATATGGTGATGTCAGTTGGAAGATTATTACAAGTGCACAAACTAGAGAATGATTGTGGTTATTTTGGGGTTTTCCCTTGTATTATGCACTCTCCTATCATGTGCTACAATCATCAAACATACTAGTTTCTCCCTATATCTCTGCTGATCAACTTTCACAGTGACAACATAAAACTCATAATTCTTCTATTTGTAGATCTTATTCAGATTTTTGCACCATTAATTATTTCAATAAATAAACTCTATACATTTAGTTTTTAACAATTTTTTATTTTTATCGCTTCATCTTCAGGTCCTCTATGCTTTTTTGTCTATCTTCTAATTATTCAAGTTCTATGTTTAATATTAAGTTATACTACAAATATAACGTAGCAATTCTTTCCTTTTAAATTAAATATCTGTGTACAAATTGACTTTACATCTTAATTAAAAATAAGCAGTACTGTTCTATTAGCTTTGCCAACCACTTGATGGCATTATTTATATGCAAAAATATATAAATATGCTGGTTATGTCACCACTGGCCTTATTTCTATGCAAAGGTACATAAATATTCCATTTTGCATGCCATTCTGGTGGCCAGCCTGCTGCTTCATATTACACATTTTATCCCAATGTTCAGTTTAAATTTTGCTACAGTATCATGTGAGAGTGTCTGGACTTCAGCTTGCCACAACTCTTCAAATATGCATGTCAAAGTAATTAGCTAACAAGTCATTTGACCTACTATTACCTCCTAACAATTGTAAACTCATTGCCATGCTTCCCTACTCAATGTGGAACCTTCAAAAAATATGGAAAGGGTGCAGCCAAGCAACATTTTGACCAGCTCACATTTGCACAAGAACATGTCCGTGCCAAATAAAATGGCTGACTGCAAAACCGAGCTGTTCAAATTGTGCCAACTGCAGTCCATAAAAGCTAGCATGGTGGCATTTTTACTGGATGACAATATACTCCTACATGCCAAAAGATGGGTGTGTGGTGAAACAATGAGAGGAGATGTTCAAAACCATCTCAAAGTTCAGATGCAAGTCCCATTCCTGTCATCGAAAGTGTTCTCATTAAAAGAAGATCTTATTCGACAGCTTCAGAATCCCATTCATTTTGAAAGCCTTAGTGTGAGCCAGGTTCAGGAATTAAGTATAGCTTATGTTCATTTCTTTGGTTTGCCCATTTAAAAGGAGTTCACTCTGGGCATCTCCAGTATTTAAGTATTGGCTGATGAAGTATTTTGAAAAGCAATAAAAAAATGTAGACATACGATACCAAGTAGTACAGTATTGCAAATACAGCCAAACAACCTTATTAACATTAGTATACAGGTATACCATCCCATATGTTTCTATGCTACAAAAAAAGAAACAATCCATTATGAAATGAATAAAAAACCTTTTTCCTTAAAGACATTTAATTAATTTAGATATTGGTATTATAGCAGCATTTTATTCTTAGCATGAGTAATTATTAATATCTATCATCATTGAACTATTCATACATATAGATCTGATTGTTATTGAATATCTAAATCTATGAAAAAGGTCACACGATACCTCTCTTAATTAGCAAACGTTTATATAACTATTGCCTTCTAATCTGTAATTGATTAATGCATATCTGGTTTGATTAAGTATACATATATAATATATATAACCTGTTTAATTTATTTACAAATGAGTTCCACCTTACATAGCAGGGTGAAAGTAAAATTTGAAAAAAAATTTGTTTGAACTTATTTTTATTTCTATTATCCAACTTCTCATTTATATACATATATTCCACATCATCAACTAAATAACAAATAAACAAACTTGTTGATTTTGTAAATATGCTAACATACATTAATATATAAAAATATTAAAAAATTAATTTTTATGCCGGTGACCCGGTAACATTATATTTCTGTGTTTTTGCATAGCATCAACTAATCAAGCAGCTGAGACAAGCTAATAGAACAGTACCCAATAAGCTTATTTATACATGGTAGCTATCACTCCAATTTTATCATTACTTCCATGTTTAGCTAATCAAGTTTTAAAATACTTAAAAATACTAATCTATCTATAACTTACTATTATATTACCATCTTTACAACTTATATTCTTTATCAATTTTATGGATTTAGTTCTATTATTTCACACACCCACATAACATATATAAATATATAAAACATTCTTTAAATAATCCACTTTAAGGTTAAAGTCTCTTCAATAGACTCTTATAGAGTAACAGTTGTGATCTAGTCTCACCAAACAAGCCAAATGCTGATTAGTGAGAGTTAGGATGTTTTTATCTTTGATTTATCTTTTATCTAAAAATATCTAGATATCCATTTATTGATCAATGTTAGATTATTAACTGTTGAGCAGATCCTAAAACATTACTGAAATACAATTTTTAACAAAATGTTTCAAAGAGAGTAAAAATACTGAGTAAATGATATATCATAATTACTCATTGTTATAATTCTTTATTTTTCTTTTAATTATAAAAAACATGGATCTAGAAAAAATATCATTGGAGTAAAACTATACTGACTGCCAATTCTTAACATAAGAAGAAGAGAAAATTGAATATCTGATATATCAGAACATCTGGTAGCAATTTGAATCTAAGAGTTCTATTCAATTCTCCAAAATATTTTTTTATCTAAATTTCTTTAAATGTGGAACAATCCAGAAACCTTTAGTTTTGAATTCTATATGTTGGGAATGAGATATGATCATAATTTGGTTACCGCTTGGTGGAAAGCAGTGGAAAACTACCACTCATGAAACCCATTATTTGATTATAGTAGGCTTTGCAATTTATTTTTATATCCTAAAACTTTGCTTTAAGCATATTATTTTTAAATAATAATATATAAAATAAATAAATCTAAATAAATAATTTTAAGTTCCAAGTAGTCAGAAATGTTCAAACTTTTAATTACTTTAATAAGTAAGACTTTATTGAAGGAAAAAATAAAATAAAAAATTTTTTAACATTTTTTTTTAAGAAAAAAAAATCGTATAAATATATTACAATTATGCATAAATTATCTCTGGTAATGTAATTAATAAACTTTAAAAAAAAAGATTTATCTTTTTACAAATAGTTCATCAAAATTCACTTAAAGAATAAATAAACAAGTCATTATTTTATATCCAATTTCCTCCTTTATTCATTGCTCGCTCTAATTTTAATGAAGGTATTATAATTAAAATAAATCTCCTTGGTATCCTGATTACTCTTAATTGATATTTTAATTTAAAAATCTTTTTCTTTAATTTAGTTTCTGAATTTTTGCTAACAATACTCAATATATTTTGTTTAAAATTTGATTAGCAATAATTTCTTCAAATAATTTCTTTACTTAAAAAAATTACATATATTTGCATATTTATTTTTCGAAACATCATTCCAATCATTATACACTTCCCTTTTTATAGTTTTTAATCTAAGCTTTATAAAAGTTGTACAATTCTCTTGGAGTTCATTAAGCCAGGTCTTTTTCACTTTATAATACTTTCCACTAATGGACAATTTTCAATTTTGGTAGTTCAATTAATATTCATAAAACTAAGTTCTATCAAAAAAAAGTTAGCTTCAATCATGTAGAAAATCCGAACGACTCAAGAAAAGATTGACGGAAATACAGACTGAATAGTTCAATAAAGAGACAAAAAACACTCTAATTCCGACAGTACATAAAAATCCTTCTCTGTTAATTTGCATAATATAGCGAGTAGAAATTTTTTCTTTTTTGTTATTTTTTTATAAATACAATAAAAAATATATAATCTTGCAATAAGTAATGCAGCCGAACATTAAAAAAAAATCACTTTTTAAATCTTTAACAATAATAATTACTGAGAAGCAATATAAAAATTTCAATTAACAAATATGACAATGTTTAAAATGCTAATATAAATTTATAACTCTCAACCCAATACTATGAAAAGACAAAACTAGTTAACTATTATTAAATCGTATGCTAACGGTGCTAGTGTTATTTTTATTGTTTGTATACAAATTATAGATTTCTAAAAAAGCACTTTATTTTAAAGATTGCGTATATTTTTCAGAAAATTATTTTTCGCCCATTTATATAAAAATATCACGTGACATCAAACATGCATTCATGATCTTATGATCTTTAAGTTTTTCATCAGCTTTAAAAATTCTAGAAATCACTGAGTCGATATTAAAAATTTCAATTAATATGAAAAATGATTGAAATAACCCAAAAATTTATATTGTAAATGCTGTTGACTTTCATTTGGAATAGAATTGTGTTAATTTAATAAGCTTACATGTAATCCATGAATTGACAAAATTATAATTTTATTTAATTTTGTTAAGCATTAGAGATATATATCAGTATATATCTGTCACAAGTTTATTAAGACAATAAAGTCAATCTCTCAAGACTTTAATGGTTTATAAATTAAATAATAACAATCAACCCTTAAGCTATTAACAATTTAATTTGCCTATAGTCAAGGTAACCTCACAATAAATGTGGTACCATCTTTATTTATGGTTTGATATGTTCATATCCTTGGTTAAATTCCAATCTTTAGTGTCTATACAAACATATCAGATTGATAAAGTGATACCTTTATTGTTAAAAGAGGTTGCCTTAACTACAGGTTGAGATTGCTGAGGGGTCCCCAACCCTATGCCCACGGGCATCATGGTGCCTGCAGACCATTTTACATGTGCCCGCCGCTATCCGAACACGATAAAAAATTATTTATCTGATACAAATAAATTTAATTTTTAAAATTTCTTAGAAATTATTGTATTATATTGTAATCAAATTGTAGGACATACTATACTTTTACAGCATAAAAATATAAACGTTAATTATATGTTAAAATTTTATTTTTGAAATAAATATTTTTTTGTACATTATGTGTATTATAAACAATATCCAACTATAAATTTGCATTGACCCCCACCTGGTTGAAAAAATAAATGGTGCCTGCCACCTAGCCAGTATTATAGAATGTGCTCTTAAGTACAAAAAGGTTGGGGACCCCTGGCTTAAGGTTTGACTGTTATCATTTACATTTATAAACCTATTAAAGTCTTGAGCTTTATTGTCTTAGTAAATATATATTTTATATGGAATTTGGAAGTTATAAATGATTATTTATTAGTCTGCTTTCAGAACAGGTTATATTTGCCTGATTAATAAGGTTTGTTTAAACTTTGCATTATTAATCTCACACTTCTTGGTCAAGTTGCAATCTTTAGTGCCTATATAAACATGTCAGACCATAGATAAAGATGATTTCACCTTTATTATTAAATGAAGATGCTGTGACTATATGATGAGATTGTTGATAGCTTAAGGGTTGATTTTTATTATTATCATATGTTTAAACATATAATGTTTAAACATTATGTGTTTATATGGTGATTATCTTTTTTTAAAAAAATCTAATATTAAATAAGTCATTGGTTAAACGCTAGAAGCAATATACTTTAGTAACATTCAGTTTTTAAGATCTTCACCATACTACTATATTAAACTGTATAGATCTGCAAGTAACTCAATTAACTTTAGACATCAATGCTGCCAAATTTCTTTTGACTCATAATGTTTGGGATTCTTAAGTCATTATTAAAATTAGATTTATGGATAGTCTCAATCTGACAGCATTTGTTTCTGATCTGTTTTTACATTTTTCATCAAGAGATACCTGACAAGGTTTTCAATTTTATTTTAGCGAAGTCTATTTTTTACCACCAGTCATATTACAATAATTACATTGTTTTAGTACAATTCACAAAAACAATACCTTTTTTAAATTTTTAATTATAATAAATCATATTTACTAATAATTTTTATAGAATTGCAACATTATTTATATTTTTAAAATCCTTATAAGTATCCACTGCAGGATAAAGGTCTCTCCAAGTTCAATCCATCTTCTCCAATGTCTAGCCTCTCTTCTCCACATCATCCCTGCATACTCTTATTTCATCCATCCATCTTACATGTGATTTCTTTCTGGGTCTTTTACAATCTCTTGAAATCAGTTTAAGATTTCTATTGTCCATCTATTATCATATCTTCTTGCAATATATCCATCCCAATTCTACTTTAGTCTTTTAATTCTTTCAATGATGTCAATAACATCTGCTTGTTCTCTTTCCCATACATTGCATTTTTGATATCTTCTTGTTATATCTAACATGCATTTGATTCTATAAGCATTTCTTCAGTGGTTAAAGCATTTTATCAACAAGGTATAAATTCATGATATTGTCATATTCTGAAGAATATTTATAAAAATGTAACAGTAACAATTAGGTTACATAATAATAATAGGAAGATTAACATTGTTAAGGGTGTAAGACAGGGTGACTCCATATCTCCAAAACTTTTTACAGCAGTGCTGAAAAAAGTATTTTGTGAATTAAAATAGGAAGCTAAAGGAATAAAAGTTGAAAATTATTTAAGTCATTAGTTTTTTCAGATGATGTAGTTGTTTTTACAAATAATGTTTCAGAGCTTCAGGAAATATTGCAAGAATTATCAGATGAAAGTAAGAACATATGACTAAAGGTAAATGTTAAAAAGACTAAAGTAATGTTCAATGGATTTTCTCAAAAGATAAAAATAAAGACTGGTTATGATGAGTTAAAAAAAGTTAACAACTACAAATACCTTGGTCAGATTATTATTACAGTTGGAAACATAATGAATAAAATTAATCATAGAATTAAACTTGGTTGGAGTGCTTTTGGAAGAAATAATTTAATATTAAAAAGAAATATGCTTATGTGTTTAAAAAGAAAGGTTTATAATAAATGTGTTTTACCAGTTCTTACTTATGGATATGAGACTTGGACACTTAATAGAAGAGCAATAAAGAGACTTCAGATCAGTCAAAGATAAGTATAGGTATTCTTTATCTTACTAATTAAAAATATTAAAATGTTTAAAACATTTAATTATTTGAAAATTCTTTAGAATATTTTTTTCTTGACTTCTCCTTTAATTTTAAAAGAGATAATTCATAGAAACAATAAAAATACATTTTTTTAAAGAAAATTCTAAAACATTAAACCTAAATATCTATTTTCAAATACATTAAAATCAAATGCTTGATAAAAACACATATTTAAAAAGATAAATAGAAATCAATAATTTATGCTCTGCATATTTGTATATTTTGCATTTATGTTAATAGACTGAACATTTTAAATACTCTAATCTTTTGAACTCTCTTATGCAGCTATATAGATCTGCAGTTATGTCAATTACTACAGACATTAGTGACCGAAATATATAAATAATATCACATGACTTTTATATTATATATATATACATTTCTAATCTCCAACGTTACTTCATTTTACACTTTCTATGTTCTCTTATTAAAAACAATTTAATTGTATTCATTTAAGGTAGTAAAATAATGTCTTTCTTAATCCACATCTTTTTTTCAATAAGATCTATTTTCTATTTGGTTCAGTACTTCATTATTTTTTAATGATGTAATGACATATTTTTATACATTTTGGTTTAAAATAAACATTATTAACATATTTGATTACAAAGTACATGTAGGTATTGAAAGGTATTTATAAAATAATGAAAGTTTATTATTTACAGTATCTTCAGTGACTGTGATTATTATGCAGGGATTGCATAATATTACAGGAGCAAATTCTTTAATCGTTAGCTGTTTTTCATAGGATTTTAATACCAAAATAATAAAAATTCCCACCATTCAGGCCCCTAACAATATCAATAGCTTTGGCTGTTCTTATATGGATAAAAAATTGTTACCTTCAGAAAAATTTTGATAAAAAATGTTAATATCACAAATATGTAATTGAAAGAAACAATTTTAAATATTGCCATATAGAGGAATTTCTAAACTTTTAAACATTCTCAAATCAATAAAAGTTTATTCAATATTGACATGACTTGTATTTTACTCTTTTCTCTTATCAGGTGTTTTAAAAATAGCTGACATTCTATAGTACAGCATTGTTGTTATTACATAAATACTACTAAATTGCTCAATTTGATATTAAAATTAAAATTTTTAAATTAGCAGTAAATTCAAAACAGTGTTCTTTCTAATAGCTTAATATCAATGCATAAAAGAGAATTAGCATATTACTTCAAATATAAGATGCACTTTTTTCCAAATTTTTGATCCTTAAAAGAGAAGTGCATCTTAAATTGGAAACAAAAATTTTTAATATCTTATTTTTGTGGATTTTGCTTTACACTATGTGTGCACATAGTATTATGATCATTGATATGTGTAGAATAATGTGTTAAATCCTTTTTAATCAAAAAAAAATATTTAACATTAAATGTCAATTTTTTTTTGATTAATTTTATAAATGGCTTTAACTCCCATTCAAACCACTACTTTTAATATTATTTAATCAATTTAACTATTATTTTATTGAGAAAATTGTACTGAATAACCTTTAGAACTTTTTACAACTAATAAATCAACGCAAGAATGAGACAAAAGCCTGCCTTCATTCTGATTGATAGTTTTTTGTTCTCTACACAAGAAAGTTCTTAAACAATTCAAAACAAAGCAAAACTCTCCATACAGTAGTGCCATCTTGTGCTAACAAGAGCAATCAACAATTTTGACAAATTTGGTATCTTCATTTTGATTTCATAGTGCAAACAATTATTTTAGAAACTTTTAATGTTATTTTGCCAATTTTACTGTTATTTTATCGAGAAAACAGTATTGAATAATCTTTAGAGTTTTTTTTACAAATAATAAACCAATATAACATTGAGATAAGAACCTGTCTTTACTCTGATTTATTGTTTCTTGTTCTCTATGCAAAAGAGTGGCTATCAATGATTTTGACAATTCCAATATTTTCATTTTGATTTTAAAGTGAAAACATATGTTTTAGAATATTTTTTTACATTTATATTTTTTTTTTCAGAAAACATTTGTAAAAGTATAAATTTTAGAAGAATGATTCATATTTTAATAGAAAAATTTACTTTTACACAAAAGCAAATGAAGATCAATGATGTATGACTACAATTTATAATTGGATGACAAAAATCTGTTTTATGTTGACAACTATTGATTATTTTGTCAATTATGAAGATAAATTTACCAGTAACATTAAAATATCAATACTGTATTTTATAATCTTTTTTTTTCCTTTAAAAAAAATATTATGGTATTTATACTAAAAAAAAGTCTTTGTAATGCAAACAATATAAATATAATTTTGAGTGGGTTTTTCTGTCTTGTAAAAATCTACCTAAAAAAAATTATAAATGTTCTAAAGATGATGTATCCTGGTGGAATAATGAAGATGAGAATTCAAGTTCTGAAGTAAAAGTATGTCTGAAGAAGATCCACAGTAAATTATGTAAACTTATTGTATTTATATTAGTTCCTATTTAAGCTAAATAAAAATGTTTCTTATTTTTCAATTTTTCAAGCTTAAAATCTACTGCATTTTAAATTCAGGGGCATCTTATGTTTGAAGCAATATGATATATAGTTTGTTCATATACAAATATATATATATATATAAATTAATAATAATAATATAATTAAATTATTTATATTTAGATATTTATTTATATAAGGTTCTACATTGAAAAAAATTAGCCTTATATAGTTCTGTTTTGTGAATTGATGTTAAGCCATTAGAAATAAAATTGTATTAAATTTACCACTAACTTGCACATTCAAGCGTTAACACTAAATTGGCCATAGTTATGCTATTTATATAAGAATAATGTTGTTATATTTATGAAGTGTTAATTAATATAAAAGTACTAAAAATCATCAGCAAGCTATATATAAACTAAATGACAACAAATGTAAAATGTAGAATGAGCCCACCTGCACACTTTAGCTTTGATTGTATATAAGGATAACATTTACTGAAATCACTATAATTAATCAGAAAGAAAAATTGAGCCTCATATTTAACATCCTCTAAATATTAAGTTGATCTTCAATTAATAGATGTAAATATAATTTTTTGATAATTTGAATTTAAATGAAATTAAAATGGAAATACTGAAAAACCCCAGTGAGATATATGTAAACTAATTCTCAGTAAGCATAAAATGTAGAATGAGCCCACTTACACTCTAGTTTTGCTCTTATATAGGTATATAAGTAGGTCAATAAAAGTTATGCTTATATATGATTAAAGCTAGAGTGTAGGTTGGCTCATTATACATTTTACATTTACTGATGGCTAGGTTACATATAGCTTTCTGGGGATTTTCAGTATTTCCATATTAATTTTATTTATCAAAAAGTTATATTTGCATCTATTAACAGAATAGCTTATAGTTGATTTGAAATTACATTAATGTATTATAAATCACACTCTGCTTATAAGTATGTCAGTAAATATTGTGTTTATATATGATCAAAACTAATGTGTAGGTGGGATCGTTCACATTTTGTTTTCTGACAGTCAGTTTACATATAGCTCAATGGAGTTTTTCAGTATTTTCTTATTAATTTCATCCTTTATTTGAGTTATCAAAAAGTTACATTTAGTGAGGTGTTAATGAAAATGAAACTTGAACTTATGTTATGTTAAGATTGATCCGTTTTTATCGTTATAATGATGTTTAAACTGGAAAAATATTCTAGTTGACAAATGTAGTTTTAACATCATTTATTTACATATATATAAACAGTAACTCATTATAGATTTAACTATACATATTAACTGCATATATATTGAAAAAGATTTTTCCATAATTCTTGATTGTTATTGATATTGGGATTGTATAAGTCTTGATAGTTTTTAATTATATATATATTATAATGGTTGGGGAGAACAGAGGAGTCTTACGTATCTGCCGTACAGCATGCCACCAGGCTGTTGGAACCTGAAAATTTTATATAGTAGGAAGATACGTCAGAAGATCTAATTTTATATTATTTTATTATGACTGTCAGCCAATGCCACTAGCTCAGGGAGCAGCAGAGATAATTTTTTAATATAAAAAAAATAAATAAATAACCACTGCCAGTAATAACACACAAAACATTTATTAATGCACATATATAAATATTTAAAATTGAGGAATAAAATTTATCTTGTTTAGATTTTAATATTAATTTTAAGTTGTTATTATTTTTTTAAAATTTAAATTATTATTTTAAATAGTCCACACAGATGGACATTTTAATAATATTTTTTTACTTTAGAATGTTGAGTATAGATAGGCTACATAGATTACTCAGTTAAAACTTTTCAAAACAATCATTCAATCTCAGACTAAAAGTTTGCGGCCAAACCAATGCCTGCTTTCAGATATATAGTCACAACCAATGCAATATGAAGATGCTAGCATAAAACCACCTTGACAGGAATGTGCATCTGACAGTGTGATATTATTTGAAGGACATGATCCTCATCCAGTACAGGAATGTATATCTGTCTGGTGAAGGAATTATGTATATACAATAATTAAAAAGAAATGCTACATATGGGGGAGAGCGGTCTATCTGCCAACTTATATTCCCTATCCATAGAACTAAAAAGAGGTCAATGGCACAGGAAATACATCTGTGTCCATTGCAACACCATGACTACATCTTTGGGTCATGCATTCAATTGGGCTTTGCCCTGTATGCTAAACATGCTTCACATTACATTGAGATAAACACCCATATATCTCTCCACCAGCATTGACCTAATTATGACACAAATAGCCTGAAATTAAACCCCTTCAAAAGAAACATAAATGACTAAAATATAAAGTTATTGATGGAATTGCAAAGGGAAATTTACAATAAACCCAATGGCACTCATCATAAGGTGTTGCATTGACCCCAATAACTTAAAAAATATACAAATAAATGCATTTGGACACTCAGCATGAGGTGTCATATTTATCAATATCTATATATTTTAATCATATGAAAAACAAAAAAAATAAAAAATAACTAAATGTTGATGAATCTATGCAGCTATCTACTCCCAACTTAAATTTAAATACAATCAAATAATTTAATCAATAAATATTAATAAAAAAATGGAAATGATTGAATTAGCAAACTCAAATATATAAAATTAATTAAGAATTGATTTTGAAATCTTAAAAGTCAGATAAAAGTTCATTTTAAAAATTAGGTTTAGTTGATTATTAAAAGCTTTTCAAATTTGACAAAAGTTCTTAATTACTTTTTAAAATTTTACACTTCATATCTTACAGTAGAAGAGCTCCTGGTTCCTGGTGCCAATTTCTGCAAAGACTTTATTGGTCATACTTTCATGGAAGACCAATCTGTTGTTCTGGAGCTGGCCTTAGCTGGTTCAATCCTGGTACTATTTTATTGCAATACCCATATGATTCGGGGTCTGCAACAGTACCATTTATAATTCAACAGTCACTTCATTTAAAATAAGTAAAAGGGTGAAAGTGCATCTTTTCACCCTCCTCCTGAAAAATCAAGCTGGAACTAACTTTGATTGGAAATTTTTTCCTTTTATTTTAATCGTCCAGATTCATTGAACAATGCTTTCCTGTTCCAGTGATTTTCATTAAGGTCTGAGCATTGGTCACTGCTTCTATTGGACATCCTGCTTCAGAGTGGGAAATAATCTTTAATTTTTATCTATATCTACTATCTGACTTTTTAATTATATAAGAGACCAAAGGACTAGTTTGCTTTTTATTTAATTAATTAAACAATCATTTTCATTTACTGAGATTACATAGAAATTAACATTTATTTCTATTTTCATTATGTTACTTTTTAATAAAAATATTTTATATTTACTTTTTTTTATAAAAAAGTACATTCAAATACCTTTTTTTTTCATTTAAAAAAAAAATACTTTTAAAGTTTTCCATCTGTGTGATATATATATATATACATGCAAGCTTTTTTTAATTTTAGCTTTTAGTTTTTAATAAATTTATTTTTATTTACGAACTTTTTATTTTAATTTTAAATTAATGTAATGGCATATTATATACTGTTACAATATATATATATGTGTGTGTGTGTGTGTGTGTGTAAAATTAAACTTGATATTTATTAAACACAGTAATATTCATATAATTCAACTTATTCTGTTAGAAGTACTTTCAACTATATTTCTTTTAGTCTTTGTCAACTATATAATGATATAACATTGAATAATCAAAACGAGACACTATTTTATAACTTCCATAATTCTATTCAGTTCTTCCACAATTTTTTACTTTAATGTTTGATGATTGACGATTCATTAATACTTGACGATTTCTCAAACTTAATATAGCTTCTTTTATTTTTCATTTACTGATGCAATATCTATCACAAAAAACGAAAAATAAAAGAAGCTATATTAATTTTGAGAAACCGTGTATTAATGAATCATCAATCATCAAACATTAAAATAACAGAATTGTGGGAGAACTGAATAGAATTATGAGAGTTATAAAGTAATGACTCATTTTAATTATTCAATGTTATATCATTATGTAGTTGACAAAGATTAAAAGGAATATAGTCCAAAGTATTTCTAACAAAATAAATTGAATTATATGAATATTACTGTATTCAATAGATATCAAGTTGAATTTTACATATATTTTGAAGGAATAGACATCAAAATTAATATATATATATATATATGAAAAGCCTACATATACACAATACTAAGAATCTTAATCTGTTGTCAAGGTAACATGTTATGATACAGGTGGATACTCACCTTTATCTATATAGTCTAAGATGTTTATATAAATAACAAAGATTTATATTTGACTGAAAGAAATTGAGATTTTTAATTCATAGAATTTTAAATAAATCTCTTTATATGCATATAATCAAGAGATCGGTTTTTAAATTTAGATTATTAGTAATTTTAATGTTTACTTTTAGTCTTTAACATCCAGAAATGAGGAACTGACTAATCAATTAACTATGCCTAAATGGCTGATCAAGCGTACTTTCCATTGTCCTGTAGGAAATTATATTGACTCATCAAAGACTAAGTCTTATTTCAAATATAAACATATGCTTGCTATAATGGAGACTGATGTTAGTTCATCAAGGAATAGATAATGTTTCTGTTACAAGTAGTTATTTTTATTTTGCACTCTTTTGCTTATTTTTACTTTTTATCTATTGTCTTCAGGTACTTATATTAGTCTAGGGATTGATCATAAAGAGTTTTTCTTATCATTTGTCATATTTCTGTGCTAACTGGAATTTTGTATTTGTTGCAACAACATTTTCATCATTTTATTCCATACTTAGAAATTATGACTTCAATTTTTCCAAATACTTTTATTGAAGTTGAAAATCAGTTTATTTGTTTATTAAGTTTTGATCTTTTTTAAGTTAGAATAAAATGTTAACATTGAGGTTTAATATATTTAAATTCAATAGAATTGCCTGAAATCTGATATAAAACTAAATAAGACCAGGTCATCTAGTTTCTTAGATATGGAACAGAAGTTGGGAAAATATTAAAAATATGCAATAATTTTATGTATCAAATTAACAATTCTTCTTAGAACTTTCATTTGTTTTAAATAAAATTTATGAGAGGGTGGTTTAAAAAAAATTTCTTTCAATTTAATATTTTTTCAGAATTTTAAAATCAATATTTAACAGTTTTAAGTTCAATATAACTTGTTGAAATTTTGTACATTTGTTAAAAATGTCTATGAAAATGATAGGACAATTTTTTTAAATAAGTGAATTTAGTTTCTTAGAGAGGAAAAGTGAGAGAAATTCTTTAAATAATGCTCGCAATCAATTTTAATTTTTATAATTTAAGTAATAAAAAAGTTATTTATATTATAAAAAATATAATGTAGAAAAGGTACTGACTGATTTCTTATACATACATAACTATACATACATAACTATATATACATATTAAATATTGTGTATACACAAAAAATACACATATTAACTTACTGCAAAAATATGTAGTAATATATATCCACCATATGTATGAAATTGGTTTAAAGTAAAATTGTATGTATTAAGTGGCATAACTTTTTTAAATAGATGAATTACTTTTTAGATAGAAAGAATTTGGGAGGGGGAATTTTTTAAATAATGCTTGCTATTAATTTATTTGTTATGATTTAAATAATAAGAAAGTTGTTTATAGTATAAAAAATATAATATATAAAGTTTCTTACTGATTTCTTATATATATATTTAATTATGTACACATACTAAATATGATATATACATAAAGCGTATACATATTAACATACTGCAGAAATATATAGTGATATATATATACTATATATGTAAGAATGTTAAACACTAGCAATTTTATTTGTTAGGATTGCAAGTTTCATTTAAGTGATAAAAAGGTTGTTTATAATATAATTTTGTTTAAAACAATTGTTAAAATAATGCTCACTACTGATTTTATTTGTTATCATTTAAAAACTTATTTAATGAATTCTTACACATATATAATTATGTACACATACTAAATATGATATATACATAAAAATACATATTAACTTACTGTAGAAATATCTGTGATATATATATTTGTGTGTGTGAAATTGATTTAAAGTAAAATTATACATATCAAATAATTGGTACTTTTTCATTACACTGGAAAAGCCACTTGATGGCCCTGTTTGACTGAAAACCAGCAGAATTACACCATTTATGTGGCCTCAAACCAAAGTTTCCACTTAAGACCATTTGATGGCAACTTTAGGTGGCATAAAACCAAACATTTCTGATTTTTACCCACTTAGACAGTGTGGTTTTTATGAGAATGTACAGAAAATTTCTGTCTGCATTGTGTTGCAATGCTTTATGCAAATTGTGAGTTTGTATATCATTATCATGTGATATGATAGCTGCTGGACTTAAAATGTCCAGAACTGTGTTACTGTGCATTTTTTATAAGTTGTAAACCCTTTAATTTGTGTACTGATATCTACTGAGAAATATCATGATGTTAGACATTCTCCTGCAGAGCTAAAAACACCAACGCAACCTCAAAAGTGCATGCATGAATATGCTTTGCAAAATCTCATGTGCAACATCAAATTCATTGTAAGAACAAAGAAACAAAATGTCTGACATGCAAAGTTTTAAATTTTGGAAGTTGCCTGTCACTGAGGCTGATGCTGTGTCATTTCTGCAGGCCAACAAGATAGTGTCCACCATAAAGAAATGTGCTTGCAGCAAAGAGATGAATTGGATCAATTGTCAAGCTTCTGCCGAAATAATAAAAAACATTGTGGCATAGCTGCCAGTGCCTCCCAGACTACCTGGCCAAATTCATGCAGTGATGCATCCACAAAGGGAAGGAGGGCCATACTTTCTGAGATGGCCATTCCAAGAAAGTGTTCATCACAGATGCAAGAAGTTGTGTATAGAACACTTTCAAAATAAACACATTCTAAAGAAATAACTAGTTTTTCCCCTTCATTTGTTTGCATATCAATTTTGGTTTAAAGGTCTGCTAATTAGTTGTTTTCTTTTAATTCTTATTTGTTATGCACGTGTGGGTGAATGCATGTGTGTGTATATAAAAAGGTGGATTAACTTTAAAACCTATGGAATGTAATGTGTACAGTTTTAGAATGAATTTGTGAAATGCCATTTTTCAACCAATAAATAAAAAGTTGTACATGTTAGGCTTATTATTTCATTTCATTAAATGACAAACTAAAAATAACAGTATTTTTGTTTTACTTTCTTTAATCCCAAAGCAACAAAAAAAGGGAAAATGCAGAAAGGAAATCCAACCATCCCTCCCAAACGAAACTAGAAAGCATAATGGTTTAATTTTCTTTGTCTTTTTCATTTCTTAAATTAGAAAAAAAAAGTAACAGCAAATAAAAACCAAATGAAAAAATCAATTAAAGGAGATGTGTTAATGTTTTTAATTGTATTAAATGTTATGTTTAAAAAAACAACAACAACAAATACCTACACAAAATCCAAAAATGTGAAAAAAATAATAATTAAAAAACATAAGTTTTTTAAAAAAAAAAAATACATAAAAAAGTGAAACAAATGAGGTTTTGAAATAATTATATCAATAAAATATACCAAACAAAAATACTATGCCAGCCCAGAATATTATATTTGTTTTTGTTTATATAGAAACAGTGCCATCAAGTGGCTTGTTCAGTGTAAGTGGTTTTCATTTACAATATAATTTTGGTAAAAATATTACAATTAATTTTTGACATTGTATTTTACTTAGATGCCCATTTACTAAACAATGACAGGATGATGAGCTATGTTGGTTGTGGGCTAATTCTTTTTAAAAAATATATATCTTCTTGGAAATATTTATCCATCTAGAATTTAACCTTTGAAGTGTGTTAATGGCAATTAATCATGCTAATCATTACACTAATTCCAGGATTGAAAGATCTTATACCACAATAATTATTTATGCCAATTTGAGTATGACAAGATCAAGAACCTAGGGACTTATAGTGCTGATTTGATAAGATCAGGTTACAGTGTAACTGATACATACAAATATATAAAACAATTTTAAAAATATATTTCAAACTGAACTGAAAATACAAGAAACAACAAAATTCAGATTGCTCTATCATATTTACCACACATCAGAAATAAAATTGTAAAGATCTGCACCAATAAATTTAAGATGACATTATGCCCATCAATTTAAATAGACTAATTAATAATACATAGGACAGATACATAAATTAGATTGTCCTAGCATTGTGTATGTCCTGGGATACAGCTAAACAGAATGAACTTACATTTACTGCAGGAGACAAAAGCTAATCTAAGAGTAAGATTGACATAACATACCTTAATGTACAAAAAAAATGCCAATATCAATTCAACCAATGCATCAATATTTTTCAATCATAAAAAAGGAATATGAACATATTTGATTCTAGTATTGTTAAGCTAATGTGCAAAGAAAGAAATGATAGAAAATAGAAGATCAAAGAGGCATGGTTTATCACACAAAGCAAATATATAATGAACCCAAAATCTCACATTATTAAAATTAGCAAAAAATAAATCTCATAGATTCTTAACAGAACAATCATGATTATGACACACACATGTGTCAAAGTATACTCAATTTACTTAATTTCATTTTTAATTCCCAGTTGTTTATATTAACTATCAAGTAATATTTAATTAAACAATCAATCATATTTACTTATAGCCTTTGATATCTCCTTAAAATAACTAATCAAACAGTTTTTTTCAAGACAGTTGTTTGTGACTTCACCATCACTCATCAGTTAAAATGAGTTATTTGTTCCTATACTTCAGTGTAATGTTAAAAGTCTTTCCTATACAAATATTAAATCTAAAAGTACTCTGATTTTAGAAAGTGAAACATTCATGATGCAGTTTTATTAAATCATTTTAATATGATATTCAATATTATAAATGAATGTTGTTTGAGTAAGTTCATTTATATCTTTTCTCTAACTTAATGATATACATATATTTGGATTATATGTAAGTGTATATGTGTACATAGATAGTTTGTATATATATACAACTTTATTATCTTTATTGTTTGCATTGTTTGTTTTCTTTGGAATTTTGAAGACCAATAAGTTGCTTAAAAATTTATTTACTATATATATATATATTATTGTTTTATTTTATTGCTATTTTAGTTTATTTATATAATACTTAATTTAAAATTTTTTTTTTTTATTATAAAAATAAATAGATCTAAATTTTACCATTTAATAAATTTGATACATGTAATATTAACTTGCTTTTTGCAATGTTAAATTCATGATTTTTCTTTCTAACCGCTGATATGATAACTTAGATTACTCGTCTGATCCTGTTGTCTGTTTTTTCATAGTATTACAAATCATGCTTCTTCTCCATTTGTCTTTAAGTAATTTAATAGAAAGCCAACTCTACTTACAAATAATAATTAAGAACTCAAATTTCTTTTAAAAAATAAAAGGTTCCATTATAATCTTTAAAATATTAATTTATTCATTTTTATTCGTTTTAATATTTTTCTATTACTTGTGTGTTTTTAATGGTGAGTTTTTATCTTCTGACTCGGGTAAACGGAGACTTGAAACGGCTGCCATAAAGGCTAATAGTATTATGTAGTTGGCATATTGTTTCAAATCAATTTAAAATGTTGGAATTTTAAAGTTGCATTCACTTTAGAAAATTTTATTTTTACAACTTTTTTTTTTGAGGAAAAAAAAACTTCAACATTTTCTTTAAAGACGTCTCTTCCAAATTCAATCTTCTTTTTATTTTTTATTTCATAATTTTTAAAGTACAATATATACTTCACATGTGTGCGTGTGGGTTGTTTATTATTATTTAAAATATTGTATATGCTTCTATTTATTCTAGAAGCATTATTTTCCTAGAATGCTATTAGGACAAAATGTGTCCTAGAAAAACAACTAATTAATGACGATAGGATCAAATCAAAGTGTTTAGAGGGAAGAAAAACTTGAATAAAACTGGGGAATACATTTAGAATAACATTATGTTAGTTTAATGTTAATTTCATAAATATGAATTTGCCTCTCTATGGAGTATCCAACAAACATAACATGCTACACAATTTGTTACTGTGTATCTTTATTATGCCAAAGTTGATCTTGAGTGCTATATTTGCATTCTATTATTTGCTACCACATCCAAATGATAATACATCAGAAACAGAACAGAACTTAGGATTGAAATAATCCTTTATTACTTAAATATGTTTTGCTTTGATTGGAGTTTATATTGAAATTCTACTCCATCATTGGCAAGATCACAAATGACAGTAATTAAGGCTCCAATGGCAGAATCTTCTCTTTAAGAATATGTATCAGTTGTATTACTCTTGAAATGTTTCTCTCAGAATAAATGTGGTTATATGTAATGGTTACAAGTTTGGATTCAACAATAATCAAAAGATGAGAATAACCTGAAACTGTCCAAAAATTAATTTATGGGTAAAATCTAAACAATGATGAGGAATTTAGCCATCTGGCAATTAATCATAGAATATGAGACAATAAGCAGATACTGAGATAACTGATGGTGGTTGTATAAATTTGCAAGTGTGTAAAAAAGATTAACTTGAAACCTGTGTTAACACTTTTGATAATGAGCATATGTCTAAGAATCATTCTCACTAATCATCTTCATTTTGCAAGCAAACTTTTAATCAAAATAGAAAAATAATAACCAAAAACTTGTATATTCTCTTAACCTCATCATCAATAATTTTTTTCCAGCATGCATTATTTATTAATTCACTAAACATTTGAAAGAATTGATTATTCACATTATCAATCATTTGTGATGCAACATTCATTATGCTCTATGAGAATAGTTATGAAAAAAATAAAATAAATACAATGGACTGTCCAATAGGTTCATTTTTCACTATGTATGGGATCAATTCATTGTAATGAACAATAAAAATACAAGAATAAGCATTTTTTATTTTTTTATTTTTTGAAATCAATATCAACTTATTTTGTCAATTTAATCTTGCAAAAGAAAAAAAATTTGAGTCGAATAAATCTATATAATATCTGTTATAAGAAGATAGGTATTTTTCCTAATTTTTTTCATCCTTAAGTAATAGAAAATTATATAGAAGATAATATATTTTAATAACATTGTAATTGTTAAATGTTTAATCATAGTCTAATCTTATTTAATTCTGACATAAATAATTTTCCAATATTACATACTAAGAGCATATTTATGTCATTTATTAATGTATGCTTTGCATGAATGTTTCAAATATATTTCTTTTAAATAAAAACGTATTGTGTAATATCTGTTTATTGATAGTTAACCTGAAATTTTAGTGTGAAGTTCTTTTTCCAAATATATTTCATCTACATATTGTAATGGACAGTAGGCACATCAATATAAAAGTTGATTGATAAGGGTCTTAAGTATAAACCTACACAGCTACACCATTGTTCATAGACTTCCTAAATTGTTACTAGATTGTGGAAAACAGTAAACAAATGTTAAAACTGATCTAATAATAAACAAAACAAAGTTTATAAACAGTCTAATATAATATACAAATCTAAATGAAATTGCCCCTTTTATGTTGGTATATGTTGCATTTATGGCAGCCTTTGAATATTAATACTTACACAAAAGTTTACATTATAGTGTTGTCTCATCTCTGAAGATTGTTATTCTATTATTTATTTGAGTCTGTTAAATCTGTGTTAAGATGTATATATATATATATATATATATATATATATATATATATATATATATATATATATATATATATATATATATATATATATATATATATATATATATATATATATATATTCTTTTCAGTCCTAGTTTAATTATGTTGTAATTATTTTAGTAATTTAATATACTTTTAATATATTAGCACTTTAGTTATGAATAGAACTAAAATATACTAGATTACTAAAATTAATATTAAATTATACATTCTGTTATTAATTATACAACTGATAGATATGATCTCCAATATGTGTATTTCATGCTGAACCAGCACTCATCAGTTGATCCAGATCATCATCTTTCACACATATATAATCAATGCTCAGTTTATATTAAGATAGCAAATCTTCAAACTTTAATGTCCAAGCTTCAAACTACTCCATTCTCCAACTCTTCAGCTATCCATAATATTGAAAATCTGATGATGGAACATTCAAATCCCTTGTTGATGTCAATATTATTGTCATACCAATATTCACTTTAAGTCAGTCTGATTCACATATATAGGAACTTGTTCATTTAAATACACAGAAAAGGAATGGGCAGGATATGGGCTGAATCTGTAATATTTGAATACAAGTATAATTATGTAATAATGTTCAAGGCTAAATAGGTTTATAAGTAGTCATTAAAACCAGTGAACACTTTAGACAATCCCAATATCAATAACAATCAACAATCTCAAACTATTGTTATTGTTCAAAGGAGATTGCTTTGATAAAGGTTTAGATTCTTATTGATACTGGGATTGCCTAAGTGTTGACTACTTTTAATGATTACTCTGTTATTATTAGATCATATGGTTTTAGCTAGTAAGACAAAATTTTTATTTATAGTTGCTTATTTATATCATTGCTGAAATTTAAATGTAGATTATTAACCAGAAATTTTGCACTATATTTCAATGTTGTAATAGATTAACTAGCTATACAGTTTGTGCATTAGACAACATTATATATATATATGAATTAAGTGGAAGCAGACAACCTCTAACAATATATGTGTGTAAAATGAAGGATCTCGTAGTTTTTTAGATCATCATATCTGCCACACTTATGAACTTGGGTTTGAATGTGAGTAAAACTCCTTTTTTTCAGTTTTCATGGAAGATTATAATTTTTTTGCATAATGTTGACTTGTAATAAAATTAGCTTGTTATCTAATTAATTACTGGTTGGTAAATGGAGATCTTCATATTTTATAATGGTAAAACAAGAAAAAAAAAACCTTAAACTTCCATCACTTGGCACTTATTTATGATAAGTAAAATCTGGTTTTTACTGCTTCCCTATGTACAAATGTTATAAGATATCTTTATTCTACTGCTGACTTTTGCCGAGGCTTAAAATATCCAGTACATATAGCAATCAAGACGGTTCATGCAGTCCACCGTTTGATTCACTTAATTACCACACATTCTCGTAATACATATAGATATATTTTATGATTAAATTTAAATAATTAAATTTTTGAACATTTATTTTATACAAACTTTTTTGAATTATCTGTTAAATTAAAGTTGACTTTTATAATAATTTAACTTTTCCATTTTGAGATGCATGTTATAAAATTATAGAATTCCTTAGAGTCGGTTAATCTTTGTTTATCATGAGAAACTGAATCGCTAAAATAAAAAGATATTCAGTGAATCTATAATGATCTGCCTTTAAAATAACTTTTTATTAAAACGTAATTAAACATTGTCATTTATAATTAAAAACAATCTAATTATCATAGTATTTCAAAATTTAGTTATAAATTATTTCAAAATTTAGTAATAAATTATTCAGAATGAAACAAATGGGAATAAATAAAATTATTTTTGTACAGAGGAATAAGTTTTTATTCTTAAAGTTGAAACTAAATCAATTTTTTCATTATTATAATATATTTTTTACAAAAAGTTATGTTTGAGAAAACAAAATTTATTGTATATGAAAATAATAACCAAAATCTTAATTAAAATTATTTTACAAAAGCATTCTTCTCACAATAAGATTAAAAAGAACTGCATACTAATAGTTTGTTTTTTCGATTCTACAGACAAATGGTTGCTTTTTAATTTAAATAAAAAAATATTTATATAAAAAAAAAAAAAAGAAGGAAGAAAGCAAGAATAAACTTAATAACATCTTAAGTTTAAAATTGCAAAACTTAATGAAGCTTTCCAAACTATTTGCAATGGTTATTAATATGAAAAAATAAACGTGAAATATTCTACACATAGTAAAACATATAACTGGTTTCGTGGTATAATCGTAACACTTTTTCATGCCCTGTTATTCACTTCGATTCGCCATTCCTGACTGTGTTAATACTAAAAGTTTTTTCTCGTTCTAATCAGGCTTATGATTTTTTTCAGATAGTCCCTTTTCAACACCTTACCACTTAGCAATTGGAAAGTCTAATAATTAATACCTTGTCCTTCAAGGTTTTTTTTTATAAAAAGTACTAAAGAGACATTTATCCTATTATAAGAATTATAAATGTTTTTAATTGTCTTTTAAATATATAAACAAATTTGAACAATAGTAATTAAAAAGAGTGCCATATGTATAATAAACCTTAAATTGCATACAGCTAGATGGTTTTAAATGTAAATCATAAGATAACAGCCAAAGCTTACATAAACCATAGAATCTACAATCTGTCACCAAGATCACTCATATGGCAGATTGTAGATTCTACATTTTATGTAAGCTTTGGATGTTATCATCTGGTATATATATATGATAAACAAAACAAGTTATAAATTTTGTAACTTGCTCATAGCTTGCATTTTATGATCACTAGATGGAGCTTTACCAATAGCCCACTATCAAGCTTTGTTTACATAAACGCTGAGAGAGATAGAATTCAATATCTCTTTCAAATTGTCTCCAACCATTAAACCATGGTTTTGAGCTAGTTGGCTCATGTCAGCAAAGGGTATGAAGACTAGAAACTAGATCTAAACACCAACTCTGCAATACAGCATTTATGAAACACGTTTCTATCAGCTTGAAAGCATGAACTTTTCAGATACGTAAATATCTTCAAATCCAGTCAAACAAACTAGATAGCTATATGGGCTTGAAACCATGGTTTAACACTTTCCTAGCCCGAAACGCGAATTTGCATTGTCACCTTTAGATTGCTCTAACTCAGCCATTTTATAAGCTACAATGATAAAATTACATTTGATTTTGAGCTTAGAGCAAGGCCTGTAAGATGCTGACCTCTCTTGAATTATTTTACAAGTAAAAAATCAATACTAGGAGTATTTAAAATTTACAAAAGAAGAAGGCCAGTTCTGATTGGTTGGATAATCTATTCTCAGTCTATTCTCAATTTATTCTCAATTCTTATTGGCTGATAATTTTGATAAATATTTTTTCACCGCTGAAAATGAAATATATGTTTTACAGTGTTTTTTTTATTTTTCATGCATATTATAAATAATTTTCATAAAATCTAATATTTCTAATAAAAATATAGTTATTTTACAAAAGTAGTAAGGTTTTATTAAAAAATTGTATACTTTACATGATTGTAAATTGAAAAAGAAACCAGCCGTAGCAGCAATTTTTGACATCTTGTCAAGAGGTTAGATTGCTCCAAGCTGTTTATTTGATTTTCAAACAAAGATTGTTTTAGAATATTTTTCTGGCATTATAATGTATTTTTGGTGTATTTTTTAATAATATGCTGAAAGTATAATTATTTTGAGAAAAACTTTAAGATTTTTCCTAAAAAATTCTTAAAAAATTCGTAACAGCAAATCTGGGAGAGATTTAAATGACATTTACATTGCTTCTAATTTGCTCCTAATGTTTTCTTTGATTTTTCCACTTTTGAATATTTCTATAAAATACAAATATATTTTTGAAATAACTTTTGTTTACTTTCCTAACATTACAAATAATTAATATACTTTTTGAAAACGAAACTAAAATTAATATATATTAAAAGATGAAAATATTTCTATCAAAGAGTTTGTCACTTGACCAATTAAACCAATTAAAAGTTTCAGAGTTTTACTTCACTTGTCCAATAATAAAAATGATCCAGGAAAGTGTTAAAGGTTGGAGACAATTTGAAAAAGATATTGAATTCTATCTCTCTCAGTGTTTATGTAAACTAAAGCTTGATAGTGGGCTATTGGTAAAGCTCCATCTAGTGATCATATATATATATATAAACAAAAAAAAGACTTATAAATCCAATAAATAATATTATATTTCAACCAGAGAACTGGTTTTCATCAGAAAGAAAAAAATACACAGTAAAATGGCGATAATCAAAAATTACAGATTTGGTAAAAGATTAAAAATTTTAACAAAACCCCCCTGATTGGTCACAAAATCTAACACAGAATATCTACCCAATCAATGACAAAATTCAAACAAAAAAAGAAAAAAAACTACATTCCTCCTAATCAAGCTTAAATTCTATTTAAATTAAAATAAAATAAATATAAAAATAAAAAATCCAAAATTAAAAATTAAAATATACATATGTGCATACATACAAAAATTAGACTATGCTCACATACAAAAAATAGCTGTGCTCACATTAATATTCATTAAAAACTAAAATACTTATACATTTTAATCAAAAATTATAGTTAGTGCAAAGTACAATAATTTATAATAACTAATTATTTATCTATATACCAATTAAACACAGATATTAAACATCCACATAACCAATCTTTACATAAAAAACCTCATATAAGAAAATTTTCACATAAAAAACTCACATATAGAAATCATTTAGGAGACCAGGTAACCCAGAGATGTAATAGTTCCAGTGTTTAAATTCAATCCATGTGGTTCTAAGGTCTTGAATTTAAAAATAAAAAAAACTCTCCTTTTGTTTCCTCTCCCTTGTAGAAGAAAAACCTTCCTGAAGAATCACTACTTTTGAATCATCAATTGAATGATTCGGTAAGTTAAAGTGTTTTGAAACCGGTCTATCTTTATTCTTATGAAAAATGTCAAATCTATGATTAGTCATTCTGACATGTAAACTATTTGCTGACTCACCTATATACTGGTTTAAACATCTACTACACTCTATCAAATATATCAAATTAACACTTTTACATGTAACATAATTAGGAATATACCATTTAAAATTATGATTCTTAGTACTAAAGACCACTTTTGTCACAACAATATGTTTACATGTAAAACATCTTTTATCCTCACATGGAGAACACCCTTTTACCAGTACAGAACTACTAATAAAATTTGTTTTGACAAGTATATCTCTAAGTGATCTATGTTTTCGATATACAACCTTAGGTGGATCAGAAAAAATAGATTTTAAATAATCTGTGGACTGTAATATGTTAAAATGTTTCGCCAATATCCGGTTAATATTAGGTAAATCTCTATTAAAAGTAAGAACCAATGGTGGAACATCTAATTGTTTTTTACTCTTTTCAGATAAAAGAAGTTTCTTTCTATCAATTAAAGAAGATCTCCTTACTGCATTATCCAACAATGTCTTAGGATACCTCATATTGAGCAATCTATTATATAAAATACTATTATTTTGTTGAAGAAATTTCTCATCATTACAAATCCTCTTCATCCTTAAAAATTGACTATAAGGAATATTAGCCTTTAAATGTTTAGGATGGTTACTATAAAAATGTAGATAGTGGTTATTATCAGTTGGTTTCCTATATACAGTAGTAGTAAGAACTCTATTAGTGTAAATAACTTCAACATCAAGAAAATGAGCAATTGATTTTGAAAAATTCATTGTGAAATTAATATTTTTATTAAAATTATTTAAATAACTTAAAAAATTATGAAGTTCAACTTCACTATGTGGCCATATCATGAAAATGTCATCTATATATCTAAGCCAAGTGTGAGGTTTCAGCTTAGCATTATCAAGTATAGAGGATTCTAGTTTTGACATAAAAATATTTGCATAACTTGATGCCATCTTTATACCCACAGCAGTACCTTGTTTCTGTAAATAGTATCTAGAATCAAAAGTAAAAAAAATATTTCTTAAAACCAAATATATTAATTCAACCATAGTAGTAATAAGACCATGATCATACTCTCTATCTTGTAAAGCACATTTAATAGCCTCAATTCCATCATCATGAGGTATATTTGTGTATAATAATACAATATCCAAAGTAACCAAAAAACAATCAACTGGTAATTCAGATTTAATATTTTCTAACACACAAAGAAAATGAGTAGTATCTTTAACATAAGAATTAAATGATGGTGGAATAAATTTAATAATATTATCAACATATGCTGAAATATTTTCTGTAGGACTACCAATACTAGCTACAATAGATCTGCCTGGACAACCAGGTTTATGAATCTTTGGCAAAATATAAAAACTACTAGGATGAATTTTGGTTGGTACTAAAAAGTTATATACATTATTATTTATAAGACCCCTAGCTCTCATATCTTTTAAACTAAAAAGTATACCCTTGAATAATGAATTAATAGTGGTTAGTGAAATAGGCTCATCAAAAATTTTATCATCTAAAAGCTCCAGAGCTTTTTTAACATAATCATCTTTATTCATAATTACTATTGATCTACCTTTGTCAGCTGGTTTTATAATAATATCCTGTCTTTTCACTAAACTGCGTAATGCATTCATCTCTCTCAATGTTAAATTACTCTTATACTTACTATGTTGTTTAAGTCTAATTTCATTAATAATATCCTGATATACATTATCAATGTACGTATCTAATAACACATTCCTTTGATGTGGTGGTGTCCAATCAGATCGTAATTTCCCAATAGTATCACATTCTTGGTTTCCAAAAAATTCTCTTAATCTAAGTCTTCTTGAAAAATTATCTAAATCCTGATGAATTTTAAATTCATTTTTTTGATAAAATGACTGAACTGTAGGGCAAAAAGATAAACCTTTATTTAACAGTGAACATTCTACCTCACTAAGATTAATGTTAGTTAGATTAATCACATTGTTTTCCTTATTAGCTAAACATAAAAAGTCATTGCTATAAATATTTGAGTTAGATTTATTAGTATTTGTATTTCCAGAAACTAAAATATTGTTAGTGCATTCAGAAGAATCTGTAACTCTATGAACCAATGCTAAACCAGCATCACTATTAAGAACAGATGGTAACATTTCAGCACAATCTAATGAATGTGAAGATGATATAAATGATTGATCAGTATCAATTGGAATCATATCCGATGTAGAAATATCCGACACAGTATGATTATCAGAAGTCATACAATTAATTAGTGTTTGTGACTGATTAGTAACTAATTCAAATCTTGGCTCATTACCCATAACTTTGAACCAATGATACATTTTATTATGAAATTCCTTCACCAATAACTTCTCTCTCGAAAAAACCCATTCCTGTAATTCCTTCTGTTCATCTATATTCATTAAATTACAACTACCAAAATGTATAATTTCTTTTTCAATTAATTTAAGTCTTACCAAAAATGCATCTTTCAAAATATGTATTAATGCAACAGATGCTTCTCTTATTGTATTATCCCATTTAGTTGAAGTTCCCTAGGAAATTGGTCTATGTTAGCAATAATATATATATATATATATATATATATATATATATATATATATATATATATATATATATATATATATATATATATATATTATATATATATATATATATATATATTGTATTCATCCATTCTTTTTTACATGTATGTGAAATAGAGATGAGAGAGAAGTGATGAAAAGCATGATAACTACAAGGACTGAAGAAAGGAATATAAATTATTTATACAATTGACAAAGAATGTATATGACTATTCTTGTTTACAAAAAATAAATAAACTAGTTGCCTATAAATACATTATTTGTATTACTATATTATATGCAATTAATATGAACTTTTATTGACTTAATTCTGTAATATAATGATATTATATATTCTAAACTTGAGCTGAAAAGTTAAAAAGCCTTTTATTTCTATTAATACAATAGAATTCTTAAGTTGCTGAAGTCACTCTTCAATCAAGTTTTTATTAAATCTGTCTTACTGCTTGTTTGCTCTTTTTAAAAAAAATACTTCATTTTATTAATCAAAAAGCTGATATCTTAAATAATATTATTCATAACATAAATAAACAACAACGAAATACCTTACCTCTTAGAATGTGTAAAGCCTATATTTTCTTATACATGACTCAATTACTATTTTCTATCTTCTTCTCAAAATCAGTAGTTACTTTTTACTGGTCCAACCAAATCTACCAGTTGAACAAGAAACCTAAATTCTAATTCAAAATAAACACCAAAACAATATTTTTATTTATTAAAATATTTATTTAAATTTTTAACTAATTGTAATGGTAATGATTAAACAAACATTTAACATAAAAAAATTATAAAACAAAACCTATTTAAAAACATTAGTGTTTTAATTTTAATTAATGGATTCCTGAAGTCTATTATAGAAAAATAGTTTTCTCATTTATTTAGACATTTTACTAGATCATTCTAAACCAATAAAAATAGATGAAACATTTATTTTGATTTTGCTTATATGTATTATGTTGAGATGATGTGTGGATATGCTTATGTAGTTAATAAGCAGGTGAGCATTACATTAACCCATAGGCATGATGCATAGTGGTAATTGAAAATAAGAATTCTAAAATAGCCTATGATAAGATAAAATAAAGTTGCTGCTTATTGGTTTTATTGTCATAACATATTGAATTATGTTTATCTTTTATTTGATAAGTAATTTATATTTACCTACAATCAAAAATACTCGATCCTGTTAATATTTTTCTGGATTTAAATAAAATAGGATGTTTAATAAACCTCTTACTGGGTTTTTAATAATATTCTTAAAGATTTTTTTTTCTTACCATCCATTTCAAAATATTCATAAAATATTATGTATTGATATCAGCTGCAAAGGTCGAAGATATATCTAGAAATAGTATTGTCAGCTGCTTTTTATTATAGCATGTTAATACTACGAATACCTCAGATAACTGAATCATCTCCCAAATCTTTCATTTTACATTTAGATCAAATCTAAAAAAAAGTTTACACTAATTAAACTTGGTAATATGTTTACCAAGCATTGTACTGTGTCTTCATAATGTGTGGAATATTTTATGAATATTTTTTATCACTTATGGACATACCACTTCTGCTTGAATATTTATTAATTTTATGAGTAACATCCTCACATATAAATTTTCTATTATTTATTTTAGCTAAATATTACCATTTCCCCTTATTGTTGTTTTTATGCTGAAGATGTTATAGTTAAACACAAATTATGTATGAACATATTTTATAAATATCACGTGATTGTTATCTAAATTAATACTTTTATCATGGCATATACTTCAGCTGAACTTTGCTTATGAAAAGATATAAACCACTCTTTAAATTTTTCAATGATACTTTGAACTTTGTTAATACAGCTTTGTAAATATTAATATTGTAACTTACTTAATCATTATTCTTGGATTTATATTTTCTTTTTTATTTAAAGTATCTTATAATATTAAAAGATTTTTAATGTACATTTTTTTAATAAAAATAAAACTAATTAGAACGTATTTTACAAGGATCCCGTTTATACTCAATTATGTATTTATTTGTTAAAAAATAAAATACTATTCTCTTAATTGCCTAAATTCAATTATCTAAATACAATAAATGCATTTTCATCTTCTTTGGGAATCAAATTTATCACTATAAATAAAGAATTCTGATAAAATCAATAATAACGTAAAATAATATTATATTTGTTTAAATTTTTCTCTGTCAATCATCATTCATTTTTATCATTTGTCATAGTTTGATAAAATAAAGTTTAATATGATCTCTATTTTATTTGATCTTTAAAGATATATTTTTGTTAATAATTGCACCTAGTGGCTCTAGGAATACAATGTTAGTTTCAGGTCCCCTATATTAGGTGGAATTAAAAAAGGATAACGAAGCTTCACTGTAATATTTTGAAGCTAAACTGAGGGTAAACTCATTACCTTTAAGTGTTATTATAAAAATGAAGAAAACTTTTAGTTTCCTAACAGCAACAAGGGTTTAACTGACATCGTTGTGAAAACAAAAATGGAGAGAACATATCAAATCAAGTGCAGAATAAAGGGGGAATATGAGTCAAGAAAACCAGTATAAATAAACAACTGATGGAAGAAGAGAATCCAGTTAACAAAGAAAACACCTCAGATGATTTGGACTATATGTCAACCAAAATATCACAAAGGAAAGAGAAAGTGAATGTTGTTGAAGGCTTCAAAAGTTTAAAATTGAAAACAACGTTATCTAAAAAGTGAAACCGATTAATAAAAGTTTAAAATTGAAAACATTATCTAAAAGCAAATCAGATTAATAAGAACAAATCTATAAAATCTAAATTTGAAACTAATGAGAGAAGTAAATCAAACAAATTATTTAATGTTAATAACCAAGAATTTAAGTATGAAGAGGCATTACAATCAAAGTATGGGGTAAATAACGTTATGCAAGAGGCTTATGATAATATATTGGATTTAACGGATGAGGAAGATGAAAAATCAACTGTTTTAACAAAGTCACTTAATGAATAACTTTTAATAAGGATTGAGAAATTTAAGGAATAAAACCGAACAATTCTTTTATCAAGATCATAACCACAGACAAATTCATCTGACAAACTGGATGCTAGACACTCCAGCTAGAAATATCATTTTTGTAACAGTAATAAAGTTTTGTTGTAATATTTGAGGGCATGGGTCTGCACTCCTCATTTCTTCCACAGGAGTTGATGATGGCAGTCATTGGGGATCTGGTTTATGGGTGCTGGCAGTTGACAATTATTGCTGCTACCTGGAAAACCTTCTGGGAGGGTACAGGGTCAAAGTTTTCAGTGCCTTTTCTGCTCTGATGAGCTGCTGTGCCCCCTTTATGGATTGTTGTTGGGCAGTGCACATCTGTGCTCCTCCATGTATAGATACACATTAAGTAAAATTGTACAACCCTTTTGTGGATATATTTATTATTGAGCGTATGTACTTTGTAAACCTGGTCAATAATTGTTTTATCTTGTAACATCATGTAACAGGTGATCAGTCACCTGTGTTTTTTTTCCTTAATAAAAAAAAAAAAAACTACAATTAAGCATAACCGATATCTAGATATGCCTAACAAAGCTTCTTATTTTCATTATATAAATATTAAATTCACTGTTAATTTACAGGTAAGTTTTATACATTTTATTCAATACTGCACTAGTAAATAATGACCTTCGTTCAATTTTAATGAAGTATATTTGGATATATTTTTAATATTTTCTCTTTGCAGGTTGTTAACAATTCTTTCTTTACTTAGAACTTAGATATAACAACAATTGAAACTCTTCTTATTTTATAGAATTACATTTTCATTTAAACTTTAAAAGACTTATTGACATTTGATTTACCAGTTCTTTAAACTATTTCATGTATTATAAAGAACAAAAATTGTAATGGGTAAACAATTTTGAGAACGATAATATTTTTTTTAGAACTAATATTCTTATGTATCATTTAAAATTTTATCATAGCATAGATTAATTTAATTTTTACAGCCGAATAAAGATGAAACCTTTTCTTTTGACTGTTATGCGTTGTTGTTGTTCACTGAATCAAAATAATTTAAATGTGATTTTGCTAAAAGAATATATTTTTTTAGTTTAATAAAAACAGAAAGTTTATGGTTTACTATAACAAATTATTGTAAGCGTGGGAAGAAAATCTGTAAAAAAATAATTTTAAAACTTTTACTTGGCTGCTTATTAATGATTCTGAGTCAATATGATATTCATACTTTCATATGTTTCAAATAATAAAAAGTATATGTTTCGTAATCTTGACATGTTATATCACAAGTTTCCGTCAAACAAGTCAAGAAAAATCTCTTCCGGGAATTAAGCTAGGTACATTGCTTAATCCTTATATGCTTTTATTTTTATTTTCCATCAACAATGATATATTTAATAACAGATTTAAATTGATTTTAAAGAGTCTTTTGATGTTAAAGATACAATAATTATTTTATATTTCTATAAAAAAAATTTTTTTTAACCAACCTTAGGTTTTTCTACCTATTAGTCTATACGCTATCTTTTTTTACTAACTAACGTTTGCTTTCTTTTCATTCGCATTTTTTTATAAGTAAAATGCACTACAAATCTATTTACACAGTTAATGAAAGATTAACAATCTCCAAACCAAAAAGATTTTTGAATTAGTTTTACAATAAAATAATATTTGGAATCTTTTATAAGAATGAAATATGAGCACACACATGGGCGCATACGTATGTAATATAAACATAAAATTATGGAATCTATTACAATTATTAATATAATTAAATAATAATTGAATCAAACATATTTACCTAAATCTTTTAAACTAATATTGTAAATGTTTACTCTTTCGATTGTTTTTAAATTTATTTTAAATTGAGTTCAGATTCATTTTAAGCAAATAGCATTATTTCAATCTTTTAGGACTGTAAAACAAAAAATTACATTTTAGTTTAGGGTTCTACCAAGAATTTAAAATTTATATGCAAAATCTCTCCTTCCCCACATTTTTTTTTTTTGTTTTTTTTTTTAAATAGAACTACACATTTTTAATGTATAACATAATTTAATGTATAGCCGAATCAGATAATATATATATCATAATGATAAATTTGGGTTGGCTGTATCATAGTTTTGGTTGCAAATCTCTACAAAATTAAAATGACTTACACCTGAGTATTCACAAATTCTAGTTCCCTGAATTTGATTGTTTTCAGATCCATGACCTTTTTCTTTCAAGAGTTTTTCCGAATCCAGCAGTGTATGATGAGACTAAATTATACTATGATCACGCTGTTACATATTCTATATATAGAGAAGAAATATTGAGTCACTAGTAATATATTAAAATATAAGCTTTTTTATTTACAGAAGATACATAAAAGAAATCATAAAATTAATCAAGTTTCCATGCATACTATTTTTCTTTCTCTCAACTAAAAAAATTTATAATGATGAAATTCTGCAGTATGTGTTATTTTATTAATCAAGTGCTAGTACAGATCGATTGGAGATACAGTGCAAAATTTATTAAATAAGTAAGACCAATATGAATGTAATTACATGTAAAGTTTTATAAATTATTACATTACTAATCAAAATTTGCTACATAAATTATAATTACAAAATTATTAAATATTACTGATAAGTCATTTAAAAGCACTTTTTTCTTACCTAAAATTTATTGGAAAATAACGTTACATATATAACTAAATCCCGCACTAATATGTAATTATACTAATGCTATTTTTCTATGCTTTCTATAGAAACATTGGAAAACATCTGTAGAGGGCATAATTAAATATCTTTAGCATTATATATATATATGTATGTGTGTGTGTGTGTGTTAAATTAAATATTTTGCATGGATTGTTATCTAATAAAGAAGAGAAATAATGAGATTTTACCCATGTTAATAGAAATAATCTTTGACATTGATGATGCCAGGAAAATATCAATTTCTATTAATTGACAATCTCCCTGTGGCAAAATAAGTTTTTTCATTAACTAAAATAGCTGTTGGTTGGGTTTTATTGTGGTTTGTTCACATTTCTTTCTGGAACAAATTTGACAATGACAGTCAGTTTGTATTATTAGTTTCTTCTTGTAACCACAACCCATTGGTATTTTAGACTTGTTTGATAAATATTTAATGGGCAAATAGTTATCAGTTCTCATGAAGTCTGTTTTGATAACTTCTTGTTAAATAGTAGCAGTGTGCACCCTATCTGAGATTTTTTTAAGTTTAAAGTGACATATCGGTAAATAATCTTAAGTTACATAGAAAAGCCAGATAAATAATTCTAAAGATCTCTTAACTGATTATCAGTGCAGAATTGTTTATAAGAATGGTGAGCATTAGTATTAACCTGCTCATTCACCCTCCATAGGTAGTGATTTTTCCCATTATAATCTATGCTTTTATTTTTTGATACTACTAATGCTATTGATACATTTCCTTTTATATATCCAAAATGTTATTATAAAAATAATAATAAAAACTAAAATAAAAATAACATTATTAAAAACAATTTTCTATGCATAATCTTTAAAAATATTGAATTTAGAAAATCATGTAAACACAGTAATGTTTTCAAACTTAACAAATAGACTTCACTTACAAAATAACATTAAATAGGTTAGCATTTCCCCTCCCCTCCCTCTTAAACACACCCCAAAAAAAAAAAAAAAAAACCCAAAAATTGAACAACCGTCTTAAATTATAAAAAAAAAAAATCCCCCCCAAGGGAATTAGCCCATTAATCTGTTAATTGCTTATTTTTCAATTAATATTCAAAATCTAATTACTTTAACATAGCAAAAATATAACAACAGATCTAGATGATGTGTTTATAAATTAATGTTATAAACCTGTTATCTTATATTTTAAAGATAAAAAAAAAAGATGAATTACTTTAATTTTTTTCTTTTCACAATTAATTAAAAATACAAATTTACCCATTAACAAAGCATTTTAGAAGTTTAATTAATACTTGTAAATGATATTATGAGTGATGAGATTGCATTAACTCACTGTGTACTATTAAAGTTATAGGCTTTTTTTTAGACTTTTAAGAGAAATAAATTTTTCAGGTTGATTCACCTTGTTATGTGGAAAATATTCTTGATGTAAAAATTTTGGCTCTTAAATTTAATAAATCCTTAAGTAAGTAATTGTAGGATCAATTACTCAGAAGGCAAAATAATATTCATGCACTAATATGATAGGTCGAGTATGTCCATTTTATTCAATTAAAGAAACTGAGATTTCCTTTTATCTCTCGATTAAAACTGATTCATGAAATTGTTGACATGTTACTCACAGCACCAAATCACTCTGAGCATTCCATTTCTTTAAATACAACACAAGTCAATGTTGAGGCAGAATAAACTTTATGTACAATGTAAGAATCATGAATATCAAAAAAAAAATGTCTAAAAATAAATAAATTTTTGTCTAAATTATTTGCTTAGTAAAAACTTTTCCATAAAGATTAAGAAATGTATACTGTGATGGATTTTTGATTGCAGTTATTGATTTTATTCAATTGACTAATGCAACCTTTTTAATCCAACTTTCTTTATTACCACTTAAAACAATCTATAGTAATAATTATCAAAACTACAGTAGAGTCATGATATATGCTATATTTTGTTCCAAGCTCTACTCATGTACATTATGTTTCAAAAGACATTTATTTGTGCTTCATCACCAACAGTCAAGAGGTTAGGTAACTTACCTTGTAAGTTAACAATTTCCAACTATAATGGCTTCATCTATCTGCTTGGGGAATACCCATCATGAAAGATATTTTCATTCCATCCATCCAGAGATCCCTATCCACTCAAACTAACCACCATATTACAAGATTTCAAACAGATTTTCCAGGTAAATTTTACATTGCTTATCCTGATTAAATCATAATTTAAATACACATGGACCAAACAATACGACCCAAATGAAGTTATACAAATATATTATATGTCCGGACCCACAGGGACTTCCATCTGACTCCATGGCATCTGGGTCACAAATCATTTCAGTATGAGTGTACCTAGGTTATTAATGTTCAACCAATATTCTACATACATAACATAAGGTAATGTTTACAATACAAAAGATAAAGTTGTTTTGTCCCTCCAGGTCTGCTGTGACTACATTCCATCACTCAGCAGTCCTGGAGTACCCATTAGGCACCGTCTTTCATTCAGTGGTTTGGAGTACCTAACATATTATTATTAGCAAATGTTTCCCAAGACTCCAATTGGGGACACTTTACTTGAATTGATTTTTTACATAATTTGAGATGAATGAGCTTAATTAAAAGAAAGATAATCTACACAATTCAAAGTTCCATCATTCATCCAGACATGCCATGAATCTTCAATTACACTGTGGGACCACATGGGGAATAATGATGACTAGCAATTCAATTGTATAAGGTTTATTACATGAAAATTTACAGATAGACTTAATCAAAGATCTTAGTTGGAAGGAGTTCAATAAGTTTTTTAAGATAATTTATTGAGTTACCATTGCCCTGGTGAGTTTGACCCTGGACCAGGTTTGGTCCCCCAGCCATTGCTGACATGTCTTTTTGTCCTTTTTCCTAAGTTCTTTAATTTTCTTAATAAATGTCTCTTCAATTGTATCCCCTGTTCCCTCTTGAAAGATTATTATGTTTCAGGCTGACCATATGGCACTTGCATTGCAAGTCTGATCAGCCTGAATTCACCTTTCTTGATTGCTTTGGGAATGTCAATAGCCAATTGAAACCACTTCCATATAGCATTCCATCATTCACAATCTGCCATGATATGATCAAAATCTTCAGCTTTGTTACAGAGGAGGCAGATAGTGTCCATTCTAATCCCTCCTCTAATTCAGGAATGATCTAGCGAAGAGGACTCTGAGGCTGACCTTGAGCAGAAAATCTACCAAGTTAGGATTTAATTTTAGCCTCTTGGTCAGCCCTCCACATTCTGATATACCCAGTTAGGGTTTTGTTTTTTCTTCTGCCTTATCTTTGTGTGTGAGCCCATACAGGTCCCAATAGGATAACATCCATGCAAACAAGATGCTGGAAGTCTTGATGTTATTGATCACAATCATGACCTGTTGCTTCAACCAAATACCTCTTTTAATTGGAGGTGGTTGATCCATGGGCTCCACATCAATACTTGGTAAGGGACACTCAACTTTCTCATTCTTTCAAAACAACTTGACCAAGATGTTATAGGTCCATTGAAGGAGAAAATTTTGAATGGAGTTTAGGCCCAAACCATTCAACTTCTTTGGTTTTTGAAGAATCCTCATGCTGATTACTGGTGTATCCCCCCCCCCCAGCACAGCTTTCTACATTGAGTCTCAATCTATTTGATGAATGCCCTTGTTGGGGAAAAGCCCACCAGAAAATAAGTAATCTTTGGCAGCACCATGGCATTTAATAGTGTGACCTTCCCCAACATTGAAAGGGGGACCAACCACAATTACTTCACTGCTGTCTCGATCTTTGCGAATAAGGCCTTCTCCAGCTCTCTTCTCATAACTATGGAGGGAGGAAACCAGTCAAAATTATGCATAGCTTACTTTACAATGATAAACTTTGATTTCAATAGATTGAACTGTAAGTGCACAACATATACACACATATATAACACTGATGTTTTTTATGTGTATAATATGGGTATAGAAATAATAATTATAGTACAAATAAACTTTTAATTATTAATAATATATTGATAGGAAACATTTATAAATATTTTATTGAATGTATGTTCCCTGATTCATTCTCTGAAAAAAAAATTAAAAAAAAAAAAATTTACTGAACAATATTTTTAATTTTAAAAAAAAAAAAGAATAGTGAAATCACTCACTTTTATTGCAATTAAATATGCTATGGGGAATTCTTTTTTTAAATAACTTTTAAGCCAATGCACATGTGCTTTAAAGATAAATTATAAATGAATACTCTCGATTTTTCCAGACACAAGATATAGTATTTTAGAAAGAATGGAATGAATCCACCCATTCTTTCAACCCAAACATTTATGTATGGGCAAATCTTAAGCATGTGGAAATGAGAGCATGAAGGTGTTAAACAACTTTAAATTACATTTGTTATGCTTGAATGAATGACACTTGCAAAATCTTTACAACTTATGACACGGCATTCTTTAGTTGAAATTAAACATATATAATGAGATATTATTTTATATAGCGCTATGTTTTTTTTTATGTAATAGTGATATTAGCGATTAAGCCAATGCACATGCACTTTAAAGATAAATTATAAATGAATACTCTCAATTTTTCCATACACAAGATATAGTATTTTAGAAAGAATGGAATAAATCCACTCATTTTTTCAACCCAAACATTTATGTATGGGCAAATCTTAAGCATGCAGAAATGAGAGCATGAAGGTGCTAAATGATCACTTTAAATTACATTTGTTATGTTTGAATGAATGACACTTGTGAAATCTTTATAATTTATGACATGTCATTCTTTAGTTGAAATTAAACATATATAATGAGATATTATTTTATATAGTGCTGTTTTTTTATGTAATAGTGATATTAGTGATTAAGCCAATGCACATGTGCTTTAAAGATAAATTATAAATGAATACTCTCAATTTTTCCAGACACACGATATAGAATTTTAGAAAGAATGGAATCACGAGTATTCATTTATAATTTTTCTTTAAGGTGCATGTGCATTGGCTTAATCGCTAATATCACTATTACATAAAATAAAACATAGTGCTATATAAAATAATATCTTATTATATATGTTTAATTTCAACTAAAGAATGATGTAGCGTAAATTGTAAAGATTTTGCAAGTGTCATTCATTCAAACATAATAAATGTAATTTAAAGTGATCGTTTAGCACCTTCACTCTCATTTCCACACGCTTAAGATTTGCCCATACATAAACATTTGGGTTGAAAGAATGGGTGGATTCATTCCATTATTTCTAAAATACTATATCTTGTGTCTGGAAAAATTGAGAGTATTCATTTATAATTTATCTTTAAAGCACATGTGCATTGGCTTAATCACTATTACATAAAAAAACATAGCACTAAATAAAATAAAATAATATCTCATTATAAATAATTTTTTGTAAAACTTTTAGTACTATGCTTAAAAAACATTTTATTACAATGAAAAACTAATCAAATTTGAATATAAACCATTAAGCATCACATGATCACTATCTCTTAATACTAGCACATATTTGTTTATAAACAAAGCAAAACTCTCCATACAGTATTGCCACCCTGTGCCAATCAGAGTAATCAATGAATGCCAGAAGGCTTGTGCATAAAATCCCCATCTAATGCCTACTCATCCAATATCCCCAGACTAGTTTCTGGCTTGTGGCCATTGTCAGTGAGGAGCTTTGGATCTGAGAGCACTGCACCTAGATCTTAGGATCTAATGCAACCCTCCAGCACCCACCTTTTATCTGTATGTAACTACAAAACTATGAGAATGAAATTGAAAACACAAAAATATTTTCAATCTAAGCTCAATAGCTTATATAGTCATATGGGTCTGAACTCAGTTCAGCACCCATACATTTTGGTGTCTTTGGCTCTTTAACAACCATAGCCACCACTATCCTATTAGGCAGGATTGGTGCTAAACCATTAAGCATCACATGATCACTATCTCTTAATACTAGCTCATATTTGTTTATAATCAAAGCAAAACTCCCCTTACAGTATTGCCATCCTGTACCAACCAGAGTAATCAATGAATGCCAGAAGGCTTTTGCATAAAATCCCTATCTAATGCCTACTTATCCAATATCCCCAGACTAGTTTCTGGTTGGCACAGGGTGGCAATACTGTATGGAGAGTTTTGCTTTGTTTATAAAGAAATATGTGCTAGTATTAAGAGATAGTGATCATGCGATGCTTAATGGTTTAACACCAATCCTGCCTAATAGGATAGTGGTGGCTATGGTTGTTAAAGAGCCAAAGACACTAAAATGTATGTGTGCTGAACTGAGTTCAGACCTATATGACTATATAAGCTATTGAGCTTAGATTGAAAATGAAAACATTCTCATAGTTTTGTAGTTAAGTAAAGATAAAAGGTGGGTGCTGGAGGCTTGCATTAGATCCTAAGATCTAGGTGCAGTGCTTTCAGATCCAAAGCTCCTTACTGACAATGGCCACAAGCCAGAAACTAGTCTGGGGATATTGGATGAATAGGCATTAGATAGGGATTTTATGCACAAGCCTTCTGGCATTCATTGATTACTCTGGTTGGCACAGGGTGGCAATACTGTATAGAGAGTTTTGCTTTGTTTATAAATTTGGATATAAATAATAACGGTAGAATAAAATGTCTTTTTAACATAAACAGCAGAAAATTTAATAGACATTAAACATGATCATTCAAGAGAGAAAAATGGCTGCTGGCATATTTTAAATTTTATTTATAATTCCTTTTTTTAAGTGATTGTGGATATACTCAGAGATGAAAAACTGGTATCATAAAATGAATTAATTTTACAAGTGTTTAGGTTTTATTATTTGTTTATTTATATTTTTATTGGCTAGCATGTAATTAAAGTGATGTATACTAAGACAGCATAGCTTGTGGCATCACTGTATTTAATGTTTTATTTATTAATAAGTACCCTTTTTAAAAAAACAAAACAAGGGAAATTATCATAATTTAGTCAATAATTGTAGTTCATAGAAAAATGTTTTTTTTATTTAACTTCAGATAGCAAATATGCCATATTTTAATAAACTACAGGGTAAATTTTTAAACTAATGTTTATTTATTACTTTTTAAAGAAAAAATTAATATAAATATAACATTCAATGATATGAAACATAATGTTTAATCAATATTTGATATTTTATCAAACATTAAGTAGATTTATTTTAAATACTAACAAAACAATGTTGATATCTCTATATTTTTAACAATAGAAAGTGTTGCTACTCAGTTTCAAACCAATACATTTTCAGCAACATAAGTCAAATGGTTTTGGTTTTTGGTCAGGAAATCGTAAGATATTCAAGAATTTGAAGTGACAAATTGAACCATGATATGTAGGTTATTAGCTCTCAATACTGTCATTCTACTTTTTGCATTAAACTATACATAAAATTAAATAGTTTATTTTTCATTTTTCAGTAATTCCATGAGAATTTGGCATCAGAAACATCAAAATTAAACTGTAATTCATAGACCTTGATCTGACACACTGTCTCTGTTCTAAACCACTCAATACACAAAAAAGCTACCAGTTTCTAGATCAAGTCTAGTTTAAGATGAAACAGAAAACCTCAATTTGTTAAATGAATGGCATTTTTGTGATCAATCTGTTACTTTATTATTCAAAAATCATTTAATTTTTTAAGAAAGTATTAAAAATATGTGAATAGTTTTCATATTTTAACTTGTGAATGTAAGATACTATGCTATTAATAAAGCAAAATCTTGATTTAAAAAATCAGGTGACTCTCATTTAAAGATCATACACATTTTTGTAGCTACAAGAGGCTTTTAAAAACCTTTTTTTTTTTTTACAGATTGTTCATAATGCTGATATTAAAAAAAAATGAACAAGACCATATAAAGTTTTTGCTTCCAGAACTTTTGGAATATGCCTACCATTTTTTTCTATACACAAATTTTAATATTTGTTTAGACAATGAACACGCAATTAGAAGAAATTGCTTCATATTTTAATAAAGCTTCAATATTTTTATTTTAGTTTATATTTATTGGAAAAAATCAATGAATTGACATAACTGTCACTGTATCATGGTTAATTGATATTGTATATTCACAGTAAAATTAATGTCTTAAATAACAAGTCTGCTAACAAAACTGTGTTCTTAGATAGTCTTGTTGCAATATATCAAATTTTACAATGAATTTTCTTAGAATTCATTAGTAAAAAAATAGATGAACATCACGTGGTCGCTATTACCTATGCTTACACAAGCTGAGAAACCATGCAAAACTCTCAATACAGTAGTGTTATTCAGTGCAAGACAGAGTAATCACTTGGTGCAAAAAGGTTTGTGCATAAAATCCATATCTAGATCCTCCTCATTCAATATCCCTAGACTAATTTCTAGCTTATGGCTTGATCTGTGAAAAATCTTGTATTTGAGAGTGCACCACCTAGATCTTAGAATCTAATGCAACTTTCTAGTAGCCAACTTTAACTATTTTAATTAACTATAAAGCTATGATTTCAAAATAAAAATACAATAATGTTTTCAATACAAGTTCATTCACTTATATAGTAATATATA